>OY754491.1:18305326-18635972 GCA_963575735.1 Amblyjoppa fuscipennis
GCTCGTTTTTCAAAATAATAATAACAATAATAATAATAATAACAAAATTATAATTCCATTCGATGAATTAAGATTTAACCATTGGAATATTGAGCCCTTAAAGGGGAATAAATTCCCTTACACGAGTTAAAATTTAACTATTAGAAAACGTTGCCCATAGAACAACCAACTAAATAACATTGAGCCGCTAAGCGCGCAGCCGCAATAACAGATAACACGCAAATACAAATTACCTACGCACACAATCTTATAACTGATTCAACAAATTACAAATACAGTTGGCCCAGAAAGCTCATAAATACAAGTATAAATCATATACTTGTACATGTACATTTTCCAGACGTATCAATAGCGAAATGACGAAATCTAGCAATAAGCTTAATAAACTAAGGAAACAAAAAAAAAAAATTATTTAATTATTCCACCCGAATATAGTGAAAATCTTGGACTAAAGTTCTCCGGTCGATGGCTCACTGGCAATATCGATGAAGGCGACTTAACAGCAACATACAGACGTATCGAAGATTCTATGCCCCAACTCTTAGTGTCAATAAATAACAATTTTACCACTACGACTAAACCCATAGAATGTAATAAAACCCATTAGCTAAAATTGAACCATTAGAAAATCAACTCCGTAGAATAATTATTGCCAAGAATCATTAGTTAATCGTAAAAGCCTCTTTTTTTTTTACCGTGTATAAAAATCCGGCCGTTGGCTGAGCGCAGTCATAGCATCGGCGGAATCAGGAGTGGCTTCGCGGATCGAGCCTGGACGAGGCCCGAATGGTCGGTTCGGCCAGCCAGCTCGACTCGGGGCCCGAAGAAAGTGGGAGGGGAGGGGAGGGGGGGGGGGGGGGGGGGAGCCGGGCGCACGAGGGGCCCTGTGATTCGTAGTGGGGGTAAGAACGAGGCCCGACGGGCCCCGCGTGGAAGCCGCGTGCGCTCTGGGACCGTCGATCTCGTCTCGCGAGGTGGCGCGCGCGGCGCGGGGATCCGACAGCGGTACCTGGGCCCGTGCTGCGGCTCCCGCGGACCACCCAAGACGAAATTCACTATAGTTACATACACGCCGCATCTCGGTGAAGCTCTCTCGCGCTGCTGATCCTCGTTCCACGGTTCACTCTTCTCCATTTACTACTCCTCGCTTCTCTCATACCCCTCGTTTTCGTTTCTCTTTTTATTTTTGATATTTTTTTTTTTTTTTAATTCTTTTCTTCTTTGCGATCCTCCTTTTGTTACTACAGGGTAGGATTCTGCGATGCTTCTCTCCTTCTTATTCCTCGACTGCTTCTTCGTTCTTCGTTCTTCGTTCTTATTCTTGACTCCTCGTACCGATCTCGTTCGAGCAGTCAAAGAGGCCCGCGAGCGCACCCTCGTATACGTAACGACGACGACGGGAAACGAGCGCGCGCCCGTAGAGACGATGGGAATTAGCGTGAGAGAGAGCGGAGGGGAGAGGAGCGCGGCGCGGAGAGAGGATCGTCCCTTTCGTGACGAAGGGAATGCGATTCGAGCGACGGTGAAACGCACACAGGTTCGAGGATAATTCACTGATGGAACTGGAGGATCAAACGCGGGCGGACGACCGGCACGCACGGAGGGGTAATAGAGAGAGGCGACGATAAGGCATTTTTTTTCCTTCCAGATTTTCGCAACTTATTCAAAGTTACCTAGTCGAATGTGACTTGGAAACTTGGGACAAAAAAAAATTACAAAAATTGCCTCATAGGGGTAAACAAAAAAATCGCAGCATCACTTCGTAAAGCTGTTCCTACGGAGCCGCACTCGATTATCCCGAGATAACATCCGTAAGTCCGAATGCTATTCGGGAAACGAGGGATCATAATAACGAAATGCCGAATTTTATTATTCTCATGTCCCATCTTCGAGGCAGCACCGCGGACTTTGCATTGAGAGGATTGGACATGAATTCATCCGATGACAAAATTTATTAACTGAATTGGGTGCAAAAATAAAAAAAAATAAAAAAACTCTTGGAGACAAAATTTATGTACAAAAAATGTCGGCGGGTAAGAGTCGGGACTTCTCGAGGGGCTCGGGACATTCGCGAATCCCTTGAAATACGATTATGGAAGAATTTCGTGATTAATACGTGCGCCCGGAGTGATCAGCGGCGACGATATCCCTCGATTCGAGGAGGTGTATCGTACCGGCGGTTCTCCGTGCCACCGAGCGCGCAGCAACCAACCGACGTAAGGCCAACATCCTTGAAAGAGATATTCCATTTGGCGAACGCGTCTCTTCCACCTCTGGCACTGGAAACTTATTCCTTTCGTGTTACCTTTTATACGTTCTTTCGCACGCTTATCTGCCCTCATCGTCGCGAGGGTTGTCAGACAGAACCGGCGAGCATACTCGCGGCTCGCGTGCACATACGCACGCGTGCAACGCCATTAATACGTAATTTCGCGTATTTTTTCTTTCAATTTATTTCTCATGAAGAAGGGCGAAGATGAGTCGACACTCATCTGGAGATCGCTTCTCAATTCTTTGGAATCATCCTGGCTGGCATTGGGCCAGAATGCTTCGTCCACTATAGCGAGAGTTTGCGAATCATGATTTTAATTTACTCCTCTCCCCATATGACTTCGAAGAGCACAATGAGACGAGCAAGAAAAATTAAAGAAAAATAACATTTACTTCACTCGGTGCGAAAATGGCAGTTTTACGCACGCTTCGCGTACATAAAACCCCGTGAAGTAAAATTTCGAACTATTCTCGTGCGAAAAACGTTCTCTTAACTCGTGTGATTGAAACACTCGGCTTCGGCTCGTCGTGCTGTAAACTCAAAGAAAAAGTTTCGTCAGACAAAGTTTTTTCGCACTAGTATCGTAAGGTACTATTTTATACTCCAGCCTACTAAACACGCACCGGTGACCATACAGTCTCGGCCCGTGCGTATTGATACCTAATTTCCCTTTTTTTATTTATTTATTTTTATATACAAGACACAGATGAGTTCGAACTCATCTTGCCATCGCTCCTCAATTCCTCAGAATCATCATGGCCTGCATCGGACCAAGATGTTTCCTCCACTACCGGACTGCTTCCTCCACCATAAGGAGAGCTTGCGAATCATATTTTCAATTTATTCCTCTCCCCATGACGTCGAAGAGCAGAACGAGAGACGCAAGAAGAAAAATTGAAAAATAAAAATTTCATACTCCAGCCTACCGAACACGCACCGGCGACGTGTAAGTGTCGCTCGAGAATTTAATGATTTTTAACGAACCTTCCTGCCCCTCGAGGATGCAGGTACCTGGGTTTATATTTGTATGAAATATGGCGAATGTTGTGCGCATGAGTTTGCATTAAGTACATATTTTTGTACGGAACGGAGGGAGTTTGAATTATTTGCAATGATCGAGTCTTCACTGATTTCTCGGTCTTGTCCTCCGTATCTCCCCGTTCGCGAGCTCGTTGTCTCGCCGTCGTCGCAATCCTAACAAGGACATACGTGTGTGAGCAACGTGCACGACAACGGCCATAACTCGCGTTCGAGCACGTACGACAACGCGGACGACAACGAGAGAGTCGTTGCGCTTGTGGTACGTCCGCTCCTGCTGCTGGTTGATGCTCTCGAGGGAGAATCAAAGAGAAAGAAACGATCTCTTGATATTCCCGTCTTCGCAGGTCGCCCCGCTGGCTGCTGCTGCTGCTGCTCCCGCTGCTGATGGGCCGACCGTCCATACGCAATCTCGCCAACTATTCGTTCTTCTTTCCCGAGTATCCTCCGCATGCCGACAATCCGCTGACGATTATACTTCGGAAACCCGCGAGTTCTGCCTTGTTCTATAATCAACTTGTTTTGTTGGAAAATTTAATCTCACGAAAGCTTGAGTAGTTGCAAAAAAAAAAAAATAACGGTTCGATCGATCCTTGCCAAATTAAATTGGGATCATCGGTCGATTGTACTCCCTTTGTGTACAACTTTTTAGGCGACAAGCGCAAAAATTGTGATAGCTAGCGTGCACTCAGACTTCTCAATGTTCAAAACCCGACAAAATTTTTATGACAAAGCATTTTGCTAAGAAGAAAAAATTATTTCAATTCTGTGATTCATTTACTTTACGATACATATTATATTATATTATATGATACAAAAAAAGTGTCACAGCCAAGCAACGTACAGTTTTAAACAACATTATTACCGGATGATTATTGAAGATTACTATCCATCGACGATTCAACAACACGGCAGCGATTCTACTTTGCTCACTGATATTACAGCATACAGTTGAGCTTTGATGATAAAGCTTTCCCTTCCAGCTGAGGGACTTCGAGTCGTTCCCTCCGGGTTGTTCTCGTCCCATTGTCGAATCTAAGATCTCGCGATCGAGATCTCTCCGGCATCAGCGGCAGCGCACGCAGTCTCGCAGTCTGTGCATCCATGGATGCAAGGAAACAAATACTCTACAACAACAAAAAAAATTAGATCAATTGAATAATTAATTTGAACATTAAAACTAAACACCTTACCGGTTAAAAATATATTGTTTTCTCACCTGCACGATACTTACCCTATGTATAATCATATAATAAATAATCATATTGAAGATTACCATCCATCGACGATTTTAATCAGCAACTCGGTAGCGATTCTACTTTTCTCCCTGATATTACCGCATACAGTTGTCCTTTGATGATAAAGTTCTCCCTTCCAGCTGAGGGACTTCGAGTCGTTGCCTCCGGGTTATTCTCGTCCCATTGCCGAATCTAAGATCTCTCGATCGAGATCTCTCCGGCATCAGCGGCAGCGCACGCAGTCTCGCAGTCTGCCGATCCATGGATACAAGGATCCAGTGGTACAGTGTAGTACGAGGGGGCATCCTCGGCGCAGCCTCCCTCTCATCCTCGAAGGATCCACAGGATTTTCGTTCGCATGCCGCGTGAGGATGGGTAGGCCCAGCCTCGCTCGACCCGTTTCCAGAAGAGGCCTAGAACCGACCACGGGCACATCCAAGGCGCCGCCCATTTTTTTATTCCTCTGCCGGACGAACGAGCCGCGCGATAGTCCCGAATCCTCTTCGGGGCCCCTCTTCGTTCGGGGCCTTGCCCGCGGCTCGAATTGCTCCGTCTTCGTCTTTCCCTCCAGATACCCCAATTAAGTCTCGGTTCTCCTGAATTTCGCTCTCTCTCCGACTTTGGACGTTCTTTTCTCACTTATCTCACTCGGCGTTGACTCTTCTCGCGGTATAAGTTACCGCAAGTGCAACCTATTTCAGGAAGCTGCTTCTCCGGTTCTCCGGCGTGTCTGCACCGCGCTCACCGGACCTCGCCACGCAGTCGAAAATCTTTAGCCGGTGGGACAAGCGTGCAGCGCACTAAAACCCGCAGAACCGTGGAGAAGAGCCCTCGCGAGGAGAGTCGAGTTTCGCGTCCGACACGAGTACCCGAGCCCCGAGCGATCAACAATCGAACGACATACTCCCGACCGAAACCGATCGAAGGTCGTTCGCGCTGAAAACTGCGTTGACGATAAGGATTTTATTTTTTATTTTTATTTTTATTCGAGGCGGCTTCAATTTACCTGAAACAATGTTTCGACGACACTTTAGCGTGACTTTTACCACTAGTATACTTCTTACACTGGCTGGATATTAATTATGTTTGATGATTTTGATATTAATTTTTCACGGCATTAAAAAAAAAATCAAATTTTCGGGAAATTTATCGACGCAGTATGCGACGAATAAATTGAAAATTGCGGAAGATAGGAAGAAATATACAGAACGTGACTTTGTCAGGCAAGACACTCAGAGGTACACAGTAAAAAATATTTCTACGTTTTGCAACAACTTATTGTGCACAAACTTTCACAATTGTTTATTTGTTAATTTTCCGATCCTACCGTTCGATTTCTAGTTTTACAACAAAAAAAAGTACGAACTAAAATTGTTAATGATCCGGGAAATGAAAGGACAGATTTGCATATTTAAACCTTAACAAATAAGTTTGTTACTTATTTAAAAAAATTATTTTTGCGAATATTCGTATTCCAATTTTACGGCATTATCTTTTACTGTGCAATTGACAACTATTTATCAAATTTGAATATCGTCGGCAAGTACTAATTGCCTTCAGCCTGACCTTCGTGGAAAGCCCGTTCACATATTGACTCCGATGAGTTGCACTATTCAAAAAAATGTTTAAATTCAAAATTTCATGAAATAAAAAAAAAATCAAAATATTATAAAATTTGAACGCATCTATCCATTTTCTCCAAATTCAATACCGACGGTCGGTAACAATCCAAACACGCACACACACACACACGTCCACACATTTTTTCGAAATGTCCAAGTTTCCTTTATGAGGGATCAGCAATGATAATATCTCTTTCCCTGGTCAGTTTGCTTACGACATTCTCGATCAGATATTTTTTTGGCGGCCCCCATTTTCATCGGGTCCGAAACGATCGCGGAGACCCTCCCACCCGATGGGAAACCGCACCGCCCTGCCGAGCCTCCATCCAGACTCCTGCGATCCGTAGCCATTGAATTCTATATCTCTAACCGTGGCCCAGAGAGGGAGAGAGATTCCGGTATCGCACGTATATCCATATACACTATATTCACGTAT
Organism: Amblyjoppa fuscipennis; assembly: GCA_963575735.1. NCBI lineage: Eukaryota > Metazoa > Arthropoda > Insecta > Hymenoptera > Ichneumonidae > Amblyjoppa > Amblyjoppa fuscipennis. The sequence continues at coordinate 18,311,933 of OY754491.1, forward strand.
TTAACTAAACGGGTATGGCATACACTGTTGTATACCTGTGGAACGGCAGAACGAGATCCACGAGTTCCACGAGGCCCTTGACTCGCTAATAGCCATCGACGAAACGTTAAACTCCGGACCTCTTTCTCGTTCTCTCGTATACAACACCTAATCTATCCATCGGAGGTAGGCAAGGTAATTATTTCCCTTTGTGTATCCCACGGGATCCACGGGACGCCATGCCGAGAAGGCTCCTCTGTCATCTCCCTCCTCTTTTTCCTCCTCCTCACATCACCGTCCCAAGATCTTCGAGACTCGCCACTTCACCGTAACAAATTATAAAAAAAAAAAAAAAAAAAAAAAACGACCACAAATCAAGTTGGTCAACAGAATTTAACACACGAATCACGCGGCGCTAAGCATTTAGACGAAACAATAAAATAAAAGAAGTTATTATTTCCCCCGAAAATAATAACTTGCATATATCATATAATATATGAGATATTCTCCACGTTACCGTAACAATTTAGAAAAATACTTCGAATGAAGTTGGTATACAAAGTGTTATCCAGGAATCACGTGACGCTATGTAAATCGACGAAAAAATAAAACAAAAGAATTTTATCAGCTTTCCCGACATTAATTTAATAATAATATTTTTGAAGACTCTTATATAATATACAAAAACTCGTAACTGTAAAAAATATATAATTTTTCCCGAAAACAACTTCTTGCCATTGAATAAAAATGTCGAGTAATGTGTTGCTCCAAGGATCAGAAAAAAAAATTGATCTCGCTGAACATTTCTCACTAGAAGAACAACATTTTAGCTGTCGAAAAATCGTCGTACGATAGGGCAAGACGGATTTCCAATATTTCGTGCGAACCGAGGCGATAACTTCCGGGTAACAAAAACCTGCTCTTACCCGATAAATGTACGTCATTGCATAAATTGCTTTTTTTTTCATTTGATATTCTTTTCTATTTTGCACCTCCCGGAAGTATCCGACTCGTGATACCCGTTTGATTCCATAGAATCGCAAAGTTTTTCAATACAATTCACGTACGGATAACAAGAACAGCGACGGCAGGACGAGGCGGAGTATCGGTTATAAGAATAGAGGAAAGACTATGAGAGGATAGCACCGGCTGTGTTATACCGTCCGAGTTCTGTTCTACACGCCTGGGCACATCTGCCGTTTCTTCGCTCCTCTCTACCGGCCGTTCCTTCGTTCGCCATAAGGCGAAGCCCGAAAAACCTCGTTCTCCCTTCCACGCGATTCCTTTCTTCTCGTTTATTTTTCAATGGCGGACCTTCGGTATCGAACCCTCGACCCTCGGCGTATCCGAATCCACCCATGAACACTCGCACACACACTCACTCACACACACACACATGCACTCTGCACGCTCTTTATTTCTCCTCTTTTCTCGTCCACCATCTTATTTTTCAATCATATCGTTGAACTCGCGAGGCGCCTCAAGAAATTTACCAAGTCGAAACGAAATTTAACGAATTAAGTTAACTAGTTTTTGACAGTGTTCCAGTTTGTGACAAGAGCACCTCTGGCATAGTTGGCTCCCCCAACCATCTGATATGCAGCCAATGGGTAGGGCGCGTTTCGGGGATCACAAACTGCGACACTTGGTCCTTCTTACTTAACCCTATGATTTTACACGATTTAAGTGAGAGAGCTGGGTGAAAGTGTCATACATTGGGCCTTTTACCTTAGAAGTGTCATAAACTGAGCCTTTTACCTTAAGGGCATGCGATACAGACACAGTTGGTAACAAACAGGAATCCCTATTTTCTGCGACTGTTAATGTTTTGGACATAAGGAAATTAAGTTTTTCGTGCATAAAATCGAGCACGTTAATGTCGCATTGTACTTTGGGCCAAAAAGGCCAGTGGATTCGTGTTCGGCGGGCAACAATACTTCGGAATACGTTGCAGGTAATATTAGAAAAATAAAACAAAAATCAGTCAAAAAATTGCAAGGCTACTCCTTTCCTAGTCCATTTTTTTGCGTTTTTCAACGTCCTCAAACGACACGATAAAACGATTCCAACACTTCGGACGAGGCCCTTCTTGTGTATTTTTTCCCGAAGAACACGACGAGCACCGCGGATTTTCCCTAGCTGCGTTGGGAGCTGAGATGTTGACTTTTGAAAATCACGAAAATCGACGTTTTTTCAAAAGTAGCCCCAAAATTGAAAAATCATTTTCAAACGATTTTTTTTTGTTGTTTAAGGCTATATTAGACACATTTTTTCCCGCTGACCACGAATATAACTATTATTTTACTCCCAGCCCAATATTTTCCAATTAAATCCCAAAAATACGATTTTTTTCCCGACTACGCTAAAAAGTGTCCGATTCTTGACGAGCAGGAGGAAAAGATCACTTTTCCTCTCACTCATCAAGGATCGGCCACTTTCCATCCCCATTGCAGGCATAGAAATATGGCCACATTTTAGCATAGTCGGGGAAAAATAGCGTATGCCACTCGGGAGGAAGTGCCTTTTCACGCTCGGTGAAAAGAGCGCACTCCCCTCCCTTGTGGCATATTATAGTATTCCATGCCACTCTCCATAGCCGAGGAAAACCAAATTTCTTTTTGTCCTAAATATTACTAGTCGCGGAGAAAATAGTTGGACCGATTTGTTACCGACCGAGTCTGTATCCAATTTCCTTAACAAGAATTATAATTAATTTAAAAAATAAACAAAAAGAAACTGTTAAATGATAAGACATGCTTCAGTCGTCACGAGGAGGAGCCCTTTTTGCGTCACCTCGATGGAAATTATCCTTCATCCCAGGCATCACGTTACGTGATCCGAGATTAAATTGACGGGTTCATGAAGCGACGTTAGTAACTTTCCCGATCATACACTATCGTCAATCTCTGTCTCAACTAAGCTATAAAGACAGAAGCTTTCTTTGGTCGTTTCCTATAATCGGCGACTCCGTCAGCGCCGAGAGAAATCGCGTTCTAAAGATCGAGAGAGAGAAAGAGAGAGAGAGATTCCTCGCTAATCGCTCACGCCTACTTTGGAACGTCTTTATATATTTTTCTCAACCACCGAGCCTGCGTGGCGCAAACAACTATTTTGCTCGAACTTGATCATTCTTTTTTTCTTATCCCGCAATTTTATAAATATTTCATAAATATGTCATAAATATTTTATAAATATTTCATAAATAATACACGACGGATGAGTCGTGCAGAGTTTATTGTATGTTTTATCCACGAAAACTGGGCTTCGGGGTCGGTCGGAGATGGCTTCCGCTTCCGTGTTATCGAGGATGAAACGAAGTGAATCATTTTTTTTTTTTTAATCTTTCTCTCTCCCTCGATAAATTGCTCGGGATCCAAGAGCCGGGCATTAACCGTTTACACGTTCCCAGAGAGTTCGCGATCCTCGGCTCTTTGGCCGCAACAAAACATCGGCTACGTGTTTCTCGTGATTGCGTGAAAGCAGGTATAAGGAGCTCTCTGGCATACGCTATAATATAGAGACGGCGGGTTGTATTTATGGGTGTACGCCAACCAGCTCGAGTGGATAATACACTACCGTGTACACTACCAGGGTGGGTACAGGTTCGTTAACTCTCAATTTTGCGGTGAGTAACGAGCCAGAAAAACAATGGTATCTGGGCCTCGGTGCCGAGCAAGTGAGCCGAGTGCCAAGTACTGAAATATTTGTTCGAGGTGTTCGGGAGGTCGGTGAAAGATTGACCAGAAGTTATCGTAAAGATTTTCCTTTTTTTTTGTTTTTGTTTTTTCATCCTGCATCCTCCGGCTGGACGAGTCCTGCACGGAGAATAATGGTTTAACTGCTCTAACAAAATGAGTTTTGCTGACAATGACTTCGCTCCCGCAGCGAAACGATTAGTAAAAGCGGCAAAAAAAATATTCGATCACGATAAAACTTTCTTGTTACTGCGACTTATTTTGCTACGAGAACAACCGACGCCTGCTGCAATTTGACGGCATGAGTAATGACTGGTAATAGGAGAGTTACAGATGCATAGATACATTTATCCGAAGATTAACTCACTGAGTTTGTATTCTATCATTTTATTATACTGAAAGTAATGCCTGTATTTGCAATTGAGAATTCTTGAAATTTGCTGTATATGGATGTGTTAAACTGCGAAAGGTATTACATTTTGCAGTTTACACATCCATATACAGAAAATTTCACGAGTTCGCAGTTCCACTCTATTTGTATTTTTTACTCGAATAGAAAGAAACTACTTCGTCGCGTCTCTTTGTTTTCATTTTGCGCGTCGAGCGTCTCGAGCTCCTCGTATTTGTTGGCACATATACGAGCCCCACTCAGTCATCTAACACATTTTTTTTGTTGCAGTAACAAAGACTGTTTTGTTGCGGTAGCAAATCGCTCTGAGCGAAAATGTTGCTATGGTCGCAAGCTGGTTTTGTTATACCGATACTAACAAACGAAATTTGTTACGGTAACGAAAATCTTCTTGTACCAACAAATTTTTTTCTGCCTGTGGCGAGACTCCGGCCGGAAAACCTCGATAGAAGTGGCGTCGCCGGCAGCGTGTCCCACGTGCGTTCGACTCGTCTCTCCCTGGACAGATATTCAATGTTAGATGCAAATTTGATTGAATGAAAAGTAACGTGCAAGGATGACGGGACGACGGAGTCGAAACCTTCGCAATTACCGTGCAATTGCAATACATGGTAGATGATAGACGTTCGACCATTGCCGGACGAAAGCTATCCGGTCATTAGTGTCGTTCTAAATACCAATTACCGCTGCGGGCCGGAAGTCAACCAATAATCGAGAACTTGTCAGGTATCATTATCGCCAAAGTGTCAACGTTGTCAATCGATAACCAGTGGCAGAAAGTCACACGTGCACAGTGTACACATAACACTGAATAGACGAGTAGTTATAATTACAATAATTAGTTATTACTTTTTCCTCTCGTTTTTGAGATAAGACTTCGAGAAAAATTGACGCCCTGATTATTGGAGAACCTTTTTAATCGATAAAAAATTAACGATTAAAAATAATTTCCATATCGAATGCGATTGACGCAACTACAATTTCTGCATCGAACTTCGATCAAAGTCTTCGATCAAAATCTTCAACTATAGCTTAAGGCATAGTGTTTACACATTAATCAATCAAATGAGAGTTGTATTACGAAAATGTTGTAGTGTCGCTATTTCAGTTTCGAAAAAAATAGTTATATAATCAATCGGTTATACGATGAATTTTTTTGGAACTTTTAAACATTAAGACAGAACGAATTTTGGCTCAAAACATACACGAGCGTCAAAAATTGCGGGAATTACGCTTTTTAGTGAAATCGAAAAGCCGCGTTTAATGTGGCGAAACGCTTCGGGGAAGGGACAAGAGCGATAGCTCGGGTAGAGGAAGAAAGAACGAGCAATTAGTCGAAGGATTAATTAGCAAACGCGCCTCGTTTCGCCGCCTTGCTTTTCCCACGAGATAGATCGCCCAAGCGTCGCGCCACTGGACACATTGTTCTCTCGTCTCTATGCGCAAGTACATCCACGTGCAATCACGGGGCTATATATATCGCACCCTTTATCGTAACCAGCATAGAGCCGAGACAACATAAAATCGCTCGTGTGCGAACTCGAACATCAATACGAACAACCTTTCCCGCCTTGGCGAACGCAGGCGCGCATGCGCTGTAGATCTGGGGAAGGAGGGGGGGGGGGGGGGGTGTATCCATGAGCAAACACTATACTTATGACCACCAGGAGTTAATGAGCGCACTTTAGCCACTGGTATGGCAAACGCTCGCTCGATCTCAACAGTTATAACAAACAGGAGGAGTGGCGAGGAGAAACGGAAACAGAGTTTTCATAAAAATTCGTTTCTGAATGACTCGTACAAACACACTCGTTATAATCAGAGAGCGCATTGTAAAGTTAAATGATTGCTTTCCTTTTTTTTTTTAATGCTATTATTCTTCCTAGTTCACCGGAACTCAGTGTTTGATAAAATGGATTTGAAAAAAATCCTGGACACGTGGGAGTTCCAAAAACGCAAAAGCTGAGGAAAAAGCGCGCCAACAACAGTCGCAAAATTAATAAAATTAAATTAAAAAATGTATTAATTCAAGAATCTCATATGTAAATACATATATAAATATATACATAAATACATTTTTGGAGTTAAAGAGTGTGTTGGCAAAGGATGTACCATTATTCATATATGACATTACCTGGATTCTTTTGGGCAAATATATCTCTGTAATCGATCTATTAATTATCGTAGCACAAGTGCAAAACGTACTCGGTTCATTTACTTGTAACCATATTTTATATGGCTAGACTTTGGTTCTTTCGACGAGCTAACTGTGGCAGTGGAAAGCACAAATTCGATCAATCAACATCGCTTTTCCCTATATTTTTCATTATCGTTAACCCTAGAACATCACTGGTGGATCTGGCGAACCTGATCTGTTCTAGGAAAATGTTTTGATTCATGAACAATTTTGCCATTTAGGCTTATTTCTATAGCAATAAGATTCTGTAATTCCTACTGTTGATATAGCAGCTCAACATATCGCTCACATCATATTGTTTTGATATTATAATAAAACCAAAGAAATATTTATTTTTTGGCAAACATAACTGCATTTGCCAGATTCGTGTCTGGTATTAATGTAGCACAAAAATAAGTGCTCCAGGCTTAAAAATATATGTATCATTGACTGAATGCATAGTCAGAAATATATCACATGTAGCGTAGGTGCTCGTATAAACAAAAACCCAACCTAGATAAGGTTAGGTTCGTACCTGTTTGTTTTCTTCGCCTTCGTCGTCGGGAATCTCTTGACTTCTCTTAGACTTATTCACTTCTTGTCGAGACCAGTTGGATTGACGAAGGAGTTTCACTTCTGTCGTTCATCCCGACGAATATTCATGACTCGAACGCCACTGTCGTCCAGAGATTCTGCAAAAAGTTCGAAAAACTTAGAACTGAACACACATACGAAAAAAGAAAAAAAATTATCTTGGTCGGTGACTACATTCAAAGGACGAAAAAGGCATCCTTCGGCCATTTTCGATGAAATCGTACGAATTCGACGAACTGTTATTCACTCGAGACGAAAAATATTAGACGATTTTATTCCCGAGTTCGAACTTGTTGCAAGGGGTCAGCGAAGTCGAGATGGACGAATTATGGAGAACATTCTATCGATCAATCTTACATGAAACATCAATTCCGCCAAAAGTTTTCACTGCGAAGAAATCATGACGCGGAAAACCGTTACTGGACGGAGACAATGGAACTTCCGAGACGAACTGGTGTCCCCGAAAGCGACGACGGAAAATAGATTATTCACGCTAATTTTCGCAATAATCGAGATACTTAGAACGTTCCATGCATCGCAAGTACCGTATAGACTCAATCCGTCTGAACGGGGAGCGGGGTGAATCCTACGAAACGATAAAACACGAAAAAGACTGAGCACTACACGATCACGACACGCCAGTTAGAAACGCGGCCATTTTTAACTGAAGCACTGCAGCGCGCAGACGCCGTCCGGTGAGCGGCAATCCGCGGAACTACACGCCTGCCCCCGATTTGAATCCTTAAGGTGGCGCTAGAGATACTCAAACATAATCTCAAAAGTATTCCGAACACGTTTTTCTCCGAAACGGTTTTATCGAATAAAACACGAATTGCGAGACGCACTATGTATTTGATTAAGGCAGTGAGCCCCGCCATTCGTTATTCATTTTATGGCAACGTTTCGGAGAAAAATTCATTAAAAATGATAACTCTGTCTCACTGATACTTATACGTGTTTAGCCTCGCCTTGAAAAGACTCTCCACTGGCATATCACCGGAAATAAACCATCCCATGATAACTGCCAGTTACCGAAAATATTTCTAAATACGAACAATGTTATTTTCTACCTGTCCTACTCGCCTATGTCCTATGTGTGTGTTTACTATATGTAAACACATACATATGCCCATGTAAACACACGCACATTCCGATTACGCACAAATAAAAAAAGGTTGTATCGAAAGTAAACTGTTCAACTATTTTCCCCGCGCAGAACATTTTAATCTTTCATCGCACGTTCTGTGTCGTCATTTAGAAATTAGTTAAATTAACCGACGAATGTAGCAATGATTTTACATTCTGGACGACTATCGATTACTCGCACGTTAATTTAACTACTGTTACACTAGAATGTTTACAGCGCCACAAGTACTCGATTATATAAAAAAAACATATGGTTAATTTGCGAATTAATTATTTCGACTGTATGTAGGAACATGTAGGGGATAAGACTTCGCGTGGCGATCTCGGTCATGCTTCGAAAACATTTTTCTTTCTCATATCTTCATCGGCTCATCGTTCTCATTTCGCACAATTATTTTTCTCACCAAATTGCATCGACGAGTGTGCAGAGAATTGCAGGACAAGATGAAGGAAGAAGCGGAAGAAGAGTGAAAAGGAGAACTACTGTGTATTCCGAGCGGAGTCGAGTGGACAAAAAGTAATGGGTTTCACGCTAGGCGACCGCCGGCCCTTCGAGACTAATTAGTCGGAGAACCAAAAATGGCGTGCAGCTCGCGGAGTTCTTCAGTCCTTTGTGCCGGAGGTGCAAGGAGGGGGACAGTTCGCGGAGGAAGATCTCGCGTAAGGCGAGTTACTTCTCTCGGAGAAACGGGCAAATGGATGAACACGTGCGCCATCGTCCCAACGGAAGCGCAGAAGAAAAGCACCATCTACGAGAGGACAGATAAAATTTCATTATTCGATCACTTTTGACACACCGCAAGTGAGATAAACATCCAATCCACAATTGCACAATACCTCTCTTTACTACTCAGAATTCGAACCAATCAATGTCAGATCAAAATCAAACTCTAAGAATTCTAAGTAAAAAAAAAATGTTTAAAATAAAAACATCAATACCTATATTTTTTCGAATCCTACTAATCACCTTCAACCCATCGCTTCGAAGGTCAAAAGCATCAGATTGAGATCGCGCATTGTGCGATTTACATCGCCATTGATCTTATACATTGAGGAAGATATTGCGTAAGGAGAGTTACTTCGGATCGTCTCAACGGAAGCACAGAAGAAAAGTCACGATCTAGGAGAACACAGATAAAATTTCATTATTCGATAATTTTCGACACAATACTGGTGAGATAAATATCCAACCACAAACGCACCATAATTTTCTTTACCACCGAGCATTCTAACTATCAAGAAAAGAAAAAAAAAAAAGAAAATCAATAACAATATTTTTTTGAATCCAACTAATTACCTTCAACCCATCGCATCAAAGGTCAAACGCATCACGTTTACATGGCACATTGTGTGATTTCTATCGCCTTTGATCTTATATATCGGACGTACTGTAAAGCCTATCTGCTTCCCACGGATTACCGTCGTAATGTATTTGATAAAAGAAAAATTTCGTCACGGAGATGACGAGGATCCGATAAATTCACCGGGCAAGAGTCGTTTCAACGAAATCTCGACAATAAACATATAATAATAATTCTCCCGATGCGTCGGAGAAAGAGGAACGAGAGAGGGGAAGGCGCAATCAAATTTCAATCATCCTATTCTCGTGGTGGGTTGATCATGCGTTCGCTCGTCGGCTTGTGTAGCTGTCTCGGACATTCATGGGGGGCCCTCTCTCGTGCGGACCATAGCCAGGGCGAGCCCGGGGGGGGACCCGTGCTGGCATTTATCTCGCCCCGTGCGGAGGCCTCTCGAACGAGCGCGAAGAAGACGCCGACGCGTGAGTTAACCGTACGATTGACAGTCTGACAGGCGGACCTCTAACGATCCGATTTCCTTGGTGAGATTTAACGCGCGTGTGGCCCCCGCGCCTCTCTCCCTCTCCTCTCCTTTTCGTGCGCACCGATCACCCACTCGAACACACTTTATTTCTTTATTTCTATCATCCATCCATCGCTCGTTCCTCTATTCACTTGCGATGCGCCTCCGGAGCCTCTTTTTCGACGGGTCAAGATACACGCTCCAACACTCGTATCGTCGTCCAGCGTCACGCAACATTCCTCGACTTGTTTCTCATACCGGAGTCCTTGTCGCACGAGACATCAATAGTATCTACAATTGAAAAAAAAAACTATTAAGGGATCACAAAGTGACATTTCTACTTTTAGAACTAAACATCATAAGTGTTACAAAGCAATGAATGAGGCTTTTTAAACGAATTTCTAATCATTTTTTCTCCACATGGATTCCGAGATACACGAGCTGAATATGCTGCAGGGTGAAAAGCAACATTCTTTTCTAAAAAATATATATTTTCAAACTACTGTATTAGAATTTTTTTTTCTAAACATTAAAACATTATTAAGGTTGCTTTAACGAAAATAAAATCGAACTGTACCCATAAATTTTCGAAGATATTGCCATTTGAAAGAGCTTCTCATATATATTGTAACGACTGCGGGAAAGAATAACGCGTGTATTAGGTTTTGGGGCGGATATTGTTGGTATAATCACAGCTATGTATCTCGAGTATCAAGTGTGAAACGTCTCTAGTCTCTGAAAGTCCGGTCAAGACTGGCTTTTATATGACGATTGATCTTGAATCGATCGTCCATTCGTTCGTCTATTGTCAAAGCCAACTAATATCGTGTGTCTTAACGAATAGTCAGCTACATAATCGTTACAATATATATGAATAGGTATCTAGACCTCGACCGCTACTAGCAAAATGCACCCGCCACCCTCACCATTAAGAAACGACGAACATATGAGCCCCTTCCCTTAACATATAGAAATATTGTTTGTTCGTCCAGCATGCAATGTTTTTTTCTATACAGAAATTAAACCTTTAATCAGCATCGCTCGATATATGCGATGCTTCATGGTATTCGCTGGTCGGCCAGGTTGAGGCCAGACGGGCAAAAGTATTCAATGGGAACGATATGATGAAACGGTGCACTCCGAGCAATTTGACTTACGACATTTTGAAAGCGAGCCGACGCGTTCGTGGGCGTGTGTTGAAACGTTGGGATGTCGGACGGTTTTTGCGTGGGCACCGGCATATTACATCTGGCCTGGTGTTGTCCGCGGCTCTCTGCCCTACACCGAGCCGGTATTACAGTGGTATTCGTTGTACGCGGAGGATCGTGTATAGTATATTAAATGTACGTAAGGTACCCGGGGCCTTATGATGGACGAGACAGGTGATTATGCGTGTGGAAACTACCAGGAACACGCACGCGATTCGAGACTTTCAGCCGTCTTCCTTTCTCGCTTGCTCGATGTTCGCAAACCCTCCTCTCTTTGCCATCCTCTTTCCCATCAAATAAGAGATGCCTTGATCCTGAATCGTCCACGGCGCCCATAACCGAGCGAGCTCTGTAGTGATAACTCGAGGCTCTACGGGATGTATCACGATTTATTAAAGTGCCACTATTTCTTCAGTGGCGGATCCATGAGAAGAGTCGTTTTTAATTTTAAAGTCTCAACGACAGCCTCAACTTGCTAAATCAACGAGTTAAGAATCATGGGACAGAGGGCCGTTGCAGGAACAACAAAAGATCTCACTTGATAGTTGAGAAAAAGAAGCGAATTGATAAACCATTTTTTATCTAAAAAAAAATGAAAAATGAACTATTAAGTGCTCATTCCCACCGTACACTTTTTACCATAAAAAAGTTAATCAATGAAAGTCAATTTCACTACAATCTGCCGTCCAATATTTCAATGTTGAAGCAAATTTGCTCAAGGCAATGCGTACTTCACTCTTGTTATTCATATAATTACGGAACGTATCGCGATTTATTAAAGTGCCACTCGTTTTTCAGTGACGGGGCCATGGGAAGCGTCGTTTTTAACTTCAAAATCTCAACGAAAGCCTCAACTTGGTAAATCAACGGGTTAAGAGTCGTGGGACGAAGAGCCGTTGCAGTAACAACAAAAAATTTCACTCGATTAGTTGATGAAAAGACGATTATGGAGACGTCATTTTTTTATTCTAAATAAAACTCAAAAATGAATTATAAAGTGCTCAATTCCCACCGTACAATTTTTATTATAAAAAAGAAAAAATTACTCATTGCGAATCGAGTTCATTACAACGTGTCGTCCAATTTCTCAATGTTGAAGCAAGTGTGGACGAGTTAATGTGTACGCCTTCACTCGTATTATTAATATATTAGTCGTATAAGTGGAGTATAAACGATACAGAGCGATTACGATCGCAGAAACGAGAAACTCTCCTCGAGCTGCTGTAATGATTAAATTTTTTCTCGCATTTGTTTTCATATCATAGCAACAGACAGAGGATCGTTTGACCCCGGGGTGGTTACCGAGGTGACGCCCATTTCCGGTTTCGCGTTTCCGGCGATCTTCGCCACGAGAACAAGCGCCGTCGAGCGAGCGATTAAGGTACACGTGTACATCGCTTCGGCAGTGCTGTTTAACAGTGTACACACACTGTACATATACCGTGCGTATCGTGTTCACGAGGGAAGAATAAGACGACGACAGGCATCGTGCATCGTTCCTGCTGCCGCTGCCGCTGCTGCAGGACACGCCCGTGCCAATTACGCCGAGCTGCATTCTCTCCCCGTGTCCACGTCGTTCGTACCTCTATCTATCTTTCTTCTCGCGAAGTGGATAACGTAACGAGGCACGCGGGGCTCCCGCATCGTGATTTATGCCGCAACGAGACTTCAACTCGTTCGCTTCCCTCGCTCTCGCCTCTTTCTCTCGCGCAAGCGCGGGCGCAAATACATCCTGGCCATTCAATTCAGTGGCCGCAGCCTTTCCCGACCGCCGCTACTGCAGTTCCAGTTTAGTTTGTCGAGAGAAAATTGGCTCCGCGACTCAGGTGGAATTTATATCGGGACTGGACGGGGCATCGTAGAGAAATCGCTGGAGATTTATAACAGCGCTACTAACCAACTCGTCAAATCCTTGACACACCCTGGGCGAACGGAGTATAGTTTGGGCGCGGAGAAAGACCACATACGGAGGCAGGAGAGATCGCGTGTCCCTCGGCGAGCGCCGATTCTCTAATACCCTTCGGTTATCGTGTATTATTCACGTCGGCCCATCCAGTACCGTTGAACCTGCAAAAAAGAGAAAAAAAGGAATTAAAAAGAAAGCAAACTAAAAAAAAAAGTGGACTTTATTAAGCCTCACTCTTAGCGTTTCGTTTTTTTTCCCTCTCGATCGCCCTAGTCATATCATAGTACGAAGTCACGAAAGGTAGTTTCACCGATGCTGTACCTAGCAGTACGAAGGGGGCGCTTTAAATCCTTCTCGCGCTCACCTAAATCCCGCAACACACGTACACAAACGTAATCGTCTGGCACGTCCGTTCGAGGCTTCGGCAGGCGGTAACGGCGAGGCACGGAAGGCAATACGGTACCGTTCGCGCAACGTTACATGGACGCATGAGAAGAGAGTGCTATAAAGCGATAAAAGTCGATTTGCCGTTGAATGGCTCGCGAGGGATGATATATCGCTACTTAGCGCCCACGTGACTCCTCGCGGGGTGCCGGGTTAACTCGCGACTCGTTTATTTTTCTTTATACTTTCTCGCCCCCTCTACCGTTCGGCCGTTCGGCAGTCAGGCGACGACGACGACGAATCGTCGAAGTCTGGCGCGAAAGAGAAGCGTCGACTTTACGGCCGATCCCTCGATCTTTCTCTTCTCTTAGCTTTACAACCAATCCCACGCTAATGTCTGTAAATTGCTTGTATACCGAGGTACGGTACAGTTTATACGACGACCGTCCGAGAGTCGAAAGGGCGCGGGAGCCCGCCTTGAGGCGTGCGAGTCACGACCTTCCGATTCCCAGACGGCGATTTTTATGCTTTGCCGTATAGGTGAACTGTAAAGTACAGGGATGCCGCGGGATACCCGCTGAGCAATAAAGGTGTCCGACGATAAAATCTCTTTTTTAAAAGTATCACACCCCTGTAACCACCAGTCATCAAAAAAAAAGTCTTGACGTTAAGGCACTTGATGTTTTTTTTTTTCGTTTTCTCGATACTTTGGGAAAAAAGAGAATTTCTTTCTTTCCAACGTTACGCACTCGCCGGCGAGGTGGATAAGGATTATCGAGGTTCGATCGTAAATTATGCACGCTCTTACTCGCCGGGTATGATGTTACAGAGCTCGAAGAATCCTCGAGAATTTTTGTACGGCCGAGGAAGGACGGTGGAAGAATTTCTTTTATTCTTTTCTTTCTTTTGTTTGTTCTCTTCAAAAGCCTCGCCAAGGTACTTCGACCGGATATCTGGAATTCATGATCTTGACGACTCCCTAACAGCATCCTAAATGACGTATCAGTGGGTTTTTAAAGACTCGATGTAAGATTCACGCTTGACGCGTCGTTAAGGAAACGTTGCGACGGAAACGAACCTTTCTTTATCTTGTTGCCGCTGGAATCTTCCTCGGTGCAACAGCAGACCGTGTAAGCCTTTCCGCTCGAAGATTTATTCGGATTATCGTCGCACTCGCAAATCTGGAGCTCGTCACAGTCCGTCGAGAAGTCCTTCGTGGATTCGGTGGCTCTCGGAGTTTTCTTTCTCCTCGATTCCGTGCCCGACGCGATGCTCGTCAGCGACTTCCGGCTTGGAGCGGAAGTCCTCGAGGTGCAATCGTCCGTTCCACTGCCGCAGCCAACCAAATCGCAATTTTTTCTTCGCGAAAAGAATTGACTCTCGCTCAAATTTCTGCACCCTTTTTTAACCTTGCTCAAGGCCGTTCTGGACTTTTTCTTCAAAACCGGAAACACTCGTCTCTGCGAAAAAAAACAGAAAAAAGTATCAATTAAATCAAAGTTTCGATGTACCAAGACGATTAATGGGCGCGTTGAACCTTTAGTCTCTTGCAATTTTTCTTTATCCTCGACACGACATCGTCCGCGAATTTTGAAATTTTATTAACATCCTCAGCGTCCCTTTCGCTGGAGCCTTTGGGTCTTCTTATCTTCGGAGCAAGCTCGCAGAGCTCGATCTTTACCCTGCGCAGCGCCGGCGAACGAACAGAGTCATAAAACGGCTGGTTGCTCGGTACTTGGAACTACGATAAAAGTTGCGCGTGGTGAGCATGTCTGCAAATAAACTTGCCTGGATGGACGCTGGCACTTGCTGCTCGAACGCTCGATGCTTCCGGGCATCCTCTTCCCGGGCGGATACTTCGCGTTCGTTCGCAGCTGCGAACACTTCCCGGAGCAGCCACTGGTGGAAGCTTGGGGTTCCGCTACTCTGCGATCCCCCGAAGACTTCCGGTTGCCGATCGTCAGAGCCGAAGGACTCGCTCCTTCGGACATCTTCGAAGTCCTCGATTTCGACGACTTGGCAATACTCTTCGACGAGGAAGTCGTAACGATGTTCGACGGCGTTCCGCCCACGAAAAAAACCTCCTTCGGCTCGAAGAACAATTGCTGCTCGACCATCTTGACATCGCTCCTTTGACGATGCTTCGAGTCATCCCGAGCGATCTTCCTCGGACTCCTCTCGGATCCTCCCTTCGTGAGACCCGCCGAAGATCGCGACTCGGTCGACTTTGACGGCTCGAGAGTCTTCCGCGATTTTTTGCTCGCCTTGCTTGCCCCGCTCCGCACTGACATTCCTGATGGCTCAAGCTCGGGGCTCTCCACCTTTCGACTCGGTGCGTCCCGCGACCTACGAGGACTGCTCGATTTTTTTGCCGCTTCTCTCTCACCCGGGTCCCTCGGGTCCTCGCCTTTTTTCTTTCGCGGCTTCTTCCTCTTCTTTTTCTTCATCGGCTTTGACTGATTTCTCCTCGACGAGGCGCATTGCCATTTCCGCCCGGACGATCCCTTGTCGCGCTCGGTAGAGCTTTCGGAGTCGCGCGAAGAAACGCAACCCACTGTTTATTTTTATTTTTTTAACAGAAGGATAATGAACGATAGCGAAGAATATGTGTACGAGTTTAGCGAAAGTTAATCTTACTTCTAGTCCAGAAAAGATGGCTTTTTTTAGAGTGTCTCCACCTCCATGACAAACTTTGCCGATCGACCTCTCATCCTTGAAAGATCGACCCCTACTTCGGAAAGTGGAGTGGAGACGGCATAGCTTGAATTTCGGCTGACACACCTCGAAATTTTTATTCTCATATTGGAGCTTTGACTGATGGACCGATCAATGGAGGTTACAAAAAAAAGAAGAGCGTTACGTCACTATTTATCGTGCTGACAACTTGTCCGTTCGGAATTTTTCTGCAAAAAAAACGATCGTAGAAAGTTGCACTTCGATAATTAATAAAAATACCTTTTTTTTAAAGCGAGAAAAAGCTCACCTTTCCATCGAGTCTTTTTATTTCTACCCTCGTCGTAATGTTCGAGCGGTCGAGTCTCTGGAGTTAAGGGGCGTGATCTCGGGAGTGCCGATTCGCGAAGCGTCAGAATTGTTTTCGCGCCCATTTTTATAGTCGTCGGAAAAGTCGGTGGTGAACATTTCACAACTATTATGATCTTGCCGACTTCCATGTCGTCCTGCGGCCGTTAATCAATCGAATTACTATCGACGTTTTCTTTTTTTTTTTATCAATTGCATTAAATTCTCAACTTTACTGACTGTTTCGCTCCGGTCAGGATCGCGATCCATCAGCTTCCTTATCATCTTTTTTCTCCAGCGGCGAAAAAATTTACGTATCTTCGACGGCACGATTAGGTCTTTGGTTTTCTCTCGCGACGCGAACCGCTCTTCGGTGATGCCAAGTTATCCGCGATACTAAGAAACTGTAATTTTTAACTTTTGTAAAAAAAAAAAAAAATTCGATGATCTATGACGTTGATTTGAGGCTCGATAGTCGAGCAACTTCGGACCTCGAACTTGTATTTGTATTTATACTGTACTAACTGGCTTCGAATCTCTGAGCCCCCTGTCCGCTTTTTTGCCACTCGACTTTATTCTCGGTGCATTCTCGCTCGTGAAAGTCTGCAGGGGACCGTCCTCGGAGACGATCGAGGGCTTTCCGTACCAGGCATCGCGCGATCGTGCCGCATCTGCCAAGTCAATCATTAGCTACTTTGACGCTATTCTTTTCCAGCTATAACCGCACTGCGGTATCGCACCAAATTTCCAGGAAACAAAATAACGGATAAAAAAAAGTTACTTCGAATCGAATGGAATATAAAATACACATTGATTTTCTTTTTTTAAGTTTCAAAAATTACTTTGAAAATCCTCTGGAAAAGTGCGATCCGTCGTTTGCGTCTCTCCTTTTTTCGGCGCAACAGTTTCATTCTGTTCTCTAATTTTGCCATCGTTTTTCTTGTCAAGAATTGGCAAATCTTTCTTCGACCGCGAGCACGATGGCCCGCCTTCGACATTTTTCCTGCAGTCGAGCTTGGAGGAGATCCTCGAGTCCGCGACAGTCTCGTCAATCGCGCAGGCCGCGGCACACGTCAAGTCTCTCTGTCCTTTGGCTTCGCCACGCTTGGCTTCGTGCGACGTTTCCTCCAGACCTTTCTCCGGCTCCCCGACGACTTTGACAGAACTCCCGCTGTCCGATGTCCCGCGACTCTCCGAAGCAATTTTATGCGGCTCTCGGTCAGCCAAAGCTCGCTGCCGGGGTTCAGGCAGTTTTTCTTCGGGAAATTTGACCACGACGCTCAGACCGTCGATCGTAGTGTGAAGATGCCCGGATTTCTCGTCGCAACAAGCCGTGCTCCTACGTTCCTCTATCTGCTTCATACAGTCTCGAGACTGGCAAAACTTTCGGAGCTTCGTTAGATCGCTGCTGCAAGTACCGAGAGCCTCGCGCACTCCCAGGAGATCCGTTATGAACCTGCCGGTCGTTTGGCTGCTCGCGTCCTCCTCCGAAACTTTTGCCTTTTGCTGCCTCCGTGAAGAAACGAAATAATTTTACTGGCTAGTTTTACTTTAAGGAGGATCGACTATCGGATGAATTCGACCGTAAAGCCTCAAATTTTGTACATGTTCTACATGAGCACTGCATGCATCAATTTTCGAAGCCATACAATTATCAATTTATTAATAATTTGATGTCTCAAATATTCTTTAAAAATTGTTCATAAGTTTGAGAAAATTATTTGACATTTTGTTTTTCGTTTCGCAATTTTAGTCAGTAGTTTGCGATGACGATTGAAGTCGTGGACATTCTTAAACTTGATTACGTATTTTTCTTAATTCGATACACGGATAATTGTTGCAAAATATACCCTATGAATGGTATGCATAATTCATTTATTAACAATGCGTGCGATTCGAGACAGCTGTGATGAATTTTTTTAAAGCCATTTTTTACTCCAAAGAAACAGTCGATCCTCCTTAATTTAATACTTCCGCCTTTACCATCGTGTCGTTCCTCTTGGCCGCTTCCAGATCTTCAACGGTTTTCTTGAGCTCTTGAATCTTCCCTATCAGCTCTTGCAAGTCGAGGGTCACATCGGTCTCGGCTTCTCGAAACTCGACTTTGCTCTTCACCTGCTTGCAGCCTCGATTGTCGCACAGAGTCTTCTTTTTCTTGTCGCTGTCACGAGAGCCCGAAACTTGCCGATTTTCTTTGGCATCGAGGTAAGTCTGACGAAGCGGCGAGGTGACGAAGGAGTCACGAGCGTTGCTCAGAGTTCTCTTTACCTCCTGATAGCGCATTGCTTGAACACCGCTGCTCGCCCCGAAACCATCGATCATCAAATTTTTATCGATTTTCTCGAAATTCCTCGTTTCACTCTGACGATCTTTCGTCCTCGCATTAACCGATTTTTTTTCGTGCCGCTCGTCGAAGATCGTGGGCCTCGGTTTCTTTTCTCCGTGATCGGTTCCTTGCAGACTCGCGTATATCTTGCCGATAATACCCGGTCGCTCTTCGCCTCGATCGTCCACGGAACCCGTAATCTCGCACGGTAGCCGCTCCGATCTCCGTCCCGTGTGTTTAACTGCGAACAAATAAAAATTACACCGTCAATAATTTAACCGATCAAGCCACTAGCCGCGAGCTGCGGATACTCCGGGCACTTGCCCCGGTAAACGACACCCTCGTCACCTCGACTATCTCCGACCTCGCTCTTCTCGCGTCCTCCCGATTTTTTTCCTACGTGTAAAAAAAACACGATTATCAACATCGGGGCCGGCCCGAATCTTCTTTTTATCATCAAACGAGATTAATCACTAACCGCGCTCTCCTCCGCGAAAACCCGGCGCCAGCTCGAATTTCGAGGCCAGCTTCTTCAATTTCTTCATTATGCTGGGTTTTTGTTATCGGGTTTTTTTTATTCTCTCGAAATTAACCTGTCGATCTTTGTAAGAGGTTCATCGCGTGTCACTTTTAATTTATCTTTTGTGTTTCCAAATTGGAGGAAAAAAAAGAAACGAAACGAACCTGAATAATTTTTAACCCCCCGACCGTCGATAATATTCAATCAACTTCAAGGCGCTCCGAGAGTTTGAGACATGAAAAAAAAAAAAAATACCGTAAGGAACCAAAGAAAAGCCGAAAGGGAAGTTTTGACTATTCGACTTCATTGTCACTTGCGTTCAAGTGACTTCGAGAGGTTTCTAGCATTCATGTGTAAAACTCCAGACCGGCACCGAACATTATCGCCTGCACTACTGTGCGTTCGAAGCTAGAATACGAGATGAGAAAGACTCTCGAGGACGACACAAAACGAACGAGTCGAACGAGCGTGAAAGCTAGATCTCACGCGTTTCTGAATTCACGGACCCCTCGTTTCTCGACTCTTTTTTTCGAAGCGCAAATCTAGTCTATGATTCTCGCCACGCCCGGTTTCACCGCAAGCGAGAAATTGGTGGTTTTTTTCTTATTTAGGTAAGAATAAGAAGCACATCGTCGCTATATAGCTGCTCAACCGCACGATAAATTCTTGCGTCGTCTCCCGACAATGGAAAATCCCCGAAGAGTCAACGAGATTGTCCGAGGAAAATCGCCCGTCTCGTTTTCATCCACAAGACAAAAAAAAAAAGAAGAAAAGTCCGTGTAACTTTCCTCTCACGTACAGCCACTCGTTTACCTCCATTCAATTGCAAAACAGAAATTATTGAAGATGGAAAAGAGAATAGAGAAGAGCGGGGCAAAACGGATCCGTGCCTTCCAGAGCATTTAGTGCTCTTAGAAAAGCATCGTGATATGTCTTGTAGGATTGCTATACAGGTAGTTATACTGCTGTTCGAGGGGTGCGATCTAAGATGCTATCTTATTTTAAGTCCCACGAAAAATTAGGTAATTAATCGGGCTGGGCCATATTCCCCACGTTCACCCTAGGCAAGGTTCGTGCGAGGAAGAAGCAGCCCAAAAATTTGATCATTCAGGTGCAAAGCCGTCTCCATCGGTGCATCACTCGACGGGCTTCCCTAAACCGCATGCCACAAATCATAATAGCATTGAACCCTGCAAAGCCAACCATAACAGGAGCATGGGTTGTTCGGCCGAGCATCAGCACAATGACTGCCCATACAGCATCAGAATGAGAAAAAAGAATGCGTTTTAAAGAAAAGAATGAGTTCAGAAAGTTTGGACGGCGACAACTCGCGAGCCGCAGCATCCCCCGAAAGCCAGAAGGCATCGACTCTCGTTGCCTCGTAAATCTTCATCGAATTGATTGTTTGCCAACATAGTTTGCGTCAAAGGGGCTGAGACGTGCGGTTGCTCTTGCGTGCGAGCAACTATTCTGCGTGGGCGTCCAATCTGTTATACGAATTACAAATGTAACCGTTCGTATCTCTCGGCCGGTGTTGACGGTGTCTTTGGTCCACTGGCTGAGCGCGTATTGTGCGCGCATTACATCAGCGCCATCTACAGGCAGAACCAGGCGCGACAAGGTAACAAGCTTTGCGTCTTTACGCAATACACTCTGAACCGGTGGGCTCGTGAAGTCGCACAGAGAATACTCAATCGGTTAGGTGAGATCGAGGGGACAGTCGAAGAGCGCCGAAGAAGAAGAAAAGGAAGGGAAGGCGTTGGGGTTGAAACGCGCCCCCATAGAATTCGGCTCGCAGCAAAGGCTGCCCAGGGGACCATTTGCCGCATCGCCGGAAAGATCTTCCGTACCAAAGGGGATCTCTTGTGCTCCCGCTTGGCCTCGAACTCCGGCCGCGTGGATGACAGGTACGAGATGAAGAAAGCGAAGAAAACTGCACGACGAAGAGATGCACTCTGGCAAAAGAGCTTATACAAGTCTGCGGCAGATTTCCAAGGCGTTTTTCACGCTGTCGTTTACAAACAGGACGGCAAAGTGCACACTATAGCAACGAGGGACGGAGAGACCGATGTAGCGCCAACAAAGCCATTGGCGGCGAGGGACGAATGGAAGAGAGATAAAAAAAGAAGAAATAAGGAAGAAGCGATGTCGCAAGAGCGAGAGCAAGGTGTTTGTTGGGCCTCGCCGAGCCGCAAAGTCAAAATAAAGTAATTGTTACCTTTTGTAGGTGAAATACCCGAATTCATCCCTGAGCCAGTACAACACCGAGCTATCCTAAATCTTTATCCTCGCGATGGTGGAATTTAGGATGGACCGAAGATTTTTTTAACGGCCCAGAAATTTGTTCGGCCTTTATTGAAAGATTTTTTTTCACACGTTGAGTTTTATTTTTATTCTTTTATGGGTGACTTTGTCGAGTGGATGGGGCGTTGCGCCCAATCTACTCGACAAAATCACCCATGCAATTCTATTTTGTGACTCGACTTCGACCGGCTTGAAGCTTGAGCGGTTTTCGGAGATCGTTCGATCCGCCGATCGACGGGATCTGCTCGGGGATCGCGCAAATGTTTAATTTTTATTTATTTTTTAGGCAGCCCTGCGAGAGTTATGAGAATGGGAAAGAAACAGTCGCAGGTGGCGAGCGTATCGATCACCGTGAGATCGTCAGCAAGGACACGATTTTTCGACTGCCGGGATCGCTAATCGCTAGTGGGTTATTCGCTCTCCGTTCGTCTCTCGTGTGCTATATCGCACGTATTGTATACTGGAAATGCCGCCGATGGTGTTTCTTCGGAGCCTCCGGCGAAACAGAGAAAGTGAGAGAACACATCAAGGAACGGCAGCAGCCGCTTTTGCCGTGAAAGAGTGCCGCTCGCGCGCGCTTTAAGAAAACGAAACAGTAGAGACGAACTGTTCGACTGCTTGGGTGGGCCCCATAAAACGCTTTGCGTTCTCCTAATATTATGCGGGACGAAACGCGCTCGTTGCACCTTCTCGCGCGCGCGCTCACGCGAGGGAGAGACGTGTGCTATATAACAAACGCACGCATCAACAAAAAGCCGGAAAGGGATGAGAGGAAAGAAATCTCGAACCGTTCCTTCTTACCGCGGTTGTTATGCGCACTTTTTTTTCTGTCGCTCCATTATTTTTTCGTCGACCGGAATCGGTATTTCCACGCACGGAATACAGATTTAAAGGGTCTCTCCATTGTAACTATGTATATCAGAGATTAAGTGAGAGAACTATTCAATGTCTCGGAAATGTATGCATTATCTATTGTACCATTCTCTCTGATAAACCCCGAAAGACTATTTTTTTTATTTTGCAAACAAAGAAGAAAATCATCTTCATTCATCTGAAAATTCGGACTTAAACTGGCCAATCGTCTATTCCTGCCCCATGCCAAAGAAGAATGCCGTAACTGCCTTATCACAATCTAATCAACCATGCCGTCAACATAATTCCCGAAACAATTTACAGATGAGCAGATGCCATTAAGTCAAAGACAGACTGCCTTCTCCGAGTCTTCCCAAAGTGGCTTTTCCCCGCTGCTATCTATATCCTTATCCGGTCGGATCGACAAACAAACAAAAAAAAAGGAAAAGAAAAAGCCAGAAACAGATACACGAAGATCGGAGTCTCATTCCTCCTAATGCCCATATACGCGACAGCGTGCGTGTTTCTTAGGCTCGTTGACGGTGAGAACGCGCGCGCCGAGGCCCACCCTGTGTCGGGGAAAAGCAGTGCGGTTCGTTTCATCCCTTAGTCCTGGAGGCACCGGCATCGGAAGCAGAAGGCACATAGATCAAGCGGTGTCGCTCTGTTTACCGCAAACGTCCAAACAAGCCTCGTCTCCTAGGTCTATTAAGAGTATCCCGTGGTGTCCCCGAGTCAAAGATACGCCGGGGGGATCACCGATGGGTTTATGGAAAGGGAACGAAGCCAGGTATCGCGTGTACCTGGGACCTAGGCGAGACAGATCTCCTCGATGCTGACTCGGCATAGTTCCTTCTCTATCGTGCCCTCGGTTAATCCAGGCAGGTCCCCCGGCCCGACGTGTTCCACCGAGGCTCATCCGGGGCTGACCATCAGCCATTGATGTCACCGCGCTCCGCTCTGCACGATCCCGAGGATAGAGCGCAGCCCGAGCGGAGAGGAGACGGAACGAACAGGGGCGTGCCTCTCTTCTTACTCGGCTCTCTCCGTCCAGCCGCAGCATCAACCCTCGTCGAACTCGTCCTCGAACTCTCTCAGTGTCTTCCTCTGGGACTCTCCGAGCTGATCGTCTCAAAGTCGGTCGAGCGCAGGCCCCCGCCGGGGCGATCATATCTCGCGACAACGCGACATCCTTTCCTTGATCCGCCGACATTGACCGGTGCGCCTAAGAACAGAATAGATCAGGAATCAAGAATTGTCCGCTGGATCAACCGTATCGAGCGTAACAAAAAAGAAACAAAAAAATACGAAGCAAACTTTACGCTGAGGTCACTTCTTTGGCACTCCTCTCTTCTCCGAGCTTAACTATGTCGGTCTCGTCGCAAAAGGGAGAGGAGCCAGATCCCGCGCGATCCCGAACACCTCTCTCGCGCGGCTCTCTCGTCCGAGACCGGGAGACTCTCCATTAGCCCGCGACTCGCAGGACGACGTCTCATTTCTCGAATACGCTTGTCCGCTGGCAAAGCTGAGAAACTGAGTGAGAGGCGAAGAAGAGACGGGGAGGAAAGAGAAGAGAAAAAGTGAAGAGGCTGCTGCTGCTGCTGATGCCGATGCTACTCCTACTGGTGGTGCTGCTGCACGCGAAACCACTACGTTTTGTCTGGCTCGCTTAGATAAGCTCCCAAGAGGACATCCAAGGAGCGGGTATATATCCGATACACAGCATCTCCAGCCTTTAGTTCTCCGTCCCGGTGAAACTCTCCGGCTTTCTTGCAGCTACACAATAAACAAAAAAAAACAAAAGTGAAAAACAAAATAGCATCGAAGCTCCCGCTGCTGTTGGACGATCTCTTCCCCGAGAGACAAAAAAACCTCTCGATACATCATCCTGGCTCGTTGCCTTTTCGGTTGGCTCGAGCTCATCGCGACTTCTTTTTTACCCACCCCGAGCTTGATAAAGCCCGCGGATTAAATGCTCGAACTACCGGTCTCAGCATGAACTTCTATATTTATAAACTAGCCCATTTCATTTGTTTTCTTTATCTTTGCACTTTGGCCTTTTTTTCGTTTGCTTTGAGCTCCGAGGGACCAGTTCCATTAGGCTGAGTGTGCGAGGATGAGAAAAATTACTTTTGCGGCCCCTCTCTTGTTCCCGTTCTCGTCTTTTCCTTACACACCCCATGCCTCTTTCTGTTTTACTGGGATGCCTCGCTCGCAGCTCGCCTTCCCGAAGAAGGGGCTCGTTAGCTCGAACAGTTTCTGCAGTCTCTCTTCCTCCAGGTCTCCTCTGCCTCTCTCGAGCTGCCACTGCCGCCGGGAATTTGCCGAGACTACGTTACAATCCGCGAGAGAAACTCGAAGAGGATGAAGCACATAAGAGTAGAGAGGTGTACGTACCCTACGTATTCATTACCCGCGCATCGCGTGTGGGGGCGTGCTCCCGACGATTAGCTGTTTGGTTACGCCCTGGCAACGCCAAGACCCGCGAGAGATGGAGGAATATCCCGAGAGGCCGAGGAGAGAGCTCTTCTTTTATTTCTAAAATAAAAAACAAACATACGAAAATATTTTCTATCGTGCAACGGAATAAAGACGCAACGGACGAATTTTTATTGACTTTTTCTTTTAAAAAAATATACAGTAGGGTAAAAGAGACATTTTCATTTTTACTTACCGACACTTGTGTGGAGCTAATTATTATAATTTAAGGACGATCGTTTTACGCGTCCTCACCTGCCGTGCGTATTGATCGATAAGGTGTGCTCGAACTTTTCGACTCTGGAATTTTCTTCTTTTAGTGTTTCTGTAATAATAAAATTGTCGGATAAAAAAATGTACGTCTGTTGGTCAAATTGTTAAAACATATCTGTATAAAAATTCGTAAATACGAAATTTGTATGCATAGAACCGATGGATTAATTTTAGTATACAAGCCCCACACAGGACTTTCATGTGGGGTCAATCATTATAATTAGTGAATGATCGTTTTACATATCTTTACCTGTCGTGTCCATTGACCGACAAGGTGTGCTCTCAAACTTTTTAACTCCGGAATTTTCTTGCTTTTAGCTTTTCTGTGATAACAAAATTATCGGATAAGAAAATGTACGTCTATTGGTCAAACTGTTACAACATATCCGTATTCACATTCTTAAATTCCAGGTATTTATGCATAAAACCGATGGATTAATTTTAGTATGCACGCCCTACACGAGACTTCTGTATGGGACTAATCATTATAATTAGTGGACAGTCGTTTTACACGTCTTCACCTGCCGTGCGCATTGACCGACAAGGTGTGCTCGGTCTTTTTAACTCCGAAATTTGCTTCTTTTTCTGTAAAAACAAAATTATCGAATAAAAAAAAAATGTACGCTTATTAGTCAAATTATAAAAATATATCTATATGAAAAATCATAAATTCTAAGTTTTATGCGCAGAATCGAAGCATTAATTTTAGTATGCAAGTAAATGTTAAATCGCTGCCCGGTATATTAAAAATCGAGCTTTTCAGACGTCTTCAATATACCGAACAATTAACCTTATCTCAATTTTCTATATTAAGTTTCCCTCAATTTCGGTTTTCAACAATGCGAACTGTAATTAACGTATCGGATATTTTTCCATCCAGTGCGCCCAAGAACGCAAGCGGTATTTCAAACTCTGGCCATCCGCAATACGCTGACACAAAGGTTGGCCCACTATCGTTTCACAAGTGAATATGCGCAAGTTGTCCCATCTATTTGCCGGTCCAGTAGCGGTCGCACAACGTGCAACTTAGAGCACGAATTGGAATGGTTTTATTTAAATTTAAATGACGGCCGTGGTCTTTCATCCCTTGTCATTTTTTCGGAACAAAAATTGTATAAAAATAATTTTTTAAAAATATATTACGTAAAATATGTTATTATATTACACATGCTATATTTTGGTTCATATTTGAGTTATCTGAACTGTAAAAATTGTAACTGTAAAAGGGCTCGTCCCGTAAATAAATAATTCATTAAATAAATAAAATATGATTTAATTTCATCGTTTTCAACGCAAAAAAAAAACTATAAGATCGCCGCTGTGCAGCTTGTCGGACTAGTGGCTATGGATCCCTGAAGAGGGCAGCACCAACAGGACCTCGAGCGGTGCGTCTCGATCGATTTAAAGTCCCACCGGGGATAACCACGCGGACCCGGTTCCGCGTGGGAGAGGGAAACCGTGTTTCAACTTCGCCGTCGGGCGAGGCTCGAAGGTATTACACCCTGTCAACGAATATATTTACCCGGTCGGGTATTAATCTCGGGTTGTGCGACTTAACGAGATTTAACGACAGCGTTAACGAATCTCGGCGGAAATCGAGCGGTCTATCACAAGCTTTTTTTCTTCCCTTTCAGGAGGGATCCGAGTGCACAATAAAATTCCCTCATGCAACACAAGAATTTTACTCCGGCATAACAACAGGCCAAGGAGATCTTTGCTCGTCTGCAATTCCAGTTAAAGACACTCGAGACACTTTAAAGAGAGCTTTAACGAACGGAATTATAATGGCGCTCGTGGAAGGGTCGCCGAAGAAAATCAGGCGGGTTCATTCTCGAGACGGGTGGAGAGGGGGAGGGTTAAATTGGACCCCAGGGGCAAAACAGATCAATGAAAAAAATGGGTAAAAATGGTCCGTTTTGCGCCGGATTTCCAGTTTGCCTTTCGAGAAATTTTTCCATTTTCTTCCATCCTCGTCCGTTTAATTTTTATTCCAATTTCTCACTCCTGCGGATAGAAGAGTCTCGAGGCTTCTGTGGCAAGGAAGAAAGGGGGCACGAGGGGCCCACCTAGGTCGTCGCGCCGTCGGAGGGACGAGAGCTCTCGGGGTTTGCGCTCCCTCTGAAAAGATGTGTTGGAGCTCTCTACGGGTAACAGAACCGCCACGGAGCCCGGTATAATGGCGCCCGTTTGTCAAAACACGTCAAAACAGAATATACTTTCGTGGGCCGATGAGAAGAGCAAGAACGAAGTGAAGAAAAAAAGCTTGCGTTTCTCGCAGTGTTTGGAAGAGTCACGCCCCGCGATGCATCAACGAGAATTCCGGAGCGTGTCGCTTCGGGGTACGGTTAGGTATAGCCTAATAACGATATAGCTTGAGTGGCATCATCAGCCGGACCAGGTAGGTATACGCTAGAGAATATTAAGGATATGACGTCTCTTATTCTTCATCTCACTCGCCTTAAATACTCTCCGTCACGCCTCGGCTGCCTATACACGGGGCCAAGGGAAACGCCTGCCGTTCGCGAGGATCGACGCGAAAAATTATACCCGATTTGTTATGTGCTCGCCCGAGCGCGAGAATTCTTAATTGTTTCTTCGAGCTGTTCACGGAACGACGATTCTCCGAGGCGATCCATTGAATTTTTTATCTCCACGCGTTTCATTTCTTTTCTACGAAAAAAAAATCAAAATTAGCATCATGATAAAGTAAACCTTAGTGTTAATCGTTTGAATGTCATTTTTGCAATCGACCAATTTGCGATACCTCGAAGTATTGATTTCCGTTTGTGGATAACAAAAAGTCTGCTGAACGCAGAACCGGTCTGGCTATTCGGCGTGCTCTCGTCGAGGCGACGGTGGTGTCGGACAGTCTCCAGCTTCCCGGGTGTACGTGCAAAGTACCGTGGTACAGAGGGAGACCCCCCACGGAGCAATAGCACAGTAGCGATCATGATAAAAAAATTACACCCGATTTGTTATGTGCTCGCCCGAGCGCGAGAATTCTTAATTGTTGCTTCGAGCTGTTCACGGAACGACGGTTCCCCGAGGCGATTCGGTGAAAAGTTTTATCTTCGCTCCTTTCTTTGCTTTTTTTTTACTAAAACAGAAAAAAATTAGGATCATGAAGCCTCGTGTTATAAAATGAACCTTCAATGGTATAAACCGTTTCAATGAAATTTCTGCAACCCTTAGCGCTTCAAGTACCGGGCACTTTTTGCCGATTTCAAACTACCATGCCTTCTTTCCAGTACAAAAACGATACGGATGTTCGTAATAAATTTTCTTCTGCGTTATCAAAAAAACAAGACTTCAAGTTAAGTCTGTGAATTTTTATAGATTTTTTTGTAGCACGTTAACTTGTTATTCGAATCGTTCGAAGGTTGCGTCTTGGCAAATTCTCGGTCCTCGTTGAACGAGCATCTGGTACGTGTAACGTTAATATTGACTTCGGTTTGTGGATAAAAAAAGGTAGAACATAGAAAACAAAAACAAAAAAATAGCACTTTTTTGTTTTCCTTAAATAATAATAAAAATAGTTGCTTTTTTACTAAAAAAAAAAAAAAAAACTAACATTGTGAACCTTGATCTCATAAATGTTCTATATCCCGAAGTATTGATCCCCGTTTGTGGATAAGAAACGTCTTTTAAACGCGAAACCGGTCTGGCTCTATTCGGCGTTGCTCTCATCGAATCGACGGTGGTATCGGACAGTCTCGAGTATACCGTGTCTACGTGCAAAGTACCGAGGTACAGAGGGAGGTCCCCCCACGGAGCAATGGCACAGTAGCGATCATGATCGCCGAGAGGGACGGAGCGCGGGAGAGCGCTCGCATGTCGCCGGGAATATTTCGGTCTTATCGCGCTCTCCGATTAGGCGAAACGTTATTAGGTGACAGAGATCGCGTGGCCCGTTGCACCGCGCCAAGAGGGTAATGGCACCTAGTCACGTCAGGTACACGTTACTCTCGCCGAACAGAAAGAGCGAAAGAGAGACCACTGATCGTTCGCTGAGAAATCTATACGAGGAAAAGAGGTACAGATGAGGTAATGCACCTCGGGTGTATGCGCTAACGATCGCACTTGAGTTTCACGCGAAAACCCAACTCGGCGTAGGCGAGTAAATAGGTAAAACGAAAAAGAAGAAAAAGAAATGTGCGTCTCGAAACAAGTTTTGTCGTATATAGCAATATCGTAGAGATCCGATATTACGCTAACGAGGATTATCATCGTGCGGGTTATTAAAGAGCCCTTACGTTTCCGGAGTCACGTGCGACGCGAGCGGTAAGAGGCGTCACGAAGCAATCGCTGCGACGAGAGAGTTCTCGCTAGCGTACAAGTAACTCTCACACTCCTCGTTCACGTTATCGGCTCTCTTGATCTTCGCTGAACGCGGCCCGAGATATACCACTCGCGGTAATAAGTGCGGGCACGCGTGATGATAAAAGCGTTCGAGCTTAAAGTCCTTATCGTCCGCTCGCCCCGAGCGCGTATACGCAATTCTCGTTTGGGTGCCGAGCTCCGAGTCAACATGGGACCTGAGAAAAAAAAAAAAAGAAAAGATTATGTATTTCATATTCCTTACATGCGTCATACGAGAGAGTATTTACTACGTTTGGGAGGAAAAAAAACTACTTAATTAGCATAGCTTCGCAGCGTGGCTAACGGTGTAGGCTACTAACGGGCCCGCGTATCCGATAAGCGCGAAGCTTTATGCTTTACTACTTGTCGTAAGTTTCACAGTGGACGCTCGTGCTTCGAATTGACTTCGTGAGAGATTTTTTTTCTTTGTTGTCACGGCCATATAGTAATAAAAATAGTTAATGTTCATATTTTTTAAATATTAAATTCTCAATAGACGAAAAGATTTGACATGTTTTAAAACTTTTATTCACGATTCTACTATTATTATCACGATTTTAAAGAATATCCGATAAAACGTTCAAAATATTTAAAAAAAACGAGCTCGCGCGATTTAACCGAATATAAAAAAAATTTAGTGCCCATAGAGAAGCGCATCTGCCCGGCCCGCCTCTCGCAGTTCTCTGCCTCGCAAATCGTGCGTTTCACCCTGGGGTGCAACAATGCAATGACGGATGTTGTCCGACATAGGAGGAGAGTGAAAGAAAACTTGTGTAGCCCGAGAAAAATGCGGGGAGGAGAAGTGACAACTGACTATGCGGTATAAGCGAGAGTGACGTAACAAACGCGTGCTTGCAAGGGGGAGGTGGGGATGCGACCGCTTGTGCTCCATCGGTCGTGATACACACCCAAATTTGATTTTGTTGTCGCCCTTACAATACTCAATTATCCTTACTGCGGCGAATGGTTACGACGCGGTGCAGGGCCTCCACACAGCCGCCATCTGCAACCCCCGAGGAGAGAAACCGAATATAACGTGTAAGGCCACAGACCTTCCCCTTGGCTGTGGGGCTAAACTTGTTTTCCCATTAACGCCACTGCCTCGACA
Source organism: Amblyjoppa fuscipennis (assembly GCA_963575735.1). NCBI lineage: Eukaryota > Metazoa > Arthropoda > Insecta > Hymenoptera > Ichneumonidae > Amblyjoppa > Amblyjoppa fuscipennis. The sequence goes on from OY754491.1 coordinate 18,342,492, forward strand.
CGAATTCATGGCCAATTCGCGACGACCAGGGATCCCACACGAAACATCCCTGCAAACACATATAACATGTATATACATAACATATAGTGTCAAGGATTTAAAAAATACATAAAATATATTCAGCATATCTGACTTCCGCTTTTGCCGGACACTTTTCGTAAACACATTGAGAACAATAAATTGAAGTTTGTTCTTCAAAACTCAATATCAAATTCTGACGATTCCAAGCGAGATTAAACAAGATTAAACAACAGGTCATCTCAAACATCTTCCGGTAATTTTTTTTTCAATCTCATACAGAATTGTAAGAATTATAATTAGAGCCGAAATAACCATATACTTTTCTTGCAGCCCGGAGGCGATTTTTTTTCAGTGCACGATCGATTAAATTTAATAAACTCAATAACGAAATGAAAATCTTGATACGAACTGGCCCCCGTATGCACGTAGTCATGATCTCCTTAGCATGATCCCGTTTAAAACAACATAAAAAAAAACCCAACGATAAAAGAAAGTAGGAAGTGATCGGCCGGCCGGAATGGAAAATATAATGTCGGTCCCGCAAACTCAATCTATTATAGCGGAGCGCGTGTAAAAGCTTAATTTAGCCTGTGCGCCAAAGATTCGATTAAACCAGCGGCAAGTGTGGACTCCCTCAGCGCGGAAGACCTACTCGGCATTAAGATAGCCGTTCGACTTTAGCCGAGCCGGGCGTGATGAGCTGTCCAGGTATGGTTGCGCTCAGGTGATCGAGTTCGATGGAACGATGGTTATGGCCTATAATTATAGAACGTAAGAAAATAAAGAGGAGCGGAGAGAGATACGCGGAGAGAGAAGTCGAAACGAGTCAACGCTCCGACGTAGTACGCATCCGACGCAAGAACGTTAGGTACATCGTACGGATAGCCCCGAGGCTTGTTACGCCGCGCGCCGAGACGGCGAAGGAGAGACGAAATGAGATGTGATGGAGGTTGAGGAGGGAGCGAGCAAGAAAGGAGGCAGATAGACCCTTTACCCTTCCTTTCTTCTTCGCCACTCCCGAGGGTCCACTTTTCTCGTCTCTCCCTCTTCATCGTCTCTTCTATATATATATATATATATACATAAATACACTATGCTATATACACTTGGTAGCTTTTTATTATTGCTCCGGCTGCTCGCGAGTTCTCCGGATCTTTTTAGCCGCGGGGACGCGCGCTAACATGGCCGCGTACCTCGCCTCACATGGTCCAAAACAATGGCGGATATACAAGAGCGGACCCGTGTCCTCAGCGAATACGGGAGAAAAAGGAGAACACGCTTAAACCCGATTTCGTGCCTGTTGTTTCGATGAAGCCGAGGCCCCTCGGACATCGCGCATTCGCCTCGAGGAGCCCCGACTCTCTCTCCGGTACATGCACCACATAGGAAATTGGCGAACAATAACGGTCAGCTTTGTCACAATCGAGCTTTATGAGCTACTCGATACCCGCTTTAAGCTTTTCACCGGTATGCTTTTTTTCTAAGAATTATTATTTCCGTACAATATTCCGTGAGATAATTGTACGTTCATACACTGTAAAAAAAGTTTGTACTTTTTGCAACTCTTTGCTCACGAACAATTTTTTAATTTTTGTATTGTATCGTTTTGATTGCACCAGCCGGTTCTAGTTTTACAAACAAAGGTGCAAACTAAAATTGTTAATAGCGCTAAAAATAAAAGAACAGGTTTGTATATTCAAACCTGTGTAAACAAGTTTATCAGTTATCTAACAAAATAATTTGTACGAAATTTCGTATTCCGATTTTACGCTACTATTTTTTACTGTGTATGAGAGGAAAAAATTGTTGGATTAACCAAAAGTCGCGGTGACAAACAAACAACAACAAAGTTGTTGTTTGTTTGGTGCAAATGAAGCATTGTTTAATTAAACGATTATTAACGACACTTTTTTTTTAGTTCCAGTCTACATTATTTTTTAAAAGTTAATTTTCTTGCATATAAATATACGGAAGTGCTCTCAGCGAATAGGAACATTTTCACAACTACGGTGATACATAAACGTGTCATAAAGTCGAATAGGTACCCTGAGGTGTACACGTCAGCGTGAAATTGTGATCGCGAGAACTTGGCGGGAATTAATTTTCACGAGCGTGTAAAGATAGTGATTAGTGTCGTTTAATCACACCGTCACACGATAGGCGCAGCGCACACGAGGGTAGGTGTAACAGCACCTCTTGCATACGTGTATACCAGGAAAGGGAGGAGAGAGGCCCTTGGCTTTAGTTGCTCGGCTCGTTTTCCACAGGAGTCACCGAGATTGTCACGTAAAGTTGTAAGTCCCACCCGAGAAGGATAACGATGCATTACCGTGCCGATCGTTTATCCGGTTAGAGGAGTTCCCTGCATGTATATGTATATGTATATGTATATGTATATGTATATGTATATGTATATGTATATGTATATGTATATGTATATGTATATGTATATGTATATGTATATGTATATGTATATGTATATGTATATGTATATGTATATGTATATGTATATGTATATGTATATGTATATATGTATATGTATATGTATATTCTCTTTAGCGCACGTCCCATGCCGGTGAGCAGCGTTTTCACGATAAGATCGGTCGCGTCGTCGTACTCGTCGATGCCAACCGTACACAAGAGACCCTACCGAGGCCGAGCACAGACCGCACACGGGACGCGCGAGTCAGACAATTGCGTCCGGCACCACATAATAAGTGGTGTGCGCACCGTTCGCCCTGAAGCGCTTACTTGCGTGACTCCCATTTAATTTACACCTGAGATAATCGAGAATTGTGAGGAATAACGAACGAGAGGTTTAGGGAAAACGAGGCACTTCATTTTTTCTTTAAAGATCATGCAACCGTGCTGTACATCTGACCGTTATTCATCAACGTTTTTTTATTTATATTATTTCAGAAATAAGATTTTCTACGGTTGTGAAATTTTTTTTGGGAATAAGAGAAACATTTGTCAAGACAGATTAATTAATCTTGAATTAATCTTTGTTAATTCATTGACCATCGATATGAAAAATTCATTTTACTCCAAAAACACCAGAAAGTTGCAATTTATTGGGAATGACGAATTAAAGGGCAAACTGCGAGTTAAGAGTTACTACGCAAACTATGTAACGATTTTTATATTAAAAAAATATATTTTCTACGTTTTTGAAATTATTTTGAGAAATGAGGAAGAAATCTTCATTAGCACAGATCTCATTAACCATCGATATAAGAAATTATCTTTGTGTTCCCAAAAACAGCAAAAAACACTAATTTATTGGAAGTGACGAGTTAAAAGATAAAAATATGTAAAAATAAAACGATTCATGAGATACATCGCCTCGATAAATCTACGCTTTCGGGCAGCCCATGCATATCGGAATGGATTAGAAATTTAATTTCCATCTCATATAAATACATATATACGAGTATAAACCCCGCAGGATATTTTATATAATTGATTATCATTTATTGCTCTTTGTTTGTTAGTTCGAGCGGTAAACGTGTGGCTTCTACCAAGGTGCAAAAAAACTAGCTTTTATTACACTAGTGTAATAAAAGCTATTTTTGTCGTTTTACATGCGCGTCTTCCATTGATAATTAAATTGTTCATAAATTATAATTGCTTTTGAGAAAGAAGTTGCACAGCGCTGAGATATACGTAAGAGGGAAGAGAGGCACCGGCACGAATGAAATGTTTCTCGGGAACGAAGCGCGAGAGAAGGATCGCAAAGGGGGTTGCATTTGCGGTGCACTATTAATCCCGCGTCTTGGATTTGCCAGAACATGGGTGGAGGAGTGGAAGGGGGTAAAGGGGGAGCTCTTTGCATTCGCGATTCTCTCGCTTGGGCGCGAATGGTGGCCAGGGTGCATTTTGCACACCACAGACCCCCGGACTGTGTGTGCACCATGCATCGTGTCGGCGGTGCATGCTACGGTCGTATGTGGTCGCGGGGCCGCGGCGGCGGCCTGCGGTTTGTGATTTATCTCGCGCCGCTTCTCTCTCACGCAACCGCGATAACTCACCGGCCCTTAATTTCTATTTTTCACCTTTCTCCCGTTCTTCGCTCCTCTTGCTCCTTCTCCCTCGACGACTACCGCTATACCGGCTCGGTTCGCTCGCCGGAAAGAGACAAAGCTTGAATCCTTGTATTCCGCCATCCTTCTGCGATCCACCGTAGTACCCTTCCTCGTCTTGGTGCTCCGCGGCCGAAAACCATCGAAAATTGCTCGCTGCGCTCGCCTGCAAAGAGAATTTCAATTACTGGATTGGAACTTTATATACGACATTCGTTTTTCTAGCTGAGGGTGAAATACGAACGGTCCAAAATGGTTCGTACATTTGACTGATATTTCTTATCGTCGGGCTAACATTTTTATTTATTTATTAGTTTTATTGGTTTTCCTAATTTGAGAATCTTTTTTTTGGCCAGGAATAGAGTTCATTGTACCAGGTGAGGCAGAATTGCGAGGAATGTTGACGAACTGTTGTGGAGTGGATGTTTTATGAAAAAATTATAAAGTCGATGAGAAGGATAATTAAATCGAACAGTATTATGCGCGTGCGATGTATCTCGCACGGTACGCGGCGCCCCCGGGGAGAACGAGCGAGACGCTTGCGTGAGCCTCGATCTCCCGTGTCGATCTTATCCCTTCCTGCGGGGATTTCCACTTATCGCCAAGAAAAGGCTGCGCAGAGGCTCGCTTTCTTCTTGTGGAAAACTGATTATTCAACGAAGAATTAATTAACGTTAAGTTACAGGCTCTGAACTGAGGTTCAAGGTCCTATGAGAAGAACTACACTCGAAGCTTATCCTCGGGGTCCAAAATCGCCGAGAGAAATTTTCAGATAACAAAAAAATACTATCAAATTTCGTCGTAGTAAAAAACACCACCGAAATATGGAAATGCAATTAGCCAATTTTACACAGAAACTCGATTTTACACAGAAATTTTATACAGAAACTCGACCGACGGAAATCCTCTAAAAAAAATTTCTAGATCTTGAGAAAAACCGCCATCAAATGAAACACCTCAATCAGATCCCAGCTTCGCCATACAGTATGGAAGTTCGAAACGTTAAATCATCCCACAAAAAAAAAAATTATAACGTCCAACAATCTACCTATTCAATTCCCGAACGATACGCCATAATTACAGCGGACTCTCGAGATTTAATTAATTTATATATACACATATATACATGTATACATAATTTTTTGTTAACAAAGCTTCAAAGGGTGCGAAGGTCGATAGATACGGATACATAAAAAAAAAGGAATAAAAAATAAGCGAGGAAAGTATTCCGAAATGACGAAGCGATGACTTGGCAAAGCTGTCGGAGCTCAAAGAGAAATGGATAACGAGACGCTGGACGCTGCTTGTACGAGAAAGAGCGAGGAGGGAGGCCGAAGCAGACGAGGAGTTATTTCTCGTGTGGAAACGCGGCTTTCTACCTGAGCCATTATCGATTATGATAGGTGCTCGTAACGATCGATCGAGGGGTGAGCCACGCAGCGCGCGCCGCGTTATAATTCGTACATATAACCCGGAGAACCCGGAGAACTTGCGCGGCAGGCACAGCACGGATATTTTTCCCGTAGCGGGTCTCTCACCTGCCGGCCCGGTTGGCTTCTCCCTCGAGTTCAGGCGCGGTCCGTGCTTCCTTACCCCGGTGTATCGAGGGTATACTCGATTTTTCTACGGTTTCATGGCAAGAATAAAACCCGCCTGCTCGCTCTCATTAGCCGTGCAGCGAAAATCGTATGGTACAATATATCGAAGGCTGAGAAACAAAAGGGCATAACTCACATACATTGGCACGAAAGTTACGCTCTTTTTTCTCTCGGCCGTCGATATTGGACGTGGACGGGTATAGAGCGGCTTGCATCACGTGGCCGCTGTTTGATCTCTGCACGCCGAGAGGGGTCAAGCGAGAGTCGTATTAACGAGTTTAATAATTCTCAATTTCACATGGTGCCGGCAGATATCGGAAACCTGCTGGAATGATAATCGATGAGTACAAATCATCGGGTACAAAAAGGTTAAAGACAGGCACTTAAAAAAAAAATATATGAAAAACATTAAAAGTGTCGAGAACCGCGCTGTAGTTATGATATATCGTGAGCGTATAAATCCAGGCAGATTCTCGGACACTGCTGATTTAATTGGATAATTTAACGTCTCGGACTTCTAATTGAGGTATTCCTACCGCAGCCGCCGGCGCATGCGAAATTTTTATATATAAATTCAATTATTCATACGATTATTGATTTATATATTTTGATTTTTTAAAAAGTTTGTTGTCACGAGAGGAGTTCCGTAGATTTCTGGGGATGTAACTTTTTTTAATTTTTTCTCGGCAATGAAAAATCAGGTAAAAAATCCCCACGATTTATCGTTCGTAACGGTTCATGCGAAAACATATCCACTTAAGAATATATCAAATTATCGCAGTTCCATTTTTTGGAAAATAAAAAATGTACATAAATTTCTTTTACAAATAATATTGAAAAGAACAAAAAAATGGAGTTCCCACATTTTTTCATGCAGTTTTTTAACCCCATTGGAACACCGTTACGAGCGATCACTCGGGGCATTTCCGATCCATTTCTTTTTATTACCTAGAAAAAAATTAAGGCCTTTGAATTTTTTTTCATCTCAATATATTCCGTAGCCTCAATTTTGGTCTCAACCTCTATTTTTTTTACTCTGCATCTATGCATTCCGAATAGGACTTTCATTCCATTCTCAGCGAGAGGGTGGAGCTTCTCGTTTCGAAGGGTGTGGCAACCCCGAGGAACATTCGTCTAACCGAACGAAGGGTAGTTAGCGCCAACGGGAAATGCGCCGCACACATTCACATGCGCCTTACGAATATAGGAACATAGTCATAGGTGCCAGGAGAGGCTGAAAACGATTTAGTTTCTCCCCCCGTAGTTTCCCCGTCGAGAATTCTGAGTGGATGATGCGCGGATGTTCGAGATCCAATGTTCCTAATGCCGAGGTGAGAAAAAAGCGCCCGGGGAAAGAATATGGAGAGAGGATAGAGATAGAGATCATAATATATCCACGATGTAACGCACAGTGTGTGTGTGTACTCTGCGGAATGGCAGGCAATCTGCTAGGTCGAAAGGGAGAAAAAGATATTCGCGGTCGGAGGGGTTGGGCTTTCCAATATTAACCAGCTGGCGCATCACACGGGGATGATCTCCGCTTCCACACTGCGATTCGTCCTGCCTCCTAGATCGAGCTTTTCGATATCTCGATGGAAAAACGAACTCCGAGTCATGGCCTCGGCGAGGGTAATTTCATCCTCGACGGAAGAACGATTTCCTGCTCGGCGTTAGAAAAACGGACTTAAACGGACGCAGAACGGAAGAAGGAAAAAAATAACCGGGAAGATCGAACCCCGATGGTTGCCAGAGCGGAATAGAAAACAAACATCGGTAGCGATAGCGCTGACAACGACTGGAGGTAGAGACAAAATAATGGAGATATCGTCAAATCGATCGTACTTGCCGGGGTAAAGAGAATTATTATTTTTGCTTCTGTCAAGCCGGATAAATCGAGCTGAGCAAGAGAAAGAAGTTTGTACACTCGAAAAACATTTCTTTCCCAGAAATATTTTTAAAAATGTTCTCGTTCATTGCATATTTTTTTTTGTCGACGAACCGTATTGTCGTTTTTGACAAGTTGGTTAAATCGACAAGAAAGGAATTGTAAAATTAAGAAAAGAAAAAAAATTGTGAAATTGACAAGAAAAAAAATTATATACAAAACAAGATTTTTTTAATTGAAAAAAAAAAAGATGGATGCCTACGGACAAGAAACGTTCGTTAAATGTAGAAACCTTTACTACTGCGTTCACGAGTGACAATTTCCCGCGCACGTGCTGGGCGATATTTTATCCCAACCGAAAAAGAAAAAAAGAGGCGCCTAAGAGACGCGTCTTACAATGCTGCGAGGATACCCTCTGCGAGGAATAATGATCCACGCGCTAACGCGAGATCCGAGGAAGAGCTTCTTAGCGTGTGTCCGAGCTACGCGTTTTATTCAATCGAAAACTCCATCCTTCCATTATCCTCGCCGCGTAACGCGCGTGTCTTGCCAGCGGGGAGACAAACTTCAACAGGAAAACTCGTGTGCGCGGGGTGTTTTCTGTACGAGCCAGGAGCCCTCCGGCAGTCCGCTAACAACCCCGAACGCGAGAGAGAACGAGCGAGTCGGCACCTTGCGGGCTCCGAATACAGAAATACGGAAAGAAGTGGCCAATGAAAAGGTTTCCGCCGGGTGCAGAAGTCGCGCGTGAACATGGGCCACCCGCCCACTCGGACCTTTGTCGCTCGGGTCGTTTTCTCCCTCGACAGTCTTCCTTTCCTCTTTCCCTTCTTCGTGTATTCTCTGAACTCCCGTTTTTTCCCTCTTTCTTTTCTCGAAGGGCAAACCGATCCAGCGAATGTTTGTCGCAGTTCGCGCGTGTTTGCGCCCGTTGCGTCGTTTTTGTGTGCGGTTGTCGCACGCTTTTCTTCACGCCGTCGCTGTTTATTCGGGATATTTGGCCGAGCGTCCCCCGTGACGTTAACCGCACGAGGACACGGTTCATCCACTGTGGTAAACCGAACGGAGTGGTATCTGTTTTTCGACAAAGCGAACAGATTTGTTCGAGACGGTAAACCGTCCAGCCGGACACCAATCCACCGGCCGGGAATCAGAAGGGCGCGACTCGTGCCTTTCAGCATGACGTTTCCGGCCTTCCGAGGCCTTCTCGATCTCCTCGACGAACTCGGAGACTCTGCGATGGACCACGGGGCTGATTTTTCTGGGCGCGTGTCCGGTCCGACTTTGGCGGGTCATCCAGAGCTTCCCCGACCGTCCTTCGCGTACGCAAGGAAGCCAGCACGGCGCCCTCGTCTTCCTCTCGACCTTCTTCCTTACGCACTTTGCGACCAGGGCGTTGAATCGATCGGCGAGGCGCATGCGGCGAGGTTGAACAAACACCGGAGAAGACAAGGCGGCAGAAGTCAAAACGGACTTTGATGTTTGCTCAGCTTACGCGATATTTCCACCTAAACATCGAATAAGAATACATTAATTTTTATGCTCTATTAAAATTTTCGATAAATTTTTTATGTTATGCTACATAAAATTTTATGTGCGCTCCTTCGGGATGTTCAGCCGGGCGTACCTCGACCTCCTGGTTTATAAAAACTGTCGCTGGTGTCGCTTTACTCTGCATTTCGCGCTTCTCAGAACACGGAATAAACAAATCTGTCTATCTGTACAAATAATGAAATATCGTGTTTTAAGAATTTCGCTCAAGGTACATGACGTCAGCGTCGACACCGACGGTATCGGCGATGCCCCTATTGAGCGCTACTTCGACCGCACCCCTCCTTTCGGCTGGTACGCCGAGTGGCTGATTATCGTCCGAGACATGTATTTTGCACAAGTTCTCGGCAATTTTATTTTCAACCGACCACAAAATTTCCAAGTAATTTTCAGGAGTTATCAAACTTGCAAATTTAATTGAATATTTGTCCTGGCCCCCTCCCCAACCAGGATTGTGTTCGGCAGGCCTAAATGGTACCATACGTTTCGCGCCCGCGTGCGGCCGCGCGTGTGGCGCGACGAGAACGACGTGGCTTCCAGCACAATGAGATCGTCCATCCGAAAGCGGACGGACAACGAGAAAAGAAGGATGAACGGTGAAGAGAAGAATGAAGGAGAGAGAGAGAGAGAGAGAGAGAGAGAGAGAGAGAGAGAGAGAGAGAGAGAGAGAGAGAGAGAGAGAGAGAGAGAGAGAGAGAGAGAGAAAGGGACGGCAGGACGGAACGCGAGAGGACCAACAACGGGGGATCCTCGAGCACCTGGCAGGCGGATCGCGCGTCTCTTCCTCGACTTCTTCTTTCATCCGTCCGCGTGTCTCTCGTCCCCCTCGCCGCCCCCCTCTCGTTCTCCCTGCCACAGGGTGCTGCTCCTCTGCTCCGCAGCTTTTACAAATCGGAGATACAAATTATCGTGGGCGGACGCGCGTCTCCCGAAGAAGTCTGAAAAAAAAAAAACCACGAAGCAGCAAAAAAGAAAGATAAAGTAAAAAGAAGTTGAAGCCGAGGCGCCGAAGCCAGGGGGTTGGTTGGTCGTCGGTGATCTTTCCTCTTCCGGGAAAAACCGCAAATCCGCTTCCACATTTCCACTTCTCCGGTTTTTTTTACTCCTCTTCCGCGGAGCGCATCTTGCGCACATGCGCTCTTCCAGCTTCTCCTCCAGCATCCGCGCCCCGGATCCGAGCGCGTCGGGGGTCGTTTCCTCGCCTTCGTTACAGCACGTGCACGCTGAGTTTCCGCTGTAATCAGGTCCCTCCGCTGATGCGGTTTGCCGGCTGCGAAGCTTCCCTTCCTCCGGCCTCCGCGTCGGTCACCGACGCGTCATCTTCTTCGCGCGTCGCGCTGCTTACCGCGCTGCGAGAGCCTGCAAGAAAATTCCAAATGGCAGAAACTAACGAGCGGCCCTTCTTGCCAGAGGCTTAACGGCCACGGGGATCTTTCTTACTCGGCACGTTTTGCGAATACTGAGAGAAGTGGAGCTGAGCGGACATTGGCTGCTTCGGAGGCCGCGGGATGAACTTCGGTTGTCGGCGCGATTCCTCTCCTCGTTGCATTTCTTGCAGATGATTCGCCACGGGGAATGGCTAATTTCCTGGAGGAGAAACAAACGAACGGACCTCCTGCAGAACCCCGTGGAAATCTTGGCGATTAGCTCAGTTTCTCCGCTTTCTGGAACATGGAATGCCGCGCAAGCCCAAATGGGACATTTTTAAAAAGTCTCAGAGAGCATCCGAGCGCCACATGCGGCGTCCATTAAATACCGGTTCTGCGGAAGAGCGGGAACGAATCCGAAGGGTAATAACACACCATCTTGTATATCGTCGGTATATCATATTCTTGAGATGTACCAAAGTTCTTTTGTTTTTTTTGTTTTTTTTTTTTTTTTTGAGAAATTTAAAGTGTAACGATAAATTATAGAGCCATTTTTTCGGCAACATCCTAAATCGACACAACGGCGACTTCGATCAGTGCGTCGTGATTTATGAAAACCACAATTCTGGCAAAATTTTACTCCGTTTCAGTGAACATTTTTCGACAACAATTTCGTAAATTCTTTTCTCATTATCTGGGTGTAAAAACGTTGAAAACAACATTTTTTAAAGCGTCTATATCGATTATCTATATCGGATAATGACACACCGAACTATATATTGTCAGTATATCATATTTTTGAGATATAACTAAGCGTTTTTTTTTAATCTTGATAAAGTTTATCGTTAAATTATGGAGCCATATTTTCAGTAATATCCCAAATCGATACAATGACTACTTCGGTGAATTCGTCGTGATTTTATTAGATGCATCGTACATTTTCATCAAGACTAAAATTCTGGCCGAATTTTGACGCGGTCTCAGTGAACATTTTTTTACCATAATTTCTTAAATTCCTTTCTGATTATCTGGATGTAAAATTGTTTAAAGCTGAATTTTTCAAAGATTCATTATTGGTTTCAAGTATTTTTTTTTTTTTTATAAATAAAAGTGTCTACCGGTAATAAATGTTTCCTTTTTTTCCAACCGGCAGAAGGCTTGGCCATTAAAGAGTTAACGTTCTTGCGGACATTGATTTTCAGTAACAACCGCAAAATTTAACTAATAACACGGGCCCCAAAAGGCGCATAAAATCCGCGGCTGACGTACGAGCGAAAAGAGATAATAATTAAGCCACGACGGAGTTTTCTTCGTTGCCCAGTGAAAGCGATCGGGCACGAGGTGCTCGATGGCTTTGGCCGCCGCCGACTATACGGCGAGCCGCACGGAAGGATTTTTTTCTGCCGGGCCTGCAGCTCTCGGATGCGAGGAAAAGAGAGAACGAGTAAGAGAAAGAGAGTTGGCGAGCTTCACCGGAGGACATAATTTACCCGGGGGCACAGCGTCTGTTTGCGCTTGGGGAAAAAAAGGAGCGAGTAGCGACAGCATTAGTAGCTAAGTGGGACCCTACGTTATCCTATACCTCTCGTGAAATCGTGCGAGGTTTAAAGTTTTGCTGCCGCCTTCCCTCCGCTCCTACCCACCCGAACAAGAAAGAAGATAAAGAAGAGACGAGGAGAATTTAAAGTAAAGAGAGCTGAGAAGAGATATTCAAAGCAGCGAGTGTGGGCAAAGAATATAAAAAAAAAGTAAAATAAAAGAAAAATAAAAGAAGGCAAAGAGAGACCACTGGCGGACACCGTGTTGTGTTCGAAAGCGATCATTATCTCGAAGTTTGTGCTGTGTGTGGCACCCGCCCGCACGCTGCGCGAAACACCGGGCAAGAAGGAGAAACAAGACCGCGACGGGATTACGATCTCTCGGTCGGAGCGTATCTATGTGCCGAGCGCGAGGCTATAACCCTTCACCGGTTATCTCTCGGATTATAATATACAATAATACGTATGGGAGGGTAAAGAGATCGGGGGGGGGGACTTGCCCGGCTCCCGGTTATATTCCTATCGGGTTCCCGGGACGCGATCTATCGGCGATCTGTGTACATCCGCGTTAGAGGATATACAGTCCGAAAACTGGAGTCGCGGCGAGGCCGGAGAAATAATAACGCGACTGTTCCGAGCAAACTGCTTTCTTGGGCCCCTTAAGGACCATTAGCATCTCGCAGGACGTTGAAAACTCGACGGCTGAGGCTGGTTGCTCGGACAATGGAGCTGGATAACTGAAAGGCTGCGCTGTTCTCGTGCAGGGAAAAATCGGTGTTTTGCCGAACGGCGTTGTGGGGCAAGATGGACCGGGGGTCTGGTGAGAGAGATCGGGAATTAATTTTAAGAAATCTAAAACTTGGTTCAGTTATTTGTATCGATAAGATTAAGATATTCTGAGGCTTGTTAAACCGTGAAAAAAAAAATATACTTTACAGGAAAGCATGTGGGGTCAGATGGACTGGGGGTGTCGAGACAGATTGGAATTTAATTGTTCTGAATCACAAGCTTAGTTCCATTATTTGTTTCGATAACAGTGAGGTATTCTGAAGTGTTAAACCTTATTGAACCATAAAAAAAATGTATATTTTATCGTACAGCATATGGGGCAAGATGGACCAGGCGGTGTTAAGACAAATATGGATTTAATGACAATAATCTACAACTTGTTTCGCATACTTGTATCGATAACAGTGAGATATTCTGAGGCGTTAAACCTTGATTTTTTTTTTATTGTTTGTTCTATCAAACGGCCTATGGGGCAAGATGCACCAGGATGTGTTGAGAAAAATGGGGATCCGATTTAAAAAATCTAAAACTTCGTTTACTTGGATCGATAACAGTGAGGCATTCCAAATGTTGAATCTCCCGATGAGATTCAAAACTCTCACACGAGATTCCCCGAAGCACGCGAAAAACCGTTTAGTCACCAACATAAAAAAAATCTCGTTCTCGTCAAGAAAGATCGTAGAACGAAAGAATAGACCAATCTAAATTCCACCAAGACGGCTGCGGCTCGAATCGCGGTGCGCGAAATATTAATTAGAACGTTCCGATGCTCATCGTTATTTATGAATCGAAACACGATTAAAATCAATCCCCCCCCCCTCGGGAGTAAAGAATTCGCGACGCAGGTGCGCGCTTCCCCATTTTTGTCGAAGACGTCCAATAATTTTTTTGCGCCTCTATACGCGACCGCAAAAGCTGCAGGAAAAAAAAAAGTGAAGATAATCGTAAAAAGTAAAAAGTCTCGGAGAGAATGGTCTCGCCCATTATCATAAGCAGTCCGATACCCGCGTGGACAGACGACGTTCTCAAGGATATCGTATGACGACCACGCTCGGTAAAGGAGCTTCGGTAAAGAAGAAAAAAAAATATATTAAAAGAAAGAAATAAAAATAAAAATAAAAAATTGGTGAAGAGAGGAAGAAATGAAGAAGGCGGCGCTTTCACGGCGAACCGAGCGGCCGGTCCTACTGTGGCAGTGACATTTTCGTTAATGCCTCGGTCAGTTCAATTAATTAAGGCCAAAATGGTGGGCGCCCCTCGAGAGTCCGAGTGCCGTGTATGTTGCGTCCAGCCGCAGCTTCGAAATTTCGAAGCCACAACCGCTCACCCACACGCGGATCTCATACATTAGAATAAAAATGTATGTTTGCGTTCGTGTGCGTGTGTCTTCGTATCTCGGGGTACACGCGGCCCGAGAATACTCAACCGGTCCACCATTTTATCTCCGTTCGAATTCTGTTCGGGTTGTTGCAGGAGAGAGTAGGAGGAAGCTCGGGCTCGCGGGTGCGAGAAGCTCTTCTGTCCCTCTTTCTCTCTACATTATACACGAGGGGAAACCGAGCGACTCGGAGCCCGCTCGTAAAGCAGATAAAGTCGCCGCCTACCAAAGGATCGACCGAAACCGGCAGCAAGGAACAGCAGCAGCAACCAGCGAAGCAGCAGCAGCTGTGGTGCGGCACCGGCAACGCATCGCTTTTTCCTCCTCTCCGCCGGCTCTTCTCCTTCCCTCTTGTTTTCCGGAGAACAACCGCGGCCACGGTATTAGAGGTATGGCGCCGAAAAGTGGTGGGGCTGGAAAGTATAAATTTAACGTCGAGATTAGATCGCGGCGAGGACTCTGTGAAACTCCGCTGAACGGCCGATACCCGCACCGGAGCGAAATTAAATAAAGTAGTGGAATAAAATAAAAAATAATGGTAAAATAAAAAAAAAAAACTGCGAGCGATCGTTTAACGATTCTCACAATAGAGGAGGGGCATCGCTCGCCGGTTTGTTCTTAAATAGAATACTTTTTTTTTGAAAATAATGATAAATTGAATAATAGAATAATTAAAAATTATGTTATTGGAGAATCGTTAAACGATGTGCGCAATTTTTTGTTTTTATTGCCTCTTATTTTATTGTTTTTGTGGTGGATGTTTCTGGTCCTGGGCGGATCGAAAGGGAGAAAAATTGTAAAACAGAAATTCGAAAATCGTTTGATGATTTTCACGATAGCGGAGAGGCTCTCCGCTCACCGGTTTCTTTGTAAATAGGGTAAACGTGGTGAACATGGACCAGCCCGATTAACACGTAAATCAATGAAATATGGACCGGTTCATATTCCCCACTTTTATCCTAAAATAATTGTTTGAAAATAATAATAAACTGATAAAAAAAATTATGTTATTGGAAAATCGTTAAACGATCGGTTGCAGTTTCTTGTTTTTATTATCCATTATTTTATTCCTTTTGTAGTGGATGTTTCTGGTATTGGCTGGATCGACGGGAGAAAACTGCAAAACAAAAATTCGAAAAATCGTTTAAAGATTTTCATGATAGCGGAGAAACTCCACTCACTGGTTTTTTTTTTTTTTCAATAAAATAATTGTTTTCAATAACAATAGTGAATTAAAAAAAAAGTATTGTTAAAAATTGCGATACTGCAATACCGAGAGTGCGCTTTCCAATAACATGAAAATCGTTAAACGATCTTTCGCAGTTTTCGTTTTTATTGTTGTTAATTTCATCCTTTTTTTATCGTGGCTGTTCCTGGCATGGATCGGATCGAAGGGAGGAAACCTGTAAAAAAAAAGAGAAAAGAATGTAATGTAAAGGTATATTTTTATTTTATTTTTTTTTGGTTAATTGACGAAAGAGCAAAACTTTTACGAGACAAGCTCTCGACGGGATTAAATTATGTATGAGGTTTTATAGTTTTTCACGTGCGAGGAGGAGGGAATTTGGCGAAGACGTAGAGGCGAACGATTTTATTATACGAACGACTTTTACTCGATCACCGTCTTTCTTCGTTTCGCTTTATATGCGTCTTTGTCGGGTGAGTGATTTAAATTTCCGAAATATCGGGGACAGGACCGCCCGGCGATTGCGTGTACCGTATTTGGTTCCCCGATGTGTAAGTGCGCTCGGGCACTCGGGCCGGTATCGGTATATCACGACTCGGGGCCGCCTATCGTTAAATTCCTTAGCGAGACGGGAGGAACATTCGCGAAAATGGCGAGTGAATAATTAAGTCGGAGGGGAGGAACTCTCGGGGTGCCCTCCGCCATTTTTGGCTCCGCGGATGAGAGAAGAAGAAATCCGAAAGCATTCGGTTATCGCTCTGTTTACGGCTTTGATCCATTACCGGACGACACTTCCACGAACTAATTATTCGAGGATAATTAAGAGAGGCTCGATCGGTAAAACAGGTAAGGACAAAACCTATTGAGGAGTCGAGATCGGAGGGAGACTTCTTCAATGAGACAAAAATGGAGAATCGAAGAGACGAGTGAATTCGGATGTGGCCGAAAATTGCGTACTGTAAAACGAGTCAATTTTTTACGACCAAGAAAAAATTGTATAAAAGCGAACCGCAAAACAGCTCACCATAACGAACCGAAATTAAATAAATGTAACTAAGTATTTATACCAGAGCTGGGCAAAGTACCGAGAAGTACGTAAAGCGCTAAGTACCTAAGTACAAAGTACCGCGAGTACTTTAAGTACAAAGTTATCTCCATGCTTAAAGTACTAAGTACTAAGTACAAAGTACCGCAAGTACTTTAAATACGAAGTAATTTCCGTACTTGAAGTACTTTTATAAAATACAAAGTACAAAGTACTTTTTCTTCTTAATCGGAAGAGGCGAAGTTCGAAGAGTACCAAATTTGGAGAGGAATTTTTCAATCAAACGGCCCTGTTCAGGGCCAGCATTTTTTCAAAAGGTCCAAACTCTTCGTTTCTAATCCTTCGTAACAGACTAATCGACTGAACTACCACGACCGGACCTTGGGGAAGTGAGCGGATGTCGACTGGATGTTTAACAACTGAATCTAGTACAGTGGCCGAAAGTGAGAAAGGTCTCCATTTTATGCATCATAAATCGTATTTTTGGGACTTAAATGGAAAATTTTGGACTGGGAGTAAAATAATTTTTATATTCGTGGTCACCGGGAAAAAATACGTCGAATATATAGCCTTGAAACAAAAAAAAAATCGAGTGAACAACGATTTTTCAATTTTTGAGCGACTTTTGTAAAACCGTCGATTTTCGTGATTTTCAAACGTCGATATCTCGACTCCCAATGGAGCTATGGAAAATCCGTGGTGCTCGTCGTGTTCTACGGGAAAAAATACACAAGATAAGATACTGCCCGAAGTTCTAGAAGTGTTTTATCGGGCAGTTTCGGAACGTCGGAAAATGCACAAAAAAATGGACTCGAAAGCAATTTGGCTCGCCTTGCAATTTTTTGATGAAATTTTTGTTTTTGTTTAAAAATAAACTGCCACGCATTTCGACATATTTCTTTCCCGCTGAACAACGAGTCCGCTGGCTTTTTCTGGGACTAAAGTACAGTGAGACATTGAAAATCTCGATTTTATGCACGAAAAATCGTATTTTTAGGATTTAAATGGATAATATTGGGTTTGGAGTGAAAATAGTTTTATGAGACTGACATTTTTTTAGGTTACGACAGAGGTGCAAAGTAATTTTCACAACGTTTCCGAATTTATCGCAATTTTGAGCATAGCTTTCTCAAAGAGGAAGCTAATGCTCAAAATTGTACAATTACAATTTGGTCTTGGTACTCAGTAATAGTGCTTAGAGTACCGAAAAGTACTTTGACACTTTAAGTACGTACTTTAAGTAGCAAATAAGTCCTCGTGTACTTTAAGTACTGTACAGCCCTGATTTATACCAGCCAACTAAATATTCAACTAACACCTATTGGCAACCTTTATTACTTCTTCATTTTGCACTTTGTTTCCCTTTTTTGCCGTATTTTCGTCGCGAAATGAATTGTAATATTGCGAAGAAAAATATTGTGAACTCTCGAATAATAAACCTGCGTTTAACGTACGCATTTTTTTTTTTTTTTTTTTTTTTTTTTTTTTTAACCCGCAGCGACCGTTCCATCGTGAATTTCTGCATCCCAATACTGGTAGTTTATATTACAATACAAGTAACAGATATAAATAATGATATTACAATAAAATTCAATGTTACATCATAATATGAAATAATAATTTTAATATCGATTAAAATACAAATCGAACCCCCATTAAATTTGTTCGTCAGCTGATTTTCTTTACATTGTATCATTTACTTTAGCGAAACGACGGCTTTATCAATTTTCGATAAATAATCAAGGAATCCCGGAGGGCTTCGAAAATCGATTTTCCTAAGTAATGCGCAATCGCCCGAGTGCACTCCCGTTCCGTAACGAGAGTACTGCGCGGTGGATGATGAGAGGTGAGGACATCGTATATCAGGCGTGTATATATTCTTCGGAGCGCATACGCGGAGCTGCCCGCAATATAAAGTACAAGCTTGTTCCCGGTTGTGAAGAGAACACGAGAGGTGCAATCGACCGCGTAATAACTCGCTCGACGCCATCGTCGTTCTCGTCCTCTGCGCGAAACGATCGCCTTCCTCAAACCCCCATCCCCCCCTTCATATGCCATTTATCCTCGTACACATACGCGCCACAGAGCCCGAGAGTTTATTATCGGGAAGCGAGATCGATCGATCGATCGAATGAAAAAAAAAAAAAAAAAAAAAAAAAAAAAAAAAAAAAAAAAAAAAAAAAAAAAAAAAAAAAAAAAAAAAAGGACCATAAATTCGAGAGAGAAAAAAAAAAAATAGAGCTCGTGGCAATCGATCGTACGCGAAATATATTCCGAAGAATTATTACGTGAATCATTATGCATGCCAAAAAAAAAATGTATTAAACGATTTTTCATTTCTTAATTTTTTTTGTTTGTTTTTTTTTTTTTTTTCGTATGCTACAATAAGCCCGCACGGATGTTGGCGATCGGGAGGATCCTCCTTTCTGAGGGACGATGTATAATTTGCAGCGCAGCACGAACCCGGGCGCAAATGATTTTCCGTTAAACGACGTCGACGACTAGAACGGCTCCGGGGGGGGCAATTTAAAAAAATCGCCGGCGACGCGTCGCGCATGCGCGCAACTGCAGGTGGGGGTAATAATGCAATTATGCAACGCGCGCTACCTCGTGTGTGCGCAGTTCGAGCTGCGCGCGATATCATTAGCAGGCAATATTTTAATGGCAAATTTGGTGCTCGAATGAGGTGTGCGGGACCCTCTCGGCGGAATACGGGTTTCGCGTGTCATTACCCACGAGTTGATGACCGAAGTCGAAGAAAATTTCTCGCGGTTCTGCCGGTCTGCATTCGCAATTGAGAAACATCGAGAGTGGCGCGCAGAACAGGACCGGTAAACCCCGTTTATGGAAGTAATAACGAGAAACAATTTGCATATTTCTTTATGAAAAATATACAATTTAAATTAAAAAAAATATAAGTAAAACGACTCTTCGCACTCAGCCAATTGTTTCGAAGGGCTTTGACCCTTTGCAAGTCACAGCACCCGAAACCGTACCGAAACGGGACTTTTTACCCCGAAGTTTTGCAAACTTCGTATACATTGTTATTTTTTTTTTTTTTTGTAATCAAGTTTTTTTTTACTATTACTAAACGTTAAAATTAATGAAAGAAACGAGACGATCGTCGTTACAATGATTTTTAATTTGTTTTAATTGTACAGGAGTCATAGAGATCGAATGACCTTTCTATTAATTTTCGCATGTCATTGCGCACAGCGCAGTGAATGCCCGAACGCTAAGATAATTTCTCGCGGTTCCTCGACCTGCATTTGCAATTGAGAAACCTCGAGAGGTGCAGCGGACAAGACCGGTAAACCGTTTATGGAAGTAACGAGAAACCATTTGCATATTTATTTTATTTTTTTAAATATACAATTTAAATTAAAAATAAATAAAACGACTCTTCAGAGTAAGCCAGTTGTTTCAGAGGGCTTTATAGGGTTGAATGAAATTCTTACGCACTTCTTATAAATCGTTATTTTTATTTGTACAGCAACTGTGAAGTTCACAAGTGACCTCGTTCCTACTTTACCGACGTATGTTAACCCGGTGTGAATTGGTGACTGTGTTGATTCGAACTTGTGTCGAGTTTGAACTGTGGTGAATCGGGCTATGTGTAGAGTCGGTGACAAAAGCGTCTAGGGTGTATAGAGTTTTGTCGTGGAGAGTCGAGCATGTGTACAGTTTCGTCGTGTCGAATTGAGCGTGTGTAAAATATTACCGAGGAGAATATTCAATGTGTTTAATTGTGCCGTGTAGAGTTTTATCTGTGTAGAGTTTTGCCGTGTAGAATTTGACTTGTGTAGAGTTTCACTTGTGTAGAGTTTAACTTGTGTAGAGTTTAACTTGTGTAGAGTTTTGCTGTGTAGAGTTTAACTTGTATAGAGTTTTGCTGTGAAGAGTTTGACTTGTGTAGAGTTCTGCATTTATTAATTTAACTCTTATATGGTATGATGTGTAGAGTTCGAACGTGTGTTCAGTTGCGGATGTGTAGAGTTCAGGCATGTGCACAGTCGGCGGTTGTGTAGAGTCCGGCGGTTGTGTAGAGTCGCGGTTGGGTAGAGTCTAATCATGTGTACAATTGCCGTTGTGTCGAGTTGGTGGTGTAGAGTCGGACATGTGTGTGGAGTTGGGATCTGTAGAAACGACCCACTGCCCAGAGACGCTGCGCCGTCTGACCCGAATTACCCCCGCCGCTCTCCGAGAGGAGGACTAAGAAAGCGAGAGGGGTGTAAAGAAAAAGAAAAGAAAAAAGTGACCGTAATGTACAGACCCACGTGAGCCAGCACTCAATTCAGATAATGGAATGACTTGATCGTTCTTCACGAGAACGGTTGCGGAGACGACGCGGCGAAGAGTGCCCAGAGGATACAGCATCCAGCTGTACGCGAGCGCTCCGGCAATGAGGTCTTGGTTGAAGCCACGATGGGCAAGTGTTGGAATATATACGAGCCCGATTCGATGCTGGAAGCGCGAGAGCGAACGATGATCGAAGTATCGTGTCTCCCGAGTATTTTAGCCTGCGGGCCAGTAGCAGTTGGCAGCGAGCAGCGCGCGCA
Source organism: Amblyjoppa fuscipennis (assembly GCA_963575735.1). Taxonomy (NCBI): domain Eukaryota; kingdom Metazoa; phylum Arthropoda; class Insecta; order Hymenoptera; family Ichneumonidae; genus Amblyjoppa; species Amblyjoppa fuscipennis. The sequence goes on from OY754491.1 coordinate 18,363,491, forward strand.
TCTCGTCTCGGAACGATCGATCTGACGCGCATGCGCGATCGAACGATAGATCGTTGCGCGTGCGGACAGAGAGTCACTCTCACTCTACCGCGCTCTCACCGGGCATCGATAAAGCAATAACATTCATATTTATCGACCCCGAGAGCACGCCGCCGATCCGTCGATCCAAAATGGAGATAATTTTAGCGAATTACACGGCAATCCGATCGAGCCTCGATGCCGATTTCACCGATCGCGTGAAACATCGACCATTTTCATGAATCTATCGTTTTCGGGGAGTGTTTATTCGTCCGAGTAAATCGTTCTCCCTAAAGAACCGATGTCTCTCAGATCATCGACGGGACAATGAGAACAGACTGAGAAAAAATTACATAGTAAAATCAACAATACTGACTGTTTACCATGAAAAAGTAGTTTTCAAGGGAAACGCACTCTGCAGTTACGAGAATGACAAAAAAAAAGTCATCGTTGCAATCATAATTATAGTTTAACCAATTGAATATATAACTATCAGAAACTATCTGTATGGACGCTTAGTTAGCTATTCCGGATTCTGCACTCGTCAACTTACTATTGTTTACATGTTTACATGGTTTACATTATCTTGTTTATGTCTCCGATATTTGGGTAAAGAAATATCGCCGCAAATTCTCTGTCTCTCCAAAGAGAATTTTGAGATGTTCCGATTGCGTAATAACTGACGCGGCAATTGCAGAGCCGATGCTCTAATTACAGAGTCGCACACGATTGCCTAAATGCTGACTCGGCTGTACAGCGACTTCAGTGGCTTTGTTATTATTTCGCAACGACGTGTTCTCGTCGCGTGCCACTGCATACTTCGATTGCCTTGCAATGACGCTGCCGCAATAATCGAGGTAGCCGGGATAGAAAATACTGACCTCTGTTTCACTCGGTGCAAAAATTGCAGTTTTGCGCACGCTTCTCAAAACCCCCGTTTTCATACCACGCGACATAAAATTTTATACGGTACTCGCGCGAAAAACGTTTTCTCATCTCGTGTGACTGCAACACTCACCTTCGGCTCTAGCTGCAAAGTTTTTGCGCACGAGTATCGTAATGTACTATTATTTCACTCAGTGTGGAAAATGCGGCTTTACGCACGCTTCGCGTGCGGAAATCCGCATTTTCACACCTCGTGATATAAAATTTCGTACGATACTCGTGCGATAAAACTTTTTCTGACTCGTGCGATTGCATCACTCGCCTTCGGCTCGTGCCTGCAAACTCACACTCGTCAGAAAAAGTTTTATCGCACTAGTATCGTAATGTACTATTTTCCACCATTGGAGAGAAACTACAATTTCGTTTGAACGACACTCTTTCTCGTCCGGCGGACAACGGTCAACAAAGGAAGCGTCGAAAGAGACTCGTCTCGGAGTTATAAAAAAAATATATATATATATATATATAAAAAGAAAGATTGAAAAATAAAAAATAAAGAAACAAAAAAATTAGCACGGTCCATCGAGAGATCTATAGGGAGGAGGAGTGAAATAATAATAGAGTCTGCGAGCTCGCGAGCACTGAGAAATAAAGAAGAGGAGGAAAGAAGAGCGAGGCACAAGAGTCACAGTCAGAGGGAGTGAAGGTCCCAGTGGGGAGGTTCTCTCGGTTGCTCGGTCTCCGTCCCGTCTCTCTTTAACTCGTGCCCTTTTGCCCGGACGGAGAGCGTTCGGGCTCGCGCGAGAGGCCTCACGAAAAAAAAATAAATAAAAACACGGCGTGGCGATGGCGGACGGCCCAACGATCTAACCCGTCTTAACTACATAACTACATCTTTCTTCTACGTCCCCCTTTGCCCCCTCGCGCCCGCCCCACCCCTCGCCACTCGCGCAGCTCCCTCTCGCGAGAATCTCTTCCTCTCCTCCCTTTCTTCGCCGCCCTTCGTCTTCGTATTTTATTTATTTTAATCCTCCTCCCTTTCTTCTTCTTCTCCTCGTTCCGTCCTGCTCCCTCTCGCGGTCGACCTCCGTATCTCATTCGCCTGGACGTTCGTCCTTTCCTTCTCTCGCCCACGAAGTTATCTGTACGGCGAGGAAGCAGAAGCACCGCGAACCTCTCTTCAACGCTGTGTGAGACGCGCCGCGCGGCGGCTTCGTAAAAAAGGCGGCCCTAAAAGAACTTCATATTTTTTATGCTCTGACAGCGTCTTGGGTGGTCCAAAATGGCCGCCAATGATATAATATAGTGCTCTCGACGGCCCGGGCTCTCCGCACTCGGAACCCCCGACAACCACGTGCAGACGCTTATAACCCTTTTCCTTGTATATATACGCGGTCCGTGCCGTACGGATCTTCGGCGGCGCACACGAGCGCTAATGTTATACGCGTTCGTACAACCTTGACTGATTTTATGTGTCTGTGTAAGTCATACACGGCGCGCTTAATTTTAACCCTCCATCGGTAAATTCATCGTTCGCAGGAAAAGCCGCGAATCTATTTTCGTCGTGTTTTTTATTTACACAATCAACATATTTAATTTCTATTTATTTAATCAATTTGAACTTAATTAAATTTTTCTTCTTGTTGCGATGAACGATCGTTCGTTAGCGTGTATCGAAATGTAAATGTCATTATTAACGCATCGATTCAAGTGGACCTTGCAAGCGTCAACGGTTTGTGGAATTTTTAAAATTTGTTCCTCTCTCTTTCGTCTCCTTACGGGAAAAGCCCCATAGATGCATGTACCAGAGTACAAGAGGCAGAGTACTCGCAGCCCTCGCTCGCATAAAGTAACTCGAGCTTCTTATTTATTTATTTATTTTTTCTTCTCTCCGTCCAAGCCAAGCACGCTACAAGGGACCTAACAGAGAGCCCTCTGCAGCAATAGCGGGTTGAATCGTTGTGCGTAATAGTGTACGATATGTACACTAGTCAAATATCCCACGTATCGCAAGAGCTCATAATAATACTGGCATACGCGTTACAATGATAATTTATACTGTCCCATCTACTGCCACGTGTACAACTCGGCTTTCGCATTTATTTCCGCTGGACCAGTTTGGTAGACGAGATTTCACGAATTAATTTAACCCCACACTGTGGACATATATCTATGACATATATCTATGTATCCATACATAATCCACACAAATGTCTTAGCTGCTGCCATCTATGATAAAGCTTAGGCGCACGCGCGGAATCGCGCTGGGTTGGCAACAGTTAACAGTTGAAGTTTAATAATAACACGAGAAAGTATACAAGAGCACAATGCGTAACCCACGCTGTTAGTGTCATGCCTCTCGTCGTTCGCGGGTTATTCCTATTTGTCTGCCTACTTGCCATCTGCGCACGAGTCTCGAACATAATGCAAACTAACCCGCGTATATTGTACAAGTACGCGGGTTATCCCAACTTATCCGACAGCGAACGCTCCCTACGAAGGTGAATTCCACTCTCGTAATAATCCGAGGCTTCCCGACGACGACAAATGCCCCCCTCGAGCGACAGGCTAATTGCCGCGCCGGAGACTACGACACTTTCCACTGACGCGTAAAATGTTGCGGAGAGAGCTTAGGCACGCCGGGCAAATCTGTGTGCGCCCGTACTACGCTCGTGCTGACTCGACGACCTATTATATGCTCAACCGCACAGTGCACAGTGCACACGTAAACGTATCGTTAACAGTGGAGCCGACGTATTAATCTAGGATCGGTAGCCGTTAGAGAGGCGTAGAATAATTCGCCGCGCGGCAGCTAGAACAGCTGCTCGACGTAAAGCCACTGACGAGAGTGCTACCAGCGCCGCGACGGATGTGCGGCTTACTAATCACCATCGGAAGCGTGATGAGCGGCCTTGGAGGGTTCGGCAGCTCGATGGCGACGATCGAACATTCTTTTCACGGTGAAATTTATGTGTGCCCGTTTCGACTGATGAATCGAGTGAGACTTTATCGATTATTCTCGTTACTCTGAGGTCAGAGAGCTCGGATCTGATCGTTCGGTGATGGGACGATGTGCACTAGAGTTTTATGAACAAGATGAAGGTTAGTCTAACGCTTCGACGAAACGTTTGAGATTTTTTTTTTTGTCATTTTCAGACGGACTCACTGAGATTATATATATTTTTTTTATTCTGCGAAGTCAATGCGCTGCTTTTGACTTTGAAAAGTACCGAAAGTAAAGGTTCGTGCGCGCACGGGAGGATTCTATCTGGACGGAGTCGTAACGAATCGGCATTCTCTCGTCCAAATTGACCTTGGGTGCCTGTTTTTCGTGCATTTGCGTTTCGTTACGCGCAGCAGTGTTCCACAGTCCGAAGAATGCGATCCTTTTTCCATGCACGAGGAAAGCCATACCCGGTAGGTATAAATATTGGGTCTACCTATGGTTAACTTGTACCTTGCTCCCCGGAGGCCTCGAAGGTAGACGCTATAGGTGTGCCTAATTATATGCCGAGCACCAATTTTGTGAAAGCATCGAGGAGGGCATCCTTTTTCGGACTCACCCACCAAACGAAGCTGGGGAACCCACAACAATGCCACGAGATCTTAAATATTGTGACGTTTGGGCGTTAGTTGCGGGCCCGTGAATTCGGAGGAAAAGTGGCTCGATAAATGCCTCGAAGGGAAAAGCATAACGAAACGGGTAATGCGGACGAGCTCCAAGGGCGAGCGGGGAGAAAACGAGAACGAACAGAATGGCTCATCCGAAATTCAATATACTCGAGAGCGGGAGCGGACGTCGTTCGAGAAAACCCCTAATAGACCGAGATAGTCACGATGGAAAAGGCCGATTTACGCGTTTCCATACATAAATGAATATTTTAAGAATAGAGGCGGCGAGAGAAGTAACGAATAGAATTGTGGAAAGCCGTCGAGCGATTATTTTTTTTTTTCTGTAGGCTGTAATTTACTTTAATGGGTATAGCGCGCCGATTAGAGCCGATAACACTTGAGAGAACAGACAACGGGCGGCAACCGAGCAACACTGATGAAGTCAGGTGTTTGTCAGTCCGGAGGAGAGCCATAAACAACGGTAATTCCACGGGAGCGGCGGTCTGTGGAAGACAGAATTTTTGCATCCCGGCTATTAATTCCTTTCTGCTTCTGTTCGGAACTTTTTTTTTTTGCTAAAATATTAAACTGGAATATAAATAAAAATAATAGATAATAATAAGTTTGATATAATATTGCTATTGATATTAAACGTAAGATATTGAGAATCGTAAATTAATTTCTGTCCCTTTTGCTGTGTCAACAAACACAGGACGGTGAGAGTTCGGCTCGTACAAATAGCAACGATATTTGCTAAAACATTGTTACGTATATTGAGTTTACAATATCGCGAATCATAAGTTAATTTTTGTTCCTTCTAGTCTAATAACAATAACAAAAGCGAGACGTCGTGAGCTCGGCTCGTTAGATAACACAACACGTTCCGATACTGAGAAGCTAACTATAGCAAATACGAGAAATCACGGAGTGAACGAAATTGCCGGAATTACAGCGACAACATAACTCGAGAAAGATAAATAATTTTTTTTTCTTCACCTTCCGTGGATAGGCGCAGAAGGACGACTTAAAAAATGCCGGAATGACCGAGACGGTTTCGCGGTTCGACGATTCGCAGAGCTACCATTTGCAGCAGTTTTGCTAATTTTCTCTCGTCGGCGCGGAGAGAAGCCGGCGTTTCGTTTCGGTTTTTTACGATCGTGTTCGAGGCATCGCTCGCTTTGCTTAACAATAACACTCTGTACACGAGAGGAGCGTTCATTTATCCCGAATGCATTCGCTGTTCCGCGCTCCGTGAAAAACCACGAACGGGCACTGAGAAGGGAACCAATTGAACAAATTTTGGGACTGGAAGATTCGTAGTTTCTCACCATTGTTCGAACGATATGGCCGGAAACCAGAAAAAAAAAAAACACCGGAAACGAACAGAAATAATTGACAAAGTCATCCATATAAAAAAAAAATCTCTTCATCTTTCTGCCGTAGCGAAAGATGAAGCGAAGAAATTTCAACTATAAACCGGTCTCAAAGATGGCCGTGAGACCTTACACGCCTACCGAGAATCCTCTAGCTCCCCCTCCCCTACACATATTGGCTCAACTTAAGCGGCACGGTTTTTTTTTTTCGTCTCATCGCCGCTATTCTGCGAGACATATTAATTTATAGCGGTGGAATTAGGACGGCGCGGGTCCATCGAGCCACAAGCATCTATATCCTCCATGTCACGTAAGCCGATATACAGCTCTTACGGAGAATAGTTTCGAAATAACTTCCCCCCCCCCAGTAAATAGTCTTTTAAATTATAAAAAAAGGACTAAATAAATAAATACAAATATACATTTAAGTCATGCGTAAATGTATATTTGTATTTATTTATCGAAAACCTTTGATATTGTTTGCGAAAATATTACTATTCTAGGATGTGTGCAAAACATATATGACATATATATTTTATAAAAATAACTAAGAAGACAATAACTATTTTTTATTCCCTCACGTGTAATCTTAAATGTAGCTGTAGTGTTTTCATACAAGTCCCGCTTTATAAATGAAAATACTACATTTGCATTTAAGTTTAAACGTAAGATAATAAAGAAAAAAAAAAAAAAAACACTTATTGTCTTCTCAGTTATTTCCATAATATACAGATATACATCATGTTCCGGGCACGTCCTAGAATATTAATATTTTCTCAAACGATATCAAAAGCCTTCGATCATCCGTTCGGATCGAATACGTGCTATACGAGATTCCTGCGCAACGGCGCATCGTGCGCGAGCGCATGCGCACGCACGCCAAACTCATCAGCGTTAATACGCCCGCTATAGATAAGAGAGCGTTTTCGACACCCGGTTTTCTCGCGCCCGGCGAGACCGTTACCGGCGTCGCTTTGGCCCAGCAGACGGAGAGAGAACGGCCGATCTGCATTCACGGGCGCGAGTGAGGCGCGCCAGTGGAGAGACCGCGAGAGGATCGCTTATATCTTCTTCGTGCACGCGGCATGCTTTCGGTATAATTTTGCCATTAGCCCCACCACCGCCGCTGCTCTCTCACTCGAGTATATGGATCGCGAGCATAACGCATACCAAAGAGCATCGGGAGTGACGAGGGCCTCCGGTGCTCGAGATTATAACCGAGCGAGGGCGCCCTCGAGCACCTCGCCAGGCGGAGAGGAGGACAGCGAGAGAAGGCGCAAGAGCGATCATAATGATTTCGATGATGATCGTTCCCCTCGTTATTACTCGTTCCACCTCGAGCGTAGTATCTTCCTCCTTCGCTCTACACATAATCCATAGGCTCTCTCTTCCGTTAAGGGGAACATCGGCACCGAAGACCGTCGACTCTCTCCGTGTTCCTGTGTGTTATTCAATGAGCAACCCCGGCTCAACGCTCTCGACGAGCCCAGCGAGCGCCATTACTCACACCGTTTGCGCCTGCCACATGGCACGACGCGTCAATTTCTCACTCGCTTCACTCCTTTTATTCCTCTCCTCGGCGCATCGTCCCGTCGATGCCCGTCAATTAGTAATACACTTCATTTTCTCACTTCCTACGTACACGGTAAAACTGAGGTCATTTTTTTTTTTTTAATTTTTTTTTTTTTTTTAATTTTTTTTTTTTTTTAATCGTAACACCCTGGCAAGTAGACGGTGAGAATTTTAGGAATCATTGTACTGAAAGGTATTGTCTTTTGTTCGTTAAAATTTGTGAGATACGCCTCTTTGAGGTTCCACAAGGCGTAACGTGTATTACCGCGTATTACTGTGTAAATGTGAATAGCTGGTATAAAAATGTTCGGAACATACATGTCGCTAAAATTTTACTTGTGTCTGTGCCGCGATGATTAAACAGTACGTTTCCCTAAAATACCAAGTTCGCCGTTATGGACAACAGATAATCTATTTAATTCATTATATTATGTTATTAAAACACGGCGTCGCCACACCCGCGCCTGTTCTCTGCCTGAGTGACTGTCCACAACGAATAAATAAAATGTAAAACATCGAAACGGATACCCCATTTGTCCCAAGTGACAAACGACCACTGGCGACGCTTGTCTAACCGGTATAACAGAATAAGCCATATCATTAGCCGTCGCACAGTCAAGAAATACAACGCAACACATCATAGAGGATCACACACAATTAATAGCCGTTTTCATAAGAACGCTATGAGCGCCCAAACAAAAAAAAAGGGGGGAAAAATCGTAATGAAAAGCAACAGACAAAAGAAACATCGTTCAAAAGAGGGTCCCGATCAGGATCAAAACGTAATTGTGTCTTTTCATTCTTGACCAAAATAAGAGGATTCCAAAATTAGGCCGTTTCGAAGCCTCATTCGACGACTATATATATATATATATATATTTTTTTTTTTTTTTTTTTAATCCGATTTTCGAATCGATTATCAGGGTAAAAAATTGCGATACCCAAAGTGCACGATGAATAAAAGAATTACAAATTGCTCTTCAAAGAGTTAAAAGAGCCTTCGTCGGGTCGAAGCGGATGACTTTCGTGAAGCGTGACGGGGCGTCACGCAATGGGAGGGCGATATTTACGGATCCTTTATGAAGTCGTCGCAAGACCGGAGATCGTCGTCGGTTATCCGGTGCCCGGAAGTACGACACACCACTTCAACCCGTCAGCGACTTCGATTCATCCGTACATTTCATTTTTTTACATACATATATGTATGTAAAAAAAAATGTACACATATATATCAAGCCCCTTCTCGCCCGTCCGTCCGTCGGTGAGGACTTTGCGTTTAGCTCGTACTTATCCGAATAACGTCTACAAGTGTGTACGCGCGAGGCTAAACGGACGTTATCCGATATCGCAGAGGACATACGTCTCCCGGCTGTCGGACAATCGTTATGGAACGATCAAACTCTTCGTCCGACTCTCGTGTTATTGAGCAGAGAAGGTCGCTTCGGCCGCCACCGTGAAACGAAGCTCGGCTCGCGACGTTCGTCCACAGCGGAATCGGCTCGTCGCTTTTTACAACGAAAATGCTACATCAGCGCCCCCTCGAGTCTCCCGCGGTAGTTCAGCGAACGCGACCCCGGAGTGAGAGACAGCGGAGGTTCGAGAAAAAGATTCATCATTTCGTATATATGTAGAAGGGCCGAGCGGAACACCTGTGCCCCGATGACGCCGGCCATGCACGTCCGAGGACTCTCTCGACTTCTTCATTCTCGTCCAGCTAGAGTCGTTCTCGGCTGTACGGAACAACGCTGCTCACTCTTCGCCACCGTTCCCCTACCGACACGCGGACGTATATATTCGTCGATCGATCATTCGCGTTCGCGCTTCCTTCGTTTGTCGACGTATCTATTATTTATTCTCGATTTATGCCCGCGTCTCTGTGCGCGCGACTGTCGAGTCGACGGAACAGCCGAGAGACGCGAGAAGGTGTGTAAAAACTAAACGGGAATTGTGTCACTTGCACGAAGTTGTGACTCGACATAATTCTTTCGGTCAATTTGTTCAATCGACGTGTACGCTTGTATATTTTATGATAATTTATGGAGTCAAGCAGAATTGTCAATGTACACGGATAAATACGATAGACGTGTACGATTGAACTGAGTTGCGGAAACGTTTGAGCAAATAACTTCGTGAGTTTAGATCGAAAGTTTTTACTGAATGAAATCATCCTAGGTAGCATGAAAAAAAAATTGTTAACAAAAAGTGATGTCATTGGGTTCCAAATGTCCGTCTGGACGGTATCCGAAAGTTACGAACCATCGAAAAAGTTAACTTTTGGACATAGGATAGCTTAGAACTATCATCCGGACGTACATGAGTAACTCATTTAGGTCACTTTTTCATACCAGATGCCTTTTTTGCTACCTGTAATGTAGGCACGAGATAGAGATAGCGGTAAGAACAATGGAAGGCTCGAGATGAACCGCGGCGTGGAAATCGGCGTTGAAAATTCGTTTATGTACTTACCAAAATGTTTTGCGACTGAAATACCGAAAGTGTCGGATGATTCACACGTCCTGTTCACGCTCGATTCGTCGTAAGGAAGAACTTCGTGTGGAACGAGGCTGAAAAATTCGAAAACACACAAAAACCACGCACAACACAACACTTCACGTGCTCCCACAGAGGCAGCCATTTTGAACTGAGTGACTGCAACACGGGAACGCCGGCCGGTTAGCGGCGGTCTGTGACTCTAGGAGAATTGCGCTGATTGGATCTTTCAAAATTCAGTACCGGTAATCGGCGCAGGCTTGTTTTAGCAATTTTGTGCTTCAACACAATGGCAAAAATTGTATGCAGACAAAAGATAGCAAAGAGACGCCTCTCCAACTTGCCGTTCGGTATTTACCAAAACTACAACATTTTAGATTGAAATACGGCAGTATTTTTTTTTCCAACTTTTGTCTTTCGTATTGGAATCCATAATGGAACAATTGTTGAAAATTTCCTCACATCCTATCAGATCTTGTAATGCATTGGCAGGTTTGAATCGAACTGTATTTACGACATACGTGGAAAAAAAGTTGTGAACTTTTCGGGTTTCGAGAACCATCCAAATGCGACAGTCTTCGAGGAATGGTGTTTTCGCGATTTTCGTCAAGAGTATCACCGCCCCTTTTTCGACCATCTTCCGATCTTTCTTTCACCGCCGGGCACCACGTTTTTATTACGTGACGATCCTGCCGAGCTTATTTCCTCCCCCCCCCCCGCGCCCAAGCAATAACGAATAAGCGCCCCGGTGGCGGCAAAGTGCTCGACCACATGTCGCTGCAGTGTCATATGAGAGGAAAAATCTCAAATATCGGATAAATGGACGAGAGAGCGGGAGCGAATCCACTCTCGGCTTCTTTCTTTCTCCGATGCTCTGCGGTTTGAGAGATAACGCTGAAGGGGCTTCCTTAATATCCTCACGTTTCTCCGCATCGCGGCGATCCGCAATATATAGGTTAGAATTTCGCCGAACCTCGTCGACGACGGTGACGACACGTGCGCTAAACTGCTTGTAAAAGTTTTCCGCTACGACGAACACACAAGAGAGTTCCACGAACATTTTGCGGTTTCCGATGCCGCCAAATGTTTTTGCTTTTTTTTTTACCAACACTCCGAAGAGCGTCTATAAAAATTGCCGTCTCGCGGTTACGATGGAGAGGAAAAGATCACGTCCCTTCAAGATACCGTACACGTAGGTACGTTGATGCACCGAGAAACCTACCGTGTGCTATATTATTATGAAAACACGAGCTCTGCGGTTTAGACACTTTCCAACGAACCACGGGACAACTAAGTTCGATCGTTTTAACGATGCAGTGATTACAAGAAATTGCATGTTACGAGCTTGAAATCACGTTTGTTATGTTAAACGGCGAATAAATGAGACGTTTGTGGTTGGTTTTCCTTTTGCTCGCACTCCCGTATGAGAAGCCTCACGGGAGATCGATTTATCATCGAATGAATTGTCCCGGAAAGGTTCGATGATGTATCAAAACTTTTGTACTTCTGTTCGATACGCTCCGGCGGTACTCGCGAGATAGTTTACTTAGATGGCAACGTGTATGGAAAGAGATTGTTGACATTTAAAAAAATTATTTCGACAATCAAATTTGGTCGAATACGTACATCTCCAATTTCTTGTTCGTGCGTAAAAGGGTACCCCCAATTTGTCGTGTGCACTACACTTTTCTTACCTTTCTTACGATATCAGTACTGTGTCGCCATCTCTTCGGCAAACGGCGAAGCACAGATGATATCGGTATTGCAGAAATCTGCAAACTGAACGGTGGTCGATATTGAAGTGAGGGTAAAGCGAATGATATTCTCTCGACGGAGATATCCCAAGAAAATGATGAATAATACTGCAATGCCGTAACAAGATATCTATATTCATGTCACGATACTAACAGAGGACGTTACTCTCCACAGGTAAATCGTTCTAGTCACACTAGTTGCAATTTTGCCTTCATACCGTGCATCCCATTTCGTTCGCGTTATATGCGTATAAACTCGAAACACAAGTAGTAGTTGTTGAATATAAATGTAGTGAAAACAAGCCAAAGCGTCGCGACCAAAATTCTGTTCGGTGCCCCAACTTGGGCGCCCGCAGAATACGAGCCTTCTCGTTCCGACCACCTTGATGCAATGCTCCTTCGACGCTTGTTTCAATAACGTGACCGTTACCTCAGTACTTAGCATCAGCTTCGACAGTACCGATGAAATTTTAATATTTCTCAAATTCTCATAAATTCGTCGACAGTTATTTCGATCGCGAGATCGTCGCGAGCGGGAAAAAGCCTGTGTCGATGGCAGAGCGACGATCCAAGTGAGCATTTTTCAACTTCCGGTTGTGCGTCGAACGAGGGACGCGTCAGCCCGACCGAAGCCACCTTTCGTACACGGCCGACTGCAACTTTCGGCTCGGTCTGAGCATAGCTGCAAGATCGAGGCAAGTTGCGTCTCGCTGTGTGTGTCCCCTCGAGTTTGCGGGGTGCTTGAAAATTAACTTTGTCCCATTTTTTATTCACCCCAAAGCGACAAACCCCATCGTGCGACGTGAAGAGGCGTTCGGAGTGTCGTCGCGATGCTCGTCTATGACGATGAACGTGTTTGCGCGGAGGTACGGCGATCCTGTAAATAGCGTGCCGCCGAAGTTTATATCGTCGCAAGTGTGTCCCGCGTGTTGTCGCCGAGCGTGCGAGTGCGAGCGGAACAGATGAACGACGCGTTTCTTCGTCCTTGCGTATATTCCAGCCGGAATAATTAATTAGTCGACCCTTCGTCCCCCCTCCCCTTACCCCTGCTCCCGCGCGATAACGTCGAAAAATTGTGTTTTTTTTTTCCGTTCCGGAGCAATTTCGCGCACCGAGCTCCGAGCGACGGGTCAGCTCTGCGTTAAAAAAAAAAAAAAAGAAAGAAACAAATCGTCGTCTCGCGAACGTTTCGCCCGGCTAAGAACTCTCGGCCGCACGATGGAGTCGGCCGACGTGAATGGCGGGAACGCCGAGGTGGCGCGCGACGAACCTAACCTAGAACCAATCCGATACGACGAAACAATGCCGGAGTCACAGCGCGAGCCGATCGACGACAATACGACGAGCAACGTCGTTAAGATGGAGGAGAGCGGCGAGGTGAACGGCGACGTCAAGAGCCCGAGGAAAAAGGGCACACCGGTTTTCAGGAGAAAGCTGCGAAAGTTCAAGGCCAATTCGACGAGCAACGCCGAGACCGACGCGAAACCGCACACGAGAGGACAGAAGCGCAAAGTCTCGGAACCCGACGATGTCAGCTCCGAGGACTCCACCGAATTCAATGGATTCGACACGCAGCTCATGGACACCGTCGAGCCCGGTACTCAGGTCCTCCAGAAACTCATCGGTGAGTAACGCAACGTCGCGTCAGCGTTTTTCCACGCTTCTCTCGCTGACTTACGTATGACCATATTTTTTTCTGACGTCCATTTTATTTGCGCGTTTAGCCGAAGCTGAATCGGCCGAGGCGCCGCAGGGCAAGAGGCGCAGACGCTCTGCGTGGAAGCTGTGGACCCCCCTGAGGAATTTCGACGACAAGGAGGAGGACGACTTCGATGATGCGACGGACAATGCCGATTCGCACAAAACAAAGAGGGACAAGGAGTCCGACTCGGACTCTATCGGCGTACCGAACAGTTTAGACTCCGAAATGGATCCCCTGAAAACTGACGAATCTTCCGCAAAGTCGGCAAACTCCTCCGCCAACAGCAGCCCCTCTGGTATCGGACAGAAATTGAAAGTCGCCAGAACCGTCAGGGTCATAAGTCCTGGAGGGGTGACGAAACAAAAAATTTCTGTGGACATGAGCAATCCGCTGTTCAGAGAACCTTTCAAGTACGGATGGAAGAGGGAACTGGTGTTCAGAGCTGGGTCGGAACACGCCGTCAGGAGAATGGCCGATATATACTATTACACACCAAAGGGGAAGAAAGTCAGGAGCTTTAGGGAGGTAGCGGAATTCTGTGAGTATAACAAATTATCGATTAATCGTCGCTTTACATAAAATCGACCAAAAAATTTGAGTACTTTCTCAAACTTGCATTTGCTTTGCTTTTGAAATGTATTTCAGTTTTAAATTATTTATATATATATTTTTAATTGTTTATTTAATTATTTATTTATGGGATGAACCTTTGAACAAGGCAAACATAGATAAAATATTTGACTTCATTTTTAGCATATCAGCAACATTCTTTGTTTTCCTTGCTAAAGTCACCGTTCACATTAAAAAGATATTGACTGATTTTTTCTATAAAATTTATCTATTGGTGCACTCGTATTTTTGTCCATTGCAAATATTTGTATCTGGACGCCGTCCTCGATTATTGTTTAATTAACTCGTAAACTTGATTTTTTCTTTTTTTCGTTTTCATTGCAGTGAATACGAAAGAATTGACGATAGACAACTTCACATTCTTCAAAGAGCCGCTCGGCGTTAACAATCCCGATTTCGAGATAATAAGAGACGCGAGAGTGAGAGACTCGACGGGGCCGGTACCAACACCGCCGAAGAAGCACGTGGCACCGAAAAAGACCCCGGCGAGAAAGAGCGTCGAGAAGCCCCTGACACCACCGCCTCCGGCTAAAGTCGCTGCGAAATCGCCGAAAGTCACGCCGGCCAGTTTCAAAATAAAACTTCCCGCCAAGAGGGGACAGCAAAAAAGTGCGTAAACACTTTTTTTTTAATCGTCAACAGACGATGTTTATGTGGTTTGAGTTTGATGAAAAGCAGAGCCTAAACACGATTTTTATTGTTTGGACAGAAGAAGTCAGAAAGTCACCGCCGAAAGAGCCGGAGATGTTGCCACCTCAATGGAGTTCGCCCGCGACTACGAGGCGGAGTCAGCCGGTCGTCGAAAAAACACCACCGGCCAAGCCCAAACGCGTGCTCAAGTGAGTATACAGACAGTATTCATACTTAAACTTTTTTTTGTTCTTCTATGACGTATCGCTTGTACAGCGCTTGGAATCACAACAACTAAAGCCGTTCGCAAACTCCGTTCGATACATCGTCGTTAAATCTTGATAAACAAAGGGACTCTTGTCCGCGAACTCTCGTTCAAGCATATTCTTCTTATTTTTTTTGTCAATGCAAATATCGTACGCAATGATTTCATCCCTTATCGGTTTATCTCCTCGATCCCGTTGATCCAAAAAAAACAAACGAACAAAAACTCGTCACAAACACGCACGAATCTCAAATTGTTATTACCCTCTCGATCCTTTCCCCTACCGACGCACATCTTGCAGGGCAAAACTTCAGGAACCCTGCAGCATACGATGTTCAACGAGTATGGGCCTTATACCGAGCTTACAGTGTTCTGTCTGCCTGTGCTTGTATCATCACGAATGCGTTGGCGATGTCGATAGAGCAGGCAGCGATGAATACGTCTGCAAGGTAAAAAAAAAAAAAAACAAAAAAAAAATCCGCACGAAATCGTCCACACGAGAAATCGTCCGTGCCAAGATGAAATTTGTCACGGACAATGCTCGGATTTCTCGATAATTACCGGTGAAATAAGTCGGCGGATTTTGTTTGTAGAATTGTCACGAGGATTCTTCGAAAACTCAGCAGCATCAGCAAGTAGCTACGGTACCCCCGCCCCCTCCGTTAATACCGATAAGTATGATAAGCTCGCAAAATTCAAAGACAATTCACCCGACCGGTACATCGCTGCCGAAGCTTCAGAGAATTCCAAAAGCCGACGGTGCGGAGACGAAAAAATCCACTAAAAGCTCGAACATTCCATCGAGGGCTTCGCCGAGCCCCGACAGAATGGACGGCTCGTGGTTGCAAGCTGGAAACGAGTTTCTTCACAGTCACGACGGGACGATACCAAAACCGGCGCAGAACATCGCGCTCATGGCGGGAAAACGTTACATCGTCGTGCCGAAGAACAACGCAATGGCTGTGCAGCCGGCCGTCACGGTTAGACCCGATAAGATCGGCGATAAAGCGCCAATGTTGCCAGAGGCTTCGCACTCTGATATGTCGGCGGAAGATTCCGGCTCCCGGATCTCACCGAAGCCCACGAGCGAGGTCGTCGCGCCGGCCGAGGGTGCCAATGGAAATTCGAAAGAGAGACCGCAAGTCATCAGTCCGATGGAGACTGTGACTGAATTGGATGAATTGATGGACGAAAGATCCAGCGTCGATACTCCAGAAACGAGAGACGCGGAAAATATTTGCACCGATCTTCACGAGAATTCGAGACTCGAGGGGGATGCGAAAAACGAGGAAAATGAATTAGCCAATAGAGGGATCAATGTTGAAGCGACGATTGCAGAGTCTCCGGTTAATCCCGAGGAAACGGAAGTAAAGATAATGGAAGTAGCGACAAATTCTGGCACTGTACAACCGGACAATGTTGAATTGAATTCCGATAGCATGCGATCGGAGGCAGTGGCTGCGAATACTGTTTTTGTACAACCGGAAATTAAGTAAGTCAATTTCTCATTCGTATCTACATTTTTATTTATTTTTCAATCCTGATTATATGTTTATGACGAACTCTCCCTTCTGAGGTTTTGGCAGTTGCTTTGTACATATTGTATTTACAAGATTTTTTTTATCGCGTTGCATTGAAATTATCTTTTTTTTTACACATCGAACGTGGGAAAGGCTTGGATACCCTTTTTTGTTCGGTTCGTTGACATGAGCTGAAAATTTTATAAATTGGCATTAAAATTTGTACGGACGCAGAGACGAATATTCGAGCCGCGTAAATTGTTACTTAATTTATTGTAAATGCAATATATACCAATGTTCATTATATTTGCAAATATAAAAGCTCGACGAAGGTGCAAAAAAAAATGAATTTGATTTTTACTTATGATCGAAGCACACTGCCTTAGCTTCGAAATGTGGTCAAATTTTTTGTTATTGAAAATTTACGAAATTTGATGAAACGAAAGATACGACAATGTGATTACCGACGAATAAAGTGTGTCGGGCTTGTTTGATATCCCGTAATTGTAGTATCAAAGTAATCGGGCCGATAATTTTCATCATCGAGATAATTTTAATTTTATTTTTTCCATTCATTCGAGCTGTTGTAAATTACAAGCCTTTACATTAATGCTACAATTATGGAGTCAATTATTTTTTAAGTGCTTCATTGAACAAACGAAGAAAAAAAATCTAATTCATTTTTACTTTTTATATTTACAGATATAAAGGCATGTGTGAGCCAGAACACAAAAAACAGTTTAGTGCGTTATCCTTACGAAAAAAGAAATCAAAGAATCTCCTTGTATCCTCGCTTCCCATATCGCAATCCTTTCGCTAAAATTTTATTTCTTTCGATGATGTTCGCTTAAGTAGACGAACGAACGCTTGAAAAAAAAACTACAAAAAATCTAAAACAAAAATTAATCGAATAATCTTTGAGAATTTGAAAAGCATATTTAAACGTAGGTTTTTTCTGCTTGGATTTTTCAGAAAGAAAACTGCACCGATTGAGCCGGAACAGAGGCACTTCATGGTATCCGTTTGCGGTGGATACGACGCTCTTTCGCGGATCTTTCAATACCTCAAAGTTCAAGAATTGTTGCGAGCGGCTCGTGTCTGCAAAATGTGGCGAGATCTTGCGGCGCATTCTAATCTGTGGAAGACCGTGCGCATGAAGAACAGTCAAGTAACCGACTGGGACGGTCTGGCGGATTCTCTTAAGAGGCACGGCACGCAACACTTGGACTTGAGAAAAATGTTGGTCGCCGGTGAATCCGACGGTATCTGGAAAAAATTCGTTACTGTCATACCGCGCGTCACGAGTCTGCTGAAGCTCGAACTCTGTCGCTGTCCCGTAATGGTCGTGGAGGAGGTAATCAAGAGTTGTCCACAGCTCGAAGTACTGAGCGCTATGTCGATAAAGTGCGACTCGCTGAATCTTGAGTCCGTTGGAAATCTCAAATCGTGTCAAGAGCTGAGACTCAAAGCTATAAGCGGCATGTCGTTGCACGGAGATCTCTCGCCGCTTCAAGAACTCACACAACTTACGCATCTGGTGAGTGATGTTTTGAGCAAATTTTTTTCCTGTTCCCACGAGTTCTGCAAGACAATTACGGTTCGAACTTTTTTATTTTTATGGTAAAAACGATATATATATTTAATTTGTCTATACGGAACGGGCCCTTTTTACGATAATATGTATCATAGATAAATAGATTTGTTTATTTCGTGTTCTGAGGCCTGAGCTCTCGAGATAAAAAGATGCCGAGACAAAAATATAGAAAACAAGCGTACACGCAGCTATAATGGCATAAGTAGGAAATAATAAAGTAGAAACCAAAGTGACAAAAAATATAGTGAAGAGTAGAAAATAACAGAAAAGAATGTAATTAATACAATTAAATGAAAAAACCTAATGACCAGAGAATATAATGTAATATTGAGAATATAATGTTCGATTATAACATTGGATACGATAAATGAAACAAAAAATGATTTGTGTTATTGCAGAGTTTGACGTCAGTGAAAGAATTGGGCAAGAAGAAAGTGGACGTACTGGCGTCGTTGGTAAATCTCGAGACTCTCGAGCTCGGCGAGTGTTCGGACTTCCCGGACAAATTCGGTACCGCGGTTTTGTTGAAACTCGAGAAACTGGAGCGTCTCAGGCTTGAGAAGGGTCAGGGCACGTGTTGCACGTTCGACATACTTGAGGGTGTCTCGAAGCTGGAGACTCTCAATCAACTGGAGTTGGTTAATTTCGACGTGAAGAACGGGTTCGACAAATGTCTTTCGAATTGCAAGAATATCAAGAGGCTGCTGATCATTCCAACTTATATATCGCAATCGGCGACCTCGAACAACATGGTGCTAGGCGGTGTCACTGAACTGTCGAACAACTTGACGCACTTCGTGTGGGGCGTGACGCTCGAGTTACTCAGAGTTACCGAACTCTTCGTCGATCAATGCAATCAAATGAACAAACAGGTTACCGGAGATTCCATACCGGTGTTAAAACCGGTGCCGTGCTTAAAACTCATCGAGGACGTCGAGGAAGATCCCAATCTCCTCAAAGGTAAACATCATTTTTTTCGCTTCATCAATTTATACATAGTAATTTTTTTTTCTAAAAGCGAATCCCTGATAAATAAACGACTCGTTTTTTCGTGTTTCTATAGACGAGAAGCCACAGCCGAACCTGACGAACCCGCAGGTGGATATTCTGCCTTTGCCGCAATTGCAAAAGCTTCT
The DNA here is from genome assembly GCA_963575735.1 of Amblyjoppa fuscipennis. Classification (NCBI taxonomy): domain Eukaryota; kingdom Metazoa; phylum Arthropoda; class Insecta; order Hymenoptera; family Ichneumonidae; genus Amblyjoppa; species Amblyjoppa fuscipennis. The sequence goes on from OY754491.1 coordinate 18,382,672, forward strand.
TCTCACGGCGTTGCCAAAGACGCGAGTAAAGATTCTGAAGATACCTTTCCACGCTACGTGGCGCCAGAGCATATCGGACACGACGACGCAGTAAACGAATTACAAACCGAATGCATCCATGAAAAGAACAATTCGCCTCGACTTTAGAAGAAAAGAGGTACGGTCTTTAAAAAAAAGAAAAAAAATACAACAAATTTGACACTTCGTTGCTCTGCACAATGTACTCCAGTGTTTGTGAATCAATTGACGCGATTTTCTCCGAAAGCACGTTTTGAGCATACCGTCGAAACGCTAAAACTCTCGCTCGGTTCGGGTGTACACGAGGTAAATGGTTTATCTTTCGAAAAACGCGTAGCTGTTTTTCCAATTTTTATAATAAAAGAAAATAACGTAAATAAAGCACGAAGCATCTCAGAGGCCTCGTGCGTGCGCGTGTGTCTGTGACTAAAAACTAAAAAAGAAAATAATAATAAAAGTGGCAAAAATCACCATTAGAGACTAATAGGAATCGGATACATGCCGCGACCGTGTCTGATACGCGACCAATTTGACATTGAATTTGTAACAGATGCACGAGATGAACAACTGAATCATGTGGAGTTTACTAAATAAGGCTCTATTTAGAATTTAGGCTGTATAAAATAATGATATCTATTATTATTATTATTATTATTATTATTATTATTATTATTATTATTATTATTATTATTATTAATATTATTATTCTATTGTAACTGTATCTGTATCTTTAGTGTTTACGGTACCGAGTTTTTACGCTGCAAAGAAGCCGTATGTGTGGGGGAAAAAGAGAAGAAAAAGAATAATTTGTCGTCGCAATTCTGTAGAATGTACAATGTACATAATTATACTGTAGCGAAAAAAACGTATCGGTTGACATTGGCTTCTGTAACAAGCACAATCGAGACGCTGAGTCGCGGACTTAACGACGATCGACTCGACCTTAGATTTTTCATGCAGATAAATAACGTGAGCCTTAAAAAAAAAAAATTGAATTCGCTCCCTTCGAATACGAATTATGATCGATTTCACAGATGAAAAAAAAATAAGACGAGAAATATATTTTATATAGATGAAAGAGTAAGAGAGCGATTATTCGGGATAGCGATATCACGATAGCGCGTGATATATTATTGAAATAATTCGTGGGAGGGGATTTTGATGATAAAAGTTTTTTCTTTCTTTTTTTTTATATTTTAGAACAGCGATATTGTCCAGAAATGGCTAAGCATAGAGTTATATATTAGTAAATAAAATTATTAATCGAACGATACTGGTTGTGTATAAAAAAAAAAAAAAAAAAAAATAAGAATTTGTTTTACCAGTAAACTTCAAACACACCTGAGATTGATTTAAAGTGTAAAATTTGTGACTGTGGCAATTGCGATGGGGGAAGGACTCGCTTTGCAGCGCTAAAATTTACCGGGCGTCACAACAATATTTTACTGTTTGTAACGATCGGTTGAAAATTTAAAAGGAATTTTATATTATTAGAAAAAAAATGGTTTCTGCGATATATCCCCGACAAAACGATAACGACGATTTCTCCCGGACGTATGCACATAAGCTTCTATGTGTGAAAAAGAAAAAAATCACAAACTTTTATGTAGATGTACTCTATGTTTAAATTCAGTTACGACAAATAAAAAGTATATATACGTATATATACGATGTGGGAATTACGGGATTTTACGATAAAAGTTAAAGTCCAAAAACATTTTTCATATCTTTTTGTACTGCAACCATTATAGTTATCTGCAATCGGAGAAAACAAAAAAAAATTGTGATAATCTCTACAAGTAGTTACAAAATGATGCGCCGAGCGATAATGCGGTTCACCGTGGCTTAATTAAATTATCTTTTTTTTTTTGGACAAACCCCCGCTAAAAGTAGGTGACCCGCCACATCGAAAATCAATAAAGCGCATCGCCTCGCTTGCCTTCCGCGGGCATCAATTCCCTCCGGAGGGATCCTCGCGAGTTAGGTTATGTTACACGAATTCCGTGTTCGCCACTGTAGTACAGTCGGAAACGATTTAGGATCTATTTTTAGTTGAGAGAGAAGAATCGAGGATTTTCCTTGACTAACATACCGTGTCGTTGTAGTAGCGTGGGCTCATAATGCGTCTGCATGTTAAAGAAAAGGTCGCGAGCTCACCGAGATAGCGTAGTAATTTGAGGGCAAGAGGAAAAAAAAATATGGGTAGAAAGAAGCCTCATCCGTCGTCGAGAGGTAAACATCATCCGCCGCCGCAGAGAAAGACACCTGTGCCGAAGAAGAATGAGACGAATATTCTATGCGAAAAACTTTTTTTACGTGAGTAAAGTTCGAACAAAAAAGTCCAATATTTTTTTGCACGGGTAAAAGAAAAAACTTTTCTGTTGTCCAGTGTGCAGCGACCCGGTGGACGTAGCCCGTCTATGGGACAACTATCTGGAAGTCTCGGAGGTCCTCAAAGAGATCAATAGCCTAAAGGAGATGAAGACCAGCGTGACCAAACGATCCCAGGCGATAGATCAATTCATGAAATGGTTGAGGGACAACGGAGCCAATGTGGACGGTGCGAGTATATCCGAGTTTCCCGGCTACGACATGGGCCTCAAGGCAGACCGGGACTTCGCCGCCAACGAAGTTGCTCTCGAGATACCTGGAAAATTAATTTTGAGCACGGAAACCGCTGCTCCGGAGTTGAGCGCCCTTCAGAACGATCCTCTGATACAGCACATGCCCCAAGTAGCTCTGGCTATAGCGCTTCTCATAGAGAGGCACAAAGACAATTCCAAATGGAAGGCTTACCTGGACGTCTTGCCTACCACGTACTGCACCGTGCTGTACATGACTGCTCTGGAGCTGGTGGAGCTCAAGGGCAGCCCCACTCTCGGTAATTTTTGCTTCCTCGTAGAGAAAGCTTTGTTTTATGATTGTTACTTCTCTTGGCCAAAAATGATTTTCTTATAATATATTTTTGACTACCCTTAACGTTAAGTGCGCACGCCGGATTCCCGCCGGATATTGTGCATTTGTTTATTTAATTATTTGATTTTTTTCAACTTGTCTCCACCAGAAACGATTTTCTTAAAATAGATTTTCGTCGACCCTTGACGTTAACAGTTCACACTAGATTCACGTGGGTATATTGAGAATTTATTTACTTATATATTTTTATTGTTTTTTTTTTCGCGCAGAACCAGCTATGAAGCAGAGCAGAAACATCGTCAGACAGTTCGCCTATTTCTCGGAAATGTTTTACAACACCCGTAATGCGGTATCCGATTTGCTACGGCCTTACTTCAATTGGGAAGAGTATCGGTGAGTTGCCGCTAGCTATATCGATTAGGAACGGGAATGGGTAAGTGACTTGATGTTCAACGATAAAACGATAATTTTTTTTTTTTACATTTTTTTTCTTTTAGTACAAAAATTCGTAATACAGAGTAAAAAATAAATATACATCCTATCCTCCGCGGTTCGCGCGGAGATGTAAAATTAAAATCTAGTCGAAATTTGAACAAGAGCATTTTTCCAAGAATTCTCTAACATTGCACATTTTTTTGGTAGGTGTCAGGGGCTCGAAAAGATATTACAATAAATAAAGTCGCGTCGTTCGACCGCGGTACGTCGTGTGCCTCATATCCGCGTCGACGACCTAAGAATCAGCCTTTGAAAAGAATTTCTTTTTTAAAAAATCCGGATAATCGATCAAGTAACTAACCGTCGTCATTTCATAAAGTCTGGTATGGTTTCCCAGCTATCGTTGGCGTCCAGAGAGTCGTTCTCGATGTCGCTCTTGAACTCGAAATCGTCTTCGATCTCTTGAGTCTCGCGTCTCTCGGGTCTCTTGGCCGTCGACGTCGCAACGACGTTGACCATAATCGTGTTCAAACTGCTCGAGTTCGATAATTTTCTCGCGGTCATAGCGGGTCCTTGAAAGACGGCTCTCGAAAATGTGTTTCTGTAAGTGTACTTTTGTTTCTGTCGTATTCTGCAAACTATGAAGATGGCCAAGAACACGACTATCGTGACGCCGAGTATCGCACCGCTCGCGATAATGCTCGGTCGGACTTTGGACGAAATTTTTCTGTCCTCAACTATCGTGCCCGATGGATAATTTGTCGAAACATTTGTATCTTCCAGGTCTCCGGCCGGCGTCGAATCGTCACTAAGGACCTCCTCGACCAAGCCGATTTCGACGAAGCTCGCAGGTTCTTCCGACGAGCTGTCGGTTTTCTCAGCTCGATCCTCGAGCGTTCGCCGATCTTCGGCGTCGCGCGGCAGCGTCGTCTCCTCGATATTCCTCGGTCTCGCCGTGCTATCGAATTCCGGACGGACGGAAAACGGCAGAGAATCGAAAGCCGTCAACAGATCGAGCAACCGCACGTTCCGCCTCTCGTTCGACTCTGTCGTCGAGGCTGATTCTCCTCGCTCGGTTCCGATCGAGTAAATATTTGTATGCTCCTCAGTGGTGAAACTCTGCTGCTCCGTCGTGCGGCGCGCGCTTGCTTCAGCCGACGTCGCATCGATCTCGATATCCGAAAGATCCTCGGAAGATTCCGTACTAGTTTTTTCTCCCAAAATCTCATCGGTCGTTGCGACCTCGTCGTCCCTTTCCGTATTACCGGAAGCCTGATTATCGGCATTGTACTTCTGCGATCTCGCGGCCAATGTTTCTTTCGATCTCAAAACTTCGGCCAAGTGAACTTTGCTCGATCCTCTTTGCCTCAGCGCTATAAGCTCGCCGATGCTCATGTTCCTCGACGTCAATAGACGCTCCAGCCGCTTCGCGCTCGAGCCCGAACTGAACAGCTCAAAGATTTCAGCTCGAGCCTCTGGCTCGATCTCGGATATCACGACCTCGTAGGGTTTGCTGCTCGTCGAGAAAATTTGATGATTGCTCAGAAGCGTCTCTTCGTCGCCCGACTCGTCACCGAGGTCGGGATTTTCCGTTGATCTTTCGTAAGGCTGATCTCCCAAGGGTAATTCCTCTTCGTCGGTGTCAATCTCCTCCACGACATCACGAGGTTCGTCGCTCTGATAGTCGAAACTTTCGAACATGTACGTGTCGTTACCGCGAGTCGACTCAGCAACGACGTTGTTAAATTTATTGTCGAAACTGTTCGGCTCCTCCGTCGTGGCCGGCAAAAACGTTGGAGTTTGTTCGGTTGCGCCCAATATATGTTCGATGCTCAGAGTTGATCCAGAATCTTCCTCGTAAGCTTCGTCGAATTTGGTTGTATCGTGGCCGTTCTTTCTCGTCGTCTCGATCGGATAATTCGTCGTACTGGGAAATTGTTTTTTCATCGTAAAATCCGAGAATTCCATAATCTCGTCCTCCTCGACGCTTGCCGATGGTTTCGCGGTGGCCGAAACGATCGCAGCTCTGTCGGTGAAGGAGTTCGAGTGCGAAAGTACAATCGGCCCGGTAAGTCTGACGATAGTCGAAAGATTCTCGTTGTCGTGTGGATTTCTTTGAGCGTCCTCGGTCCCGGCGCTGGCGAGTTTCTCAGAATTCTCTTCCGACTCGTTGTACGAACTGTTGCGAGCCGGAAGATCATCGTTGCTCTTCGCCAAGGGAGAAACCTCGTTGCGTTTGGAATCGAAAACGCTCTGAGCTGGAGGTCGACTCGGCTCCCATCTGGGACGCTCCGTCGTCGCGAACACCTTCTTCGCCTCGAAGATCTTCGGTTTGATGCTCGAAAATCCGGTCGAATCTTCATTGCTATCGATGGACTTCAGTACGTTTATCACATCCGCTTTCCCCTTCAACAAGTCATTCAGGGTCAAGTTACGTCGCTGAAGAATCTCCGACAGACTCAGACCTTCGATCTGCTGCATCTTCAGCAGAGACTTTAGTTCGGCGTTTTCGGACACTCTCTGAGGATCCACGGTCGCTCTGTTTCGGTCTCTGCGGGTCGAAGAATTCTTCGAATCGGGTCTTCTTCGTGTCGATACTTCCGGTCGCCTCGTCGACGATCTCGTCGAGCTCGCGACCCTCTCGACGTACTTCTCCGTGCTCCAAGTTATCGAATAGGTCGGCGCTCGTACCTCCGGGAATTCGTAGTGCTGCGGCGGTCGTCGCTTTCGCGGGCGTGGCTTCTGGTACTCTTCGTCGTTCAGCTCGTACTCGTTCGGATGAACTTTGAAGGCTTCCCTGTAACGCGATCTCGATACCGAATCGTCATCTTCCCCAGGTGTTGACTCATGTTTTTCCGTTCTTTTTCCAGATATCCCGGAAGTCCCAGCGTCTTCCGTTGTTTCGTAACGCAGCTCGTCCGTGAGAACCGCGAAAGGTCTCTGCTTCCTTCCACGCGGAAGGATTACGCCCGCGTATTCGGTGCGATAACGAGCATCACCCTCGTAATCGTTCTCGACGACGCGCCGATCTTTCGTCCCGCGATTTATCGCCGGCGAGTATCTCGCTTCGACCGGCGCATCACCGATCGTGCCCTCGAACGATTCCTCACCGCTGGTCCCTCCAGCGGCCTCCTGACGAGTGTTGGGTTTCGTCACCGCGTGGGAAGAGTCCCATTCTCGGAACGTCGAATCCTCGCGAGGAATCTCATGCCGCCCCGGTTTCGCATGCTTCGCCGCGTTGAAAGGCACCAACGGCACCGAGTCGCCGTCCCGCCACTTCGGCTCGAACGCCGCTCCATTGTTTCGCCAATTTCCTAACAATCCTCCACCCTCCGATTTCGAAGTTTCTTGACGAGTATAATCGTCCTCGAACGGCAGTGAATCCTCTGCGTAATCAGCGGTCTTCGTGTCCGAGCTGCCGTTCTGAAAATTAGAAAACAAAAAGACGAACGACTTAAAAACAATTAAACTTAGAGCCGTGCAGTGTTTTCGGCAATCTCTGACGCGAGCATTTCTCGACGTTTCGACTAGAAGAATTTTCTTGTAAATATTTTTTGTAGTTTTCTGTAGTTAAATTTATTATTTTATTTTTTATAGTTACAGATTTCAAAGTTTTTTTTACAACGCCGAAGTGGAGGGAATTCTAAATTCATGTTTATAACAAAATAAAAGTTTTCTGTAGGTAGTTCGTGAGTTTAGAGATGCGATTTTTCCATAGTGATGTAATGCGCGTAAAAGTGGGTGATTCTTACGCGAGAGACGAAAAAGGTCGTTCTGAAAATTAGAAGAAAACAAAAAAAAACAAAGGAGTTAAGAAACTATTAAGCCTGGAGTCATTCAGTGTTTTAGGGCAATTTCCGACGCTATTCACGAATAACATTTCTCAACGTTGCGACTCGAAGAATTTTTCTCGTAAATGTGCATTTTTATAGTTAAAAATTGCAAAGTTTTTTTTTCACAACTCCGGTACGGAGGGAATTCTAGATTTTTCAATATAAAAAGAAGATTCATGCAGGTAGTTCGCTAGTGTAAAGATGCGGTTTCCCCGCAGTCGGGTACTGTGCGAAAAAGTGGGCGATTGTGACGCGAGAAACGACAAAGGTCGTGAGAACGAAACTCCAATTATAATTCTGTCGGGAGTCGAAAGTTGCATGGAAAGTTGAGGCGGGAATCTCCGCACGACTGACGAGCGCGAGCGATTCACCGCGCGCAAATTAATCTATATAAAAAATAAATTAATAAATAAGTATTCTTATTTGTCACACGGTCCAGCAAGTCGGTAGATTTCGCGGTAGCTTATCGATTCGTTCTGCGTAGCTGGCCGCTCAGTCGGTCGAACGTAAATATTTGCGATACGCGCCGAATACGTTAAAACTTTATCAATGGAATTTTCTACCTGAAAGGGAAGGTTCGATAATTGTTCGGCTCGTTCGTTCGAGCGATTGTAAAAACCCGAATCGTCACGAGTCATAAGTTTCGGCCGACACACCGAAGCTTGTTAAGACAAATAATGCTCAAAGTTCAGCGGCCATAAAAAAAAAGAAAGTTTTACGGTAATTATACAGTTCGACGTTGCACAATTGGATGAAAGTAATTCGGCGAAAATAAAATGGGTACGCATAATTTGAATTAAATTACTGTCGAACGGTGAAGAATAATTTCGCGCCGAGCTGAGTAGTTTTTAATCCTTAGTTGCGATACTCTTTTCGTCGGTCCAAATTACGCAATTGTTTTTTTTTACCCAAATTTTATTAACATAGGTAGGAAATGTTTTTTAAACATTATTTTTATTTATTTTTTCTCGCCGAGTGACTTTTTTGGAGTATAATTTGTCTTACCGGGTTCTCGTCATTGCGGAGATTTCTCGAACCTTCTGTCACCGTCGTGACGATCGTATCGCGAGTCGAGCAATTGCCAATGGTAATTAACAATAAAAAAATACACGACACTTTACACATCGTTACGATGCTGGATTAAAAATTCATAATCGGTGTATCGATCGTTTTTGCATGTGAACTTAATGAGGATTGAAGAATTCAATTAACGACAACATTATTATCTTCAGTCTCAAAAGTGCAGTCTCCTGTTTATCGTCTCGCGCGGTACTCTGTTCAAAATGAAATGCACGTAATACACTGCGATGCACAATATCAAAAATATTATATTTTTTCGATTGCACAAACTCAAAATTTCCTCAAGATTCATGCGGTATTATAAAAAACAAAGTCGCGCATCGCTATTATTGTTCGTTTTATATTGAGCACTTTCCTTCCACTCTTTTATTTATATAAATTTATTATACAAACTTTATGGCCGACGATAAAAGAAATTCACTCTTGAAAAATATTGTTTACGGCGTTTAGAAACTATAGAAGCGAATGTAAAACAAAAAACGTCGGGTTGTACGAAGTGTCTTTTCTGGCGCGAAACGCTCGATCCGCACGGCGTAAGTTCCTCTCGCAAACTGATGCGGTTTTCTCTCGCCGGCGTCGTAAGTAAGTCGGTGAAACTTGAGGAGACTTGTAAAGGTTCTTAGATAGGCGCTCTCTTCCTCTTCTCGCTCGGGTGTATATACGAAAGATGAATTTCATCTCGGAGCGGCCACTCGACTCACAAGCGAGGACGGGTGAACGTCTTCACAAATACATTCTAATTCACAATATCGCGGCAGTGCCGTTTATTTACGCCGATCTCTCTCGCCTCGTGCTAACGCCGCAGAGAGAGATTCAAGTTGCCCCAATTGTCGCTCAAACCTCTACGAATTAATAATGCGCGCTCAAGATTTTTTTTGTATATATAAATTAATACAATTGAATCCATTACGTCGGCCGGATAATAAACTGAATTCTTCGCGAGTCTAAGACCGACGGACTATAATGCAATTATAGTCCGTCGGTCAATTAATCGCTCGATAAAAATACTATCAGCTTGAAACTGAAATTTACAGAATTGAAAACTCTATTTTATCACCATGGTAAGAATCACAAATTTTGCAGATTTGAAGTTATCTTGACGATCCATAAGTAAGATAATAATAGACTGATTTTAATTCCGAATGTCTCTCTGGACATCACCGTCATATCGAGTTCATAAAATAGATTTTTTTAATAGAACATGCGACTGAATAAAAAAACGACGACTCATATTGTGTCGGCCGGAAAATAGAATGAATTCTTCGTGAGACTAAGACCAACGGACTATAATGCAATTAATCGCTCACTAAAAATACCTATGATCTCGAAAGTTAAAATGTATGCTATTTTGTCACCGTGGGAAGAATCATACATTTTTGATGATCCATGCGTAAGGCAATATACTAATTCGAATTCCGAATATCATTTGGCAGATCACTGTTTCATCGAGCTCAGAAAACAAATTTCATTAATAGAACATCCAATAGAATTTAAAAAAGGCGACTCGATAGTTTATCCTGCCGATTCTAATCGTGGCAGCACAAAAACCTAGATTCTACCGGTTTTCAGCGAGTTTTAGTTCGTCGAATTAGAATATCGAATTAATTATCAATTAATTTCCAGGAAAACGCACGAGTGTGAACGACAGAAGGGGTTATAGGACTTTCGTGGAATAAATCATCGGGTCGTCCGCGAAGAGCACCGAAGCTATAACGAAGTCGAGTTATCCCAGTAGAAAGTATGGCGAAGATCTCACGATCTTCAATTCTTCGCACGACCTTCCCACATGCACTCGAGTGGATATCCCCGTGGTTAGAGCTCGTCGCACGCCTGCTGTTTCTAGCCGTTTTCTTCTCGCGGGTTGGAATTGTGAAACGCAAAATCCTTCCTCCCGACGAACAACAGAGTTTTCATTCTCTAGTCCACGACGCGTTACGTCCGTTGCGCTCATCATGATTATATTATCAGTCCGAGATACACCGCTAACTCCGAAGTAAAATCCTTTTAATCTCGTTGAAACGTTGGATAGACCAGTAGTCGCTTAATAGGGGCCGCGTTCTGGAAGAACCACGCCGATTCCGCGAAAAGAAACTCTCACTGTCATTATTCAACCCTTCACCTGCTGGCATATTCGCAATGTTCATGAAACAGAAACTTTAAATATTTCTTGTACGTAATGTTTTATTAATTATTGAATTATTTAACGAACAGTAATTCCGCCTAACGCGCAATTTGCGACCAGAACTTTGCTAACATTTTTGTTATTATTTGGGTACAAAGATTTGAAAAACAATCTTTCTTTGTTTTACTCACCATTTTTTTTTTTTTTTACATTTTTCTCATCTTTTTACACGGAAAAGTGTCAAGTTCTTGACAATAATCATTTCTTTCTTCAAATCTTTGGCCAAGGGGTTTGGCTATTGAAAAATGAACTTCCAACAACCGATTACTGGCGAAAAAAACCCGTAAGCCCAAGATCCCTTCTTCGTCGTAGCTGAACGAGATGAAAAATAAGAATGAAGACGAAAGACTGCAAAGAGTCGTTGCGTAAGAGTTAAAGGCTCGCATCTCAGATATTCAAAACTTATACCGTAAGAGATCTCGCGTACATGCAGAAAGTTACACGGACTCGCAAATGAGTTGTTGTATCCACTTTCACACGTCGGACTTTCTTGTCTTCGCGAGGTGATTGTGAATCGAAGCGTGGAAGGGCATCCGCGAATCTTCTCTTCCACCGTCGCGGCAGCCTTCGAATTGTTCCTTCGTGTCTTCGCGTCGTACGTCGATTGTTACTCGCATTATCGTTAATACCGAGCGAAAGTTAATTGGAACCGCTCGATGGTCAATTAACGCCGAATTGGTCGGGCATCCAATTATACCGCCTTATTAATTTATTTCGTCAAGAGAATTATTATCGATTCGAAAGACTGATATAAAAAAATGTATTGCCTAATTGCTGTATGGAGCGCGTTTCTACGAATCATCGTTCCTTCAATACGCGAGTGAATGTATACTCGTGTATGCGTGTGTGTGTATACGGAGCGAAAAAAGAGTGCCACTCGTAGCCGCCACCGCTCGTTTCCCGAGAGAGAAAGTCGTCTCTCTGGACAACAATGTAATCCCTTTTATTTACATTTCCGACTTTCTAGGTCAGCTTCGCCCAAAAAATGAGGATACATCTTCTTCCTCTTGTCCATTACGGTGACCGAAATTTCGTCGCTCCGATCGCGCCAGTCTCTTTTTTATCGTTTCATTAGAGAAACCAATGGAAAGCCAAAACCTCTCTATCAAATTCTAGCTATCTCTTCAGCTCGCGACTTCTTGCAGTATGAAATTTTACCGGATCAAAAATTGCACAAATAGGGTAAACGGAAATACACAACAGAAAAATACTGTATTTTACTCGGTGGGAAAATAGTGGTTTAGCTTACGCTTCACGTGCGTAAAAGCCCCATTTTCATATCTTGTGATATATTTTGTACGATAGTGAGGCGAAAAACGTTTTCTTAGTTCGTGTGATTGCAACACTCGCCTTCGGCTCGTGTTACGAAGTCACATTCGTCAGAAAAATATATTTATTACCAATGGGCGATCGACCTAAGTCCTTCAGCCACGGGTTTTACATAATTCATAAACATTTTGTAGAGTGAATAGGTAGTTAAAATATGGTTATTCAGTTAGCATCTTCGTTGTTCATTATTTCGAGCTTCTGGTATATTGCATGTGATCTATAGTAATTTCCGATGAGCGGCTCAAGTAGCACTTCAATAAGATCCGGAAAGTGTCGAGTGACAGCTCCGTAAAAGTGAAAATCATGCATGAATTTCACGGAGAGAAGGCGCACGGTCTATGTAGGCTGTCGACCTCGTTTCCTATTCATCCGTTCGATAACAAATCGTGAGGATTAGATTTTTAATTTTTTGTTTTCTTAATCATCAAAAGAATCTGTTTCTTTCAGTTGGGCAGTTTCTACGGTAATGACGAGACAGAATCTTATACCGAGTAAAAACGGCACGCAAATGATTCATGCATTGATCCCAATGTGGGACATGTGCAATCACGAGGAAGGCGAGGTAAGTGCCTAATGACTTTAACGACAGGTTTCCATTTATTCCCGTTGAGTTTAATCGTCATCTAATCTCGCACGCATTTTTTTCCAGATAACAACCGATTTCAATCTCACTTCCGACACCTGCATCTGTTACGCAAAAAGATCGTTCAAGCAGGGCGAACAAATTTTTATCAACTACGGACCAAGAACGAACTCCGATTTCTTCGTTCATTCGGGTTTCGTGTACCCCGACAACAAGAACGACGGTTTCAAGCTCAAACTTGGAATAAGCAAAGCCGACACGCTGTACAAGGATCGCATAAGCCTACTCGAGAAATTGGGTTTCACCTCGCACACCGTTACCTTTCTTCTCATGTCCGGTACGGAGCCTATATCCGAGGAGATGCTCGCATTTCTCAGAGTCTTCAGCATGCGAAAGGTCGAGCTCGAGCATTGGCTGCAGTCCGAAAAAGTTTTCGATCTCAAGCACAGAGACTGCGCACTCGACACGGTCGTCGAGGAGAATGTGAGAAAGTTCTTGCTGACTAGATTGAAGCTTCTGGTAGCCAATTATCCAACTACTCTCGAGGTAACGATAATGCAAAGTTTGATGGGAAAAACGATTTTTCGTTGAGTTTCGAATTTCAATGATTTTTTTTCTCCCGAATGAAAGTTTGTACAAAACAAAAAATTGTATTTTTATCGTAAACGTTTGTGTTCCAGGAGGATCTCGTGTTGGTCACAACGCCGATGCATCGAGAAAAAATGATGCCAATTCAGTTGAGAATTTTAGAGAAGAGAATACTTCTCGGAGCTCTCGATTACGTCGAGCAGTGGATGAAAGCCTGAGCCAACGAAGCTATGCTCTCTACAGTCGTAATCTGATGTTCCTAGCGGGCTTGAGAAGCTTCATTGTCGTGTCGTTTAATCAGCGTAGACTGCGATTTTACTCTCAAATTTTTTAAATATCAACGGCAACGGTTTTTTTCGATACGAATCATCTAGATCGGATAGATCACGAAATTTTGAGCAATTTTCAAAAAATTGAATCTCACCGAAACGTTGCTCATTTTCCGCATATAAACCCTATACGGTTATTGTGCGAATCTCATATGTTCGACAAAACTATCAATGATATTCACGCATAAGCTTCAAACTGTATGCTTTCGGCTTCGAACTTTCGACAACGACTGTAAAGAGTTCAATTTACAGGGATCCTTTGCCTTGCGACCGATTAACTCTTTGTACAGGGAACGAAAAATCTCAACTCCTCGGCTCTCCCGTAGGTAACTTCGCGCTACTGTTTCGTGTGTTCCCATTTACGGAGGATTAATTTTCTACACAAATATTTCTTCGCGTAATTGACTATACTATATATTTTTCTTGTAAAAAAAAAAGAGGAAATGAAATTATTTATTCGTCCCGTTTGTCAAGGACATCCTGTAACGAAAAACAAAAAAAATAATACAACGCTCCGATTAAATCGAATATCTTGTCCCTCGATAAACCTATACTTATGCAAATTTTGTGTACTTAACAGAGTCTTTAATCCGATCGTAACGGCATTGTGTAATTTGAAATTTGGATTATTCAATACAGCAAAGAATTATTTATTTACATGTACAGCAGTTTAATTGTAGATACTTAATTCATTGTGGCCTCGATCGATGATCAGCGGTGTGAATAAGAGAACAAGAAAATTAATAATTCATGCGGAGAAAAGTAGGTTGCATTACCGATCGATCGTGTCATTCTCCAGCACAGGTCAAGGTCACGAAATGGAATTCTTTGGAACGGCAGAGATCGTGCTTACCGACGGAGGTCCGACGACGAGACGATCAGCTTTCGTTTCAAACCGTGCGATCAAAGATGTCCGCGCTGTTGAGAACAATAAAGTTTAGCCTCGTCGATCGTTTAGCAAGTGAGATATAAACAAAACAGAAAAACAGTTAGTACATTTATAATTATCGTCGTGTCCCAACGATGAGCGGAAAGCGTCATGGTTTGTCCGTAAGTAAACACATACGAAAGATCGAATGTAAACACGAAGAATACAAAGTTTTATTGATGCGATAATTGCACTACGTGAAATTTTTCAACAGAAAGAGGAAATCGCCAAGCAGTTTATGCTGCCTGAGCGAAAAAGCAAGATAGCAACGCTTCTTAAGCAAGATGGTCAGGCTTATTGCATATGCCGAAGTTCGGACAGTTCTCGTTTCATGATGTGAGTTTTTGCTCTGAAGTTTCAAGGTTCTTCGCTTCTGGCTCGTTGCAGCAACTTTATGATTTATAATTTCTTACAGAGGATGCGACGCCTGCGAGGAATGGTATCACGGAGATTGCATAAACGTAACTGAAAAAGATGCCAAGTACATAAAACAATTTTTCTGCGTGGTGAGTATCGACTATCGATAAAGTGGAAAATTATTTATTTATTATTTTATATTATATTATATTATTTACTTACTTATAGATTATTTAATTACTATAGACCAGCAGAAACGCTACAAGACAGAATAGAAGCGACAGAAGCGATACAGAAAGATACAATAGAAATGGTAGAAGCGACACAAGGAGGATAGCTCTGATAATTATGCTAATTTATACAGTGCAGTTTTCAATTACGCTCATTTCTATTACGTGGCTCAATTTTATTGATGGAGTAATTCCTTTACACAGAACACAAAAGTATTGAACCAAAAACACGAAGCATATAAAATTTGGATACACGTGTTACCTAGTATGTAATACGTAATACAAACATTTCTTTGTAAAAAAGAACATCAAATTTATATATGTGTAAAAGAAAGAAAAACCTAATGAACCGATGGATCGTATCAACTTAGTAAAGCACTTACTCATGTCTTAGAGCTGCTCCATTTGTCTGAGTCTTAAACACTTTGAACGATACTCCAGTAAAATTTAGCATTTCATACTGATTTCCAAGCCTAGTAATTCGTGAGGTTGCTCAGTCGCTCACTAAGTTCAATTATTCCGACTTTCGTGAACAAGCTGAGATGTAGTGGATCGTATATTCTGTCTAGGAACTCTTAGGGCATATTATATTACATTAGTTATAATTTAGCATGTGTGTAAGTCTCTGGGATGTTTTCTTATCTTTTTTTCTTTGCCAGCGTTGTAGAGAGGAGGATGCCACCTTGATAACGCGCTACAAGCCCAGAAAATCAGATCAGGACGATCGCAAGTTCAAAAAATACAAGGAAAAAGTAAGGGACCATCGTTACGAATACGACGCTCCGTGGGATCCGGCTCTGGTGAAAACGTCGTCGAAACGCTGCGGCGAGTGCAGCGGCTGTTTGCGAAGCGACAATTGCGGCAAGTGCGACGCGTGCAGGTAATTATTTACAGATTTATTGATCTAACGGTAACTTGTATGTCTTTGGAGCGCGCTGGAATGGATAATTTTGTCATAAAGTCATTACTTTGACGTATTTTCCCTTTACAATCAGTATATAATAAATCATAAAACTTGGAGCTCCTCAATAACGAATTATAAAAGTTTAACATTCTTAAACTTACAACGCTTCAATGGATTTAACCACTAGCATAAGATTCGCATGTGACTAGGCACCCCGCTTTTTAAAAAATTTCACTGCCCTTCGCCCGAATAATCGTGATTTTCGTTGTTTTTTTTTTTCAAAGGCACTTGAAGAAATATGGTCTGTCGGTAAGATTAAAGCTGCGTTGCGTTCAGAGAACGTGCCGCACGGTCGGTGTTCCGCTCAAGCCATCGAAGAGCCTAAACAGAGCCGTCAAGCCGAGCAAAAAACGCAAGAGAGACTCGAGCAACGAGAGAAACGATCATCTCGTCGAGCCGCGACAGTGCTACGGTCCGGCGTGTCTGCTGCAATCCCGGCCGGGCAGCAAGTACTGTTCGGACGAGTGTGGTATGAAACTCGCGACGAACCGAATTTATCAGGTTCTGCCTCAGCGTATCCAGGAGTGGTCATTGACTTCGTGCGTCGCCGAGCAGAACAATAGGAGAGCCTTGGAGACCGTGAGAAAGCAGCAGCACGACGTGAGAAGAATACTGCAGGAGCTGGACAAACGTCACGCCGAGCTCGACCGCATAGTCGAACGTGCGAAACACGCCAGCATCGATCCGAAAGCCGACGAAGACGATAACGACGACACGGAAATGAGTACCTATTGCATTACCTGCGGACACGAGATCAATTCTCGAACCGCGATCAAGCACATGGAGAAGTGTTTCAACAAGGTAATTTCTCTACGGACTTTGTTACTATCGTTGATTCGTTAATCGAGAGACGCGGTAACGTGTCGACGTACTTAAAGGCAGCCTAAACACGTATGAGTGTGATGAGTTACCATGAAACACCAATTGAGGGGCGCACTCCGTTAATCAAATACGCCGTGAGCCTCTCATTTCATTTTTCATTTTATAGAATCGTTTCGATGAAAAATGGATTCAAAAACTAGTCTTCATGTTAAAAATGATATTTTTGTGATTAAAATGGAAAATATTTGGCTGGGAGGAAAATAATTATTATATTCGTGATCAGCGGGAAAAAATACGTTAAATATAGCCTTAAAACAAAAAAAAAACGATTTAACAAGGATCAAGGAACAAGGAACAAGGCACTTTTGAAAAAACGTTGATTTACCGATTTTCAAAGGTCGATATCTTGGCTCCCAATGGAGCTAGGGAAAATCCGAGGTGCTCGTCGTGTTCTACGGAAAAAAATACACAAGATAGGGCCTTGTCCGAAGTTTTGGAAACGTTTTATCGGACCGTTTGAAGACGTTGAAAAACGCGAAAAATGGACTCGAAAGGGGTCGTCTTGGAATTTTCTGATTGAATTTTTTTTTCTAATTTTACCTGCAACGTATGTCGAAGTATTTTTGCCCGCTGAACACGAATCAGCTGGCCTTTTTGGCCTAAAGTACAACGCGACATAAAGGGGCTCGATGTTATGCACGAAAAAAATATTATTTCAAGCAACACGCTACCATGTAGTTATATACACCGATATGCCGGAAGTGAAAGATCATTCGATAGACGATACTCGAAAACGAAGCATCGCATCGAGATTTCTACACTTTTATTATATCAATTATACACGCTTCACGATAATCCTTCACAGCAATGTCTATCGACCTGTTTCAGTACGAGTCTCAGGCTTCCTTCGGCTCGATATTCAAGACTCGCATCGAGGGTCAAGTGATGTTCTGCGACTTCTTCAATCCGGTAAACCGTACCTATTGCAAGAGGCTGCGAGTTCTCTGTCCCGAGCACTGCAAAGATCCGAAGATCAGCGACTCGGAAGTCTGCGGCTGTCCGTTGGTCACGAACGTCTTTGATTCGACCGGTGAATTTTGTCGTGCGCCGAAGAAGAGTTGCGTGAGGCACCACGTGTGGGAAAAATTGCGTCGAGCCGAGATAGACATGGAGAGAGTGCGACAGTGGCTTAAAATCGACGAGCTCGTCGAGCAGGAAAGACAGATTCGATCGAACATGGCAACGCGCGCCGGAGTCCTGGCTCTGATGCTGCACTCGACCTACAATCACGAACTCATGGAGCAAATGACTCAGGAACAGAACAGGGAACAGATGGAAGCCATGGAGGAAGAACTTCAGCGCAGGTACATGCTCAATAATCGCAATGAAAACAATATAGACTGATAGGACGAACAAAAGAACTGAACTATTCCATCACCGTCGTCCGATTGTGATCGAAATAGTGCGAAGCGCGGAGACAGCTTTGAAACCTTTGTATTCACATTTTTTATCGTAATCGTCCGAGTATATAAAGAATAATGTTCAAACTTGTGATAGAGACGGAAAATGAAAATAATCGTTACGTTATTTACGTTCGGACCATAAATATTTATTATGCTGCTTTTTATAACGGCAAATCGCGCCGGTGTATTTTGTAATTGTACCCGATATGTAAAAAAGTGTAATTGCCTTGTAAAATTAATGGATTTTCCATCGATAATATGAGTGCGCACGCACAGCAACGCGATAGAAACAACACAGTTACAGTGACATATAAATTGGTCGATAATTTTTAAAAAATATATAGATTACGAATTAGACTTTCGACAGGGAGGTCAGGTTGATTTTTTTCCTCTGACGCACTCCCAGGCTGGTCGGACGGTTGTCCTCATCGACTGTCGAAAGCGAAATAAAAAGTTCCTTGATGTTTATTCCAGGATATCGACCGAGTCTTTACAAGAGGGGTCTCTTCTAAAGACTCTGTCCATGCCCTGAAATAAATATCACAGGAACTTTTCTTTTGTTTCCGATGATCGATGGAGCCTTTCTCGGTTTCGTTTCATTCGCACCGAGGATCTTCGACTCGGAACATCCTGAAAATGCAGGAGTTTTACAAATTACCAATTATAACGAGAGAATATCGAGATTTTCTCATTATAATTGAACGGTAAAAATACCCTTCCGAGTTGAGAAACCGGACGAATTGAGAAAGTGTCCACAATCAATAATTGTACATCGATAATATAAGTGCGCATGCGCAGCAACGCGATCGAAACAACACAGTACAGTAACACATAAATAAATAGATAAATGAACAAATATAATATAAATTAGACTTTGGACGGGGAGGTCAGGCTGCTTTTTTTCCTCTGATGTACTCCCCGACCGGCGAGACAACCTTCTTGTAATAACTCGGTCCATGTCCGGGAAGAAAAATTATGTGACCATTTCTCCCGGTTCCGATGCTCGTTGAGGGCTTTCTCGGTATCGTTTGTTTCGCACCAAGGTTCTTGGACTCGGAACAGCCTGGAAAAGTACGCATTTCACAAATTATCCGTTTTAACAACAGAATCTCAAGAAAAAAAATGTTAAAAAAGAATAATAAAACATAGAATTTACCAGCTGTTCCCGGCTTCGGCGAGAATATCCTCCTGAGTTGAGAAACTGTGCGAATTGACGAGGTGTCCACATGTGTTTCCTTCGTCTTCTTGGGCGAAACACCCCGATACCGTGGCGACGGATTTAACTTCACATGGCTACTGAGGAATCTCGGACTCTGCGCTTTATTCAAGGACTTTCTCTTTTTGCTCATTGACTTCCGAGCGCCGCTAGGACTCGTGGAATTTTTCTTCTTCAAGTTCATTTTTACGCTCGTAACGAAACGATGATTATCATTTTTCTTAGTAATTTCGGGCACATGCATCGCAAACTGCATGTACTCCTGGAAGGCTGAAAGTATGTTGCAAAACTCTTTCGAGAGCTTGCACGGAGAACAGAGACAGGGAGACTTGACTTCCGGTTTGCTGGGTTCCGCGACGGACTTCTGCAGCATTTCATCCACCAAATCGAAGCATTTCTGGCGCTTCTCTGTGAGCTTCTTGAGCCAGCGCATCTCCAATTTCTCCGTATGGCTCGAGAGTTTCCTCTTTCGCTCAGTTGTTCTCAACGAAGTGTTGCACGTGTATTTTGAATGCTGCTCGAACGTCGTCACCCACTCGCGATGATGGGACGCGATGTTGCTCATATCTAATTTTTTTTTAGGCGATCCATTCGTTTTTGCGTTTTCCGACACGTTCGATGATTCTTCGGTTTCCGACTCTGCTGTTAGATACTCATCGTCATCCTTGTTGCTTAACGGCGACAAGATTGACGATTCGCTTCGGTGATCGGCGATGCCTTCGAAACTTACTGCATTTATCTTCGATCGCCTGATTGGCGATCTGGGCATTCTCTTTACCGGCGTTCGGTTTCTCCGACAATTGGCTTCCCGGTTGGTGGACTTGCTAGGTGTGCCAGAGTCTACTGTTATCCTCGGAGTTTTTACGTATTTTTTGGGTTCCTTTATCGAAATTCTCCCAGTACCGGTCGTTATCCTTAGCGTCTCAAGACTCAAATACGACGACTGGTGCGATTTATCCGCGATGCCCTCGAAACTTACTGCATTTATCTTCGGTCGGCTGATCGGCGATCTGGGCATTCTCCTTGCCGGCGTTCGGTTTCTCCGAGAATTGACTGTCCGGTTCGTGGAGTTAGTGGGTGTGCCAGAGTCTACGGTTATCCTCGGAGTTTGTGCGTATTTTTTGGATTCCTTCGTTGAAATTCTCTGAGCACCGGTCGTTACCGTCAACGTCTCAAAACTCGAGCACGATTCGGTCGATTCATCCGCGGAGCTTTCGAAACTTACTGCATTTATCTTCGGTCGACTGATCGACGATCTGGGCATTCTCCTTACCGGCGTTCGGTTTCTCTGACAATTGACTGTCCGGTCCGAGGAGTTAGTGGGTGTGCCAGAGTCTACGGTTATCCTCGGATTTTGTGCGTACTTTTTGGACTCCTTCGTTGAAATTCTCTGAGCACCGGTCGTTACCGTCAACGTCTCAAAACTCGAGCACGACTCGGTCGATTTATCCGCGGAGCTTTCGAAACTTACTGCATTTATCTTCGGTCGACTTACAGGTGACCTGGGCATTATCTTTACCGGCGTCCGGTTTCTCGAACAAATGGCTGCCCAGTTCGTGGAGTTTGTAGGTGTGCCGGAGCTTACTGTTATCTTCGCAGTGTTTATGTATTTGTTGGATTCCTTTGTCGAAATTCTCTCAACACCGGTGGTCATCCTCAGCGCTTCGAAACTCGCGTAAGACGACTGAGACGATTCATCCGCCAATGCTTGGCTTTCGCTTGGCAAAGAAATGAAGCGTTCGATAGATTCGTTGTCACGATCGGGTCCGACTGAATTGCTCTCTCCTTCGTTGTCAGTTTCTCTACTTCTCCCGAAGCAAGAAAACATGAATTCCGGCGGTGATTCGTCCTCAAGACGATTGCCCCTGCTCGCGGTTGTTTTCAACAGTTCCATTAAACCGAACCGCGATTCGTCGCCATTTCCTTCGACCCATTCTCCGAACGATTCTTCGATAATCGTCATCAGCGTCGCGGTGAATTGTCTCGGAGAGCAGCTGAACTCCTCGTCCAATTTCTTCAATATATCCGTATCGTCCGTCGATATTTGTTCGTCGGAGGAGTGCAGACTGGTTTCCAACGCGGTCAGCGCGGGCCACAGATTGCTCTGCTTGATATTCTCGACGTCGTAGAGATTTTTTGTTGTCTCAACTATGTTCGATTTTTTATCGTCGTTCAACCCGACCGGTTGTTTCAATTTTGCATCGTTGTATTTTGGAATGCGAGATACGAATGTCTCTTTCCTCGGAATGACGTAAGGATCGATCAAAATTTCGTCCCCGACTATTTTCGACGGACATTGTTTGACCGGAGGCGGGAATGTTTTTTCGGCTACAGTTGAATCGACATTGGACGAACAATTAACCGTTAATGTTGTAGATAACGAATCTCTCGTGAAATTTTGCTGCGTCGAAGACAAGGTGTCGCTGAACGACATGATAATCGCTCGATTGAGATCTTCGCTGTCGATTGTACTGTCTACAATTGAAACAACAGGTCCTTTAAGTGAATTGCGGCGCAGTGCGGATAAAATTGTATCGGCAATAAAGTACTCACCGCAAGTTGCGTTGTTCTCGTCGAAGGAGGCTTTTCTGTTGTTCATGTCGCTTCGAATCAGAGAAAGAGACTGGCATGGATCCACATCGATCGCCGAATGACCTTTAACGGAATACGTAAACAAATTTGAACTTGGCCTTCTCGAGCGGCAGGTAAGATATATATATATATTGATCAGAATCACTCGTCACGTTATAACTACGTTTGGTACATTAAAAAGTCTGCCGATTTCACGTCTTTCGAGAGGGATACTGCGTTCTTATTTTTAATGTTAAACCGACACAAAAAATCTTACTGCTCAATACTTAATATGCTCTACGAATTATATTGTGTTAAATCACGTAGGCTATATTTTATTTTTTTGTAAACGGGTTTTCTCCCGTTGATAAGTAAATAAATGAATAAATAAATGTATCTTAGTTCCTGCAAATATTGAAAACAGTATTGGCTTGCTGGACTTTGTTATAGTTCCATTGAAATGTGAAAATATCGACCGACTCGAAAGTGCAAAATACTGAAACCAGACGCGGTCAACGAATCCAAAGATTCATTTGTCAGAATCAATTATTTTACGAATTATGATTTGCCCGAAGGTATTGAACAATCGAATATATTTTCCTCTGAATCGTCAGAATCACGATCGTACTTCATTATCCTCCATGGGTCAAGTTCACGAAGTGGGCCTGACTCGGACGGTACATTAACATTTTGTCTCGGAACCGCAAGGTCACCATTGTCGAGCGATCCTTCGATTATTTTATTTATTTTATTTATTTGCAAAGATGACGTTTTACGCACGCTTCGCACCGAAGGTAAACGCAAAACCCCCATTTTCCAAACCTCGTGAAGTAAAATTTGGTACGATAGTCGCACGAAAAACTTTTTATTAACTCGTGTGATTGCAACATCCGCCTTTGGCTCATGCTGCAAACTCACATTCGTCAGAAAAAGTTTTATCGCACTAGTATCGTAAATTATTATTATTGTACACGTTTAATAAAATTAATAAAATTAATTTTATTATAAACAAAGCAAACTGTCAATTAACACTTACGGACAAAACTTCGACAGAGAAAAGAGAATATTTTCCCAAAGAAAAGGTATATTTATTTAAAGTTAACAGAAATTCGTCATAGACTCGATATTCGCTACGACAAAAAAGAATAATCTCCAAGTGAATACTTGTACGGAAACGTATGATTTCTTATTCGCTTCGAATGTCGTCAAACAATACTGCGAGGACAAAGTGTCGCTTGAACGACATGAGAATCGTTCGATTCGGATCGACGCCGTCGATTGTAATGCTACAATTAAAACATGTCCTTTATGTAAGCCTCGATGCAGGGCGGATAAAAGTATCAGCAATTAAGTACTCACCGCAAGTTGGACTATACTCGTCGAAGGAGGCTTTTCTGTCGCACGTGTTGTCGCTTCGAATCATAGGAACGGACTGGCACGGATGTACAACGATCGCCGAATGACCTTTAACGGAATACGTAAACAAATTTGAACTTGGGCTTCGCGAACGGTAGGTATGAGATTCGTTGTTCGCGATCACTCGCTGTCACGTTGTAACTGCGAATGTTTGGTAGATTAAAAGATTTTCGGCAATTTTACGTATTTCGAGAGCGACGTTGCGCTCTTATTTTTCAGCATTAAATTTATCTTTGTATCTGGAAACGTTGAAGAAAGTATTGGCTTGCCGGACTGGACTATCGTTTCATCGAAATGTGAAAATACCGACCGAGTCGAGCTCACGACGTGCTGAAACCGGACGGGGTCAATGAACCCAAAAATGCATTTCCCGAATGGATAATTGTACGAACTATTATCTTCCCGAACGTATTGAACATCCGAATATATTTTCCTCCAAATCGTCAGGGGAAAATACATTTTCCTGCGTGGATCAAGTTCGCGAAGTGTAATTTCTGGTTAACTGACCGTCGACATTTAGCATTTGGTGAGACCGACTCGGTCGGTAGATCAGCATTTCGTCCCGCAACTGCAAGGTCACAATTGTCAAGCAATCGTTCGATCGATTGTGAAAAAAAGCAAACTGTCAACACCCAAAGCAAACTGTTAACATAAACGGACAAAGCTTCGACCGCCGAAAATGAATATTTTGCCAAAGAAAAGGTATTTATTTAAACGTAACGAAATTCGTCATATCCCATATTTGAGATGACGAAAAATGATGAATAACCTCTAACTGAATACTTGTGCGACAACCTATAATTTTTGGCTCGCTTTGAATAAAAAGCCCGAACGGCGTCGAAATATTGTTATTGAGCAGCGTAAATCGAGTCTGCACGTTTCGTTGCGCGTTTTCGAACCAAGTTTTAAAAAATTCTAATTCTGGTCCTTTGTAACGACAGATGGCACGTAAGAACTAAAGAGAACATAGCCCGAGTCAGAAGAGACGAGGCAAAAGCTGAAGAAGAACAAAAAGCCATAAAGGCCAGAGTCCAAAAAGCTGTAAGTATGGACATTCAATTGCAATGATCGAACAATTCTGCACTATAAAAATAAATTGTATATTTAATATATTTGTATTTGAAATTTGCTTACATTACTTATATTATTTAAACATTAATGCACCTTTTGTAAAGTAAATATACCAGATATTAAAATCAGAAATCTTTTGCCTGAAACTTACAAAAATTTCCATTAAAAACAAAAATTTTACTGAATAATTGCAACGCACGTGGGTTTGAAATTTCTAAAACAGTTTATGTTAAAAAACTTTTAATACCGTTCATTAATTTTTAAACAAATTGTTGTACAACATGAAATTAATTCATTAAAGCATTGTGTCGTTTCATTTTTACAAAAGAACATTTGTTTTGCAGGAAACCGAAGCAAGGATCAATTTTCTGAGGGAGAAATCCAGAAAGAAGTATGACGGACGGGAACTCAACACTGATGAATCTAAAAAGCCAGAAAAATTGGAGCACGTTAATTTTTTTGCTGACCTGGAGGATGGAAAAGTCGACTACAGCAAGCCGAACGCAGAGCACGAGGCGGAAAAGAAGGCAGAGCAGGAAAAATATGAGAAGCAAATCGGTTATCTGACTTATCTGGGCCAGGACACGAACGAGGCAACTGGAAAGACAAATTGGTACGACGAATTACCGATGCGTCTGAGAGACGAGGAGCCCAAGGTCGAGGTTCAAATATCGAAAAAATTATCCGACGATCCTATGAAGGATATAAGAGGATATCTGAATCTGTTGGGATCGTCGTCCGCGTCGTCCGCTAAAGAGAAGCCAAAATCAGCGAGACTGAAGGAGGAAAAAAGAGTTGAGAAAAGAAAACGCGATTCCGAGGATTCGGGCGACAAGAGATCGAGGTCGAGCAAGAGGCGCAAGAAGGACAAGAAATCGAAGTCGAAATCGAAGAGGCACGGTACTTCGAAAAGCGGTGGAGCATCGCGATCGGATTCGAACGAGGAGTCGAAGCCTGACGTGGCGAAATTGCGAGCCGCGCGATTGTTGCGCGAGCAGAGCGAAAAATTGCGGGCCGAGGCTCTGCTCGCTAAATTAAGGGGCGATCCAATGCCGATCGTTGTACCGAAAGAATCGCCGAGGCATAAGATCAAACAGAAGTACAATTCGCAATTCTGCCCGGAAATCGCTCGGCAAAATGCCGAAAGGACGCCAAGAGCGAGAGGACGCGTTTCGCGATGAGCCTACGAAGCGTTGGCTGTGGAATTGGTTGTAATAATTGAGCGAATGCTTGAAAATATGTGGCTGGACGGCGTGGAAGCGTTGCTAGTTCTGAAATAAATAATTGTCCAGCAATCACATATTTCGGCGACAAGTTGCGAACTGGAATTCTCATGAGCGAATCCGCGTTCGATTGCAGCCAGGAAGAGATCATCCTGCGAATCTCGCCTGGCTATAAAATTGTTAAATAAATAACATACATCGAAGCCCCCAATTTGCCTATCCCGTTTATTTCAACAGTCCGGGCTAATCCGTAATAATGATCAGGTTTTT
The DNA here is from genome assembly GCA_963575735.1 of Amblyjoppa fuscipennis. NCBI lineage: Eukaryota > Metazoa > Arthropoda > Insecta > Hymenoptera > Ichneumonidae > Amblyjoppa > Amblyjoppa fuscipennis. The sequence goes on from OY754491.1 coordinate 18,408,496, forward strand.
ATGAGCATGGATGAAGGTCAAATCGACGTCTTATCAATTACCGTCTACGAACGGTCAATAATCCGATCATCCACCTTAGTCCTTCGACACGTGATTCAAGATGGCCACCCCGTGAGGATCAATTGTCACCGAAAACAGTGTATTTCGGTCGATTCTCTAAAAACCTAACGATCACCCGGCAATATCAGTGACTCGAGGTATGCGCGATAACATCCACGAAATTAATAACAATTTCGTAATATCTAAAAACCGACAATAACAGCCGAAAAGTCGTCCTGCAATCCTTAGTCGGAAACCTCGAACCAGACGCCTACACGCGCGAGTTGTGAAGCAAAATATGATTTTTCGAATTTGAATAATGAAACGCAAATTACTGCCCTCAACTATGTTATCAGAGAACAAGTAATTCACACGCTTCGCGTATATTTTCCGCGAGTTGCAACCAACTTCGAAGATTCCTTCGTGCTGATAATCCTGTCGGATGATCAGCGGTTAACCTCTCTCGGAAATGCATTCCACTAGCTCTTCAAGAATTGCACTCAAAATGCACTTCTTATCGGCGCTAAATTAAATCATCGTACGGCATCTTTTTTTCACGTCAGTCACGAACAAGGTGTTGAAGAACTACGAACGTAATCTTTACAATTTGGCTGTTATTATTGTGCCTATAATATATATATATATATATATGTATATATATATATATATATACATATATATAAGAATATATATATATTTTGTTTTTTAATTGCAATCGAAACTTATTTGCTACTTATTATTTTCAGCTTAGACGACAATGCTAGCTTCGGGCATGTGAAATTATGCCCATACATATACGAGCAAAAAATCAATCATGAGCGTCGATCCAGATATTACGAACCCCTCTTTAATGAGCTACGAGATAAACGGCACACAGTTCATTGTACAGCCTTTGGGAAGCACGCCGGAGACTTTTGTAAGACTGAGCGAGCCCGAGGATGGCGAAAGCGTCGTTAGGTTTGTGGAGCAGATAGCAGACGACAAGGAAGACGTAGAGTCGATTCCACTGGTATGCCTGGACGGTCAGGTTTACGCCATTCGCAACGGAGCGCTTCAGGCATTGGACATAAGCCAACTGGAGTACGAAAATGTGATAGGTTCTACTCAGGGAAAAGCCTTCGTTCTGTCCGAAGATCCGGAAGAGGATGAGGCCGACTGCGTCGAGATAACGCGATACGTGTCGGACAGCGACGCGTCCGTGGCTCAGGAGGACGAGAGCGAGGAACTCGAGATCGTGCCCGACGAGAACGAGCGGCTCTTCGTCGTCGCCAAGGACGACGTGAACGCCGACGACTTCGTCGAAGTCGTCACCGCATTCAAATGCAAAATATGCCCCTACACGACCCAAGACAGGGAACAATTGGTCAAGCACTTTCAAAACGTGCACGCGAATCCCGCGACTAAGGCGAGTAAATTTATGCTGGACTCTCTTCTCAAGTCTGCTCCGGCTGCGCGAAGCGAGTAAAATTGTCCGAAAAACTTTGAGTCTTATTTGTTTTTAATGAGGATTCGGTTTTGCAGGTGCAAGCCGATGAGACTGAAAACGCGGAGGAAGTCAAACTGATGTATATGTGCGGCGAATGCTCGAACTGCTTTCCATCTATGGAAGATTGCCGAGAACACATGATACAAGTAATTGTCGCACCCAAATGAATTCCCATTAATGCGTAAACGTTTTTACAAGGGCGTATGCTTTGAAAGATTTGTCAAATACCACTTTTTCGGATCGATGTATTTATCTATCGAACGGAGAATCTATCGTATAAATCCTTTTTTTTAAACTGCTTATTGAACGCTTGTTATAGTGATAAAGGAATAATTATTCTTTAAGGACCATCAATTGATGGATCGCGGCGGCGACAAGGGCGAAAACAAACCCAGTGACGATGCGAAGAAGACCATGCAGCTGAATTTCAAGCCCAGCATCTTGGGTGCGAGACGTCCAAAATCCCCGACATTCGAAGAGAAAATCGTCGCTTCGAAGCCTCAAAACGCGCCGTGCAATCGAAACAAAAAAACTTCGGAATCGAATGATCGCAACGTCAAGTACGTAGCTTGAAGCAGTTGTGTTAAATTTTCTATTTCATTGTTTGTCCAACACTCCGACATATTTTTTTTTTTTGCAGATGCACCTATCGTGGATGTTTTCACAAATTCATGACAGACGTAAAGATGCAGCAACACGCCGTTTGCCACCTGGACGTGCCATATCACGCGAATGTGTTCAAGTGTAACATATGTCGGGACGTTAAGTTTCCGAAGTGGAAACCCTGTAGTTTGCATCTCTGGAAGAAACATCAGATCGGTGAGCAACGATGTACAGACGATCGTTAAGGATGCTACCTTGTGCAGCTTCGTACACGGATAACTAAAGAACTACATGGTTAAAAAATCTGCAAAAATTGCAAACGATTCAGTTTGCCTTTGCCTGCGAAATATCAAAGTTGTATAGCTTTCGAACAGAAAAGCGTTTCGACCCAAGTATCCTTAACGAAATAACACTTCTTTCGCTCAACTAAATTTACACGATCAATGTTTATACGCGAATTAGAGAGTACATGTTTTGTTACAGACGTCGATCTTTTCTCATGCAAGATTTGCAAACTTTACAAGAGCACGACGCTGGTAAAGTTGCTGACGCACATGAGGGTTCACAGTGACAATCGCGAATTCGAGTGTCCGGAGTGCGGTAAGTGCTTCAAGCAGTCGAGCCAGTTGCGAAATCATCGGGTCATGCATCTTGATCGCAAAGCGTCGGAGGTGCCGCGCTGGTACACGTCGAAGACGTGCGATCTCTGCGGCAAAACATACGCGGATTCGAAGTGTCTGAAGAATCACATACAAGCCGTGCACTCGAAGCTGAGGCCTTACGTTTGTAACGTATGCGGCCACTCGAGCGCGAGGAAAGCAATGCTGCAGATGCATCTTCGACAGCACACGGGCGATAAGCCTTTCAACTGCGAACTCTGCGACTACAAGACCGGCGATCACAATTCTCTGCGCCGCCACATGATGAGGCATACCGGTACGTCAATTCGATACTTCTTACCAAAGGAAGTGTATTTATTTATCTACTTATTTATGTAATTAATTAATTAATTATCAGCGGGATAAACCCTTTTATGTAAATGTATTTTTGTCACAGGTGTTAGGCCATACAAATGTCCGCACTGTCCCTACTCGGCGATACAGAGCAACAGCTACAAAAATCATCTTAGATCGAAGCATCCGCTTTTATCGGGTCTGTTCGTTTGCGAGCTGTGCCCGTTCAAGACGGTCAAGAACGAGAGTTACTTGCAACACGTCGGGGAGCATCAGAAGGGGCTTATTAAAACAATCGCGCCGAAGAAAGGTAATTAAGTATTTTATTTTTACATTTATATTAAATCCAGAAAATTAACAAAATGTGCCGGCAACTTTCGAAAAAAATGTTTTCAAACTGTATTTCCGGTAAAAAAATGTAAAAGAGGCTCTTAGGGGGCCTTAGCATAATCATAGCCTAGGAAAACTTCCTGGATTCTTGAAAATTGGGACAAACAACTTTTAATATATGTATAAGATTGTTTCCCGTTTCTTAATTGAAAATCTTTTTCATTGCGTAGATGGTGAAAACGTTGAAGTATTCCCTGGCAACATAGCGGCAGCGCAGTTGATCTACAGTTGTCTCGGGGCATATTCGAAAGTCGGAAAAACGATAGAGGCAAGTCTGATGTCGTCCTCGACATCGGCGGACGGTACTTCGCAAACTATCACCATTCAAATACCATCGAAGCACTTGGAAGGTTCACTGCCGATAAGTGAAAGTGCAGCGAAGAACAATTCGGCTATAGAACAGGAGGACGACGAGACTATGCATTGTTTTCTGAAAATACCGCGAGAAGAGGAGGAAAACATCGACACCGGTGGCATAACTATTCCTGCCGAACCGGAGGAAGAAAGTTCCACTCAGATCGTCGTCGACTCTTGAACGAATCAAGACAAAATGTTATTTTGAATAATCGTTAAGGACAAAACTAGTCAATCGCGTATGTAAATAGAAACATTTATTTTTCTATTGAGCTTCGTCCGGTCACTTGCTTAATGAAAAGTTAAACACCTTGTTTATTTTTTTTTATGATTACACTATGGAAACGATAGATGAGATGGATACAATTTTTATTCGTTCGTATACCTGCATTTTTTTCTCCATTTTACAAATTACGACAAGTTATCTCGGCACTTTACACGAACAAGCCGTGCAGCGGACGTGAGAAAGGAATGAAACGTAGGCATTCACGAAGAAGATCGATGCATTTGGTGTTCCGGATATATTTATTAATAATTAATAGTAAAGTAACACAAGTGTACATAAAAACTGTAAAATAATAGTTCGGTTGTAGTTTTAAAATTAAAAAAATTACAATATTCTCGGGAGTTCGAAGTTTGAAAGAGAGGTGGTGGAATGAGAAGGAATATTTTACATAGCTGTCCGGAGGGAAGTGTTTGAACGCCGAACGGCCGATCTCTTTTTTCGTTTTTTTATCTTTTTTGTGTCTCACAAAGTTTTCAACGTTACGTGGTACTTGCTTACAACACACTGTGGAAGATACGAATGAAAATCGTTGCGAGCGTTGGTTGTTTTATCCGACGATTGTAATTTATCGAGGCTTTGCATGGACATCAATGAGCCGTATCGATTCGCTCAATGGCAGACGAGACAGGTAGTAGCAACATCTAAGTTGTGGGCGAAAAGATGCACAACGGAATATTATCATTTTTCGAACATTCGACGAGAATTCTCGCGACGCACCGGTGGTCGGAATTTTCAGTACTTCAACTAGTGACTTAGTAAAGCTGCTGCAGACAAGACGAAATTCGAGAACGGCATTGACAGTGTTAAGCAAATTGATACGGTTCTCACTTTTTTTTTATGTACAACACAGTCCATCGATACTTAGGAGCCCTTTTTTTCGTCATCGGATCAACCGGGGATGAATTATCTCGCCCGATCTGGGTTTTATCACAACTAACAGTCTCGCGGAAGTTCTCCATAGTATGCTGTCAGAGCTATTAGCTTTCGATCTAGAAAATTTTGCTCAACTTCCACACCGGATCCAGGTCCCGCTAGCATGGCAAGCTGGAACAATCGAATCACAAAGGGTAAGCTACTAACAAAGTTGAAGCCACATTATTTTCCCGAAACTTCACTCGGCCAAATCGTCACATGGGTCTGAACTTCCATGTCGTTAAACTTCCGAAACTTTATTTTTCCGAATCGATGCTGTCCAGTAAAAAGTCCGTACGAAATTCAAGGACGTTCAAGGACAATTTCCAGGACATTTCCAGAACATTTAAGGGTTGTGTTTTGGAACATTTATAAAAAATTCTAAATATGCATATCACCCGCGACATACTAAATAAAATTTAGTTCGATAACCGTTTTCGTTTACATTGGAATCGGTAAAAAAAAAACTATTCACGATGCACGAATGTATATATATGTGTGTCTCAGCGAATATGAGATACACATTTATTTAGAATGGTCGCTAGTAATATATATTTTGGAAGAAGCTCAAATTTACGTGGAAATAAAAAATTCAAGGGCATTGGGTAGAATTCAAGGACGCTCCAGGACTTTTGCAAGGACAGGAAAAATTTAAGGACAGTTCCAGAACTTCAAGGACTTCAAGGACCGCTGGACACCATGGAATCGTCACATTTCCAAAACATTTTATGCACGTCGTCAAAATTTACCTGTATAGTGTCAACGTTTCTTGGAAGAAAGTACGCGATATGATCCGACATGCGTTTTGCTGTTTTGAACAATCGTGTACCACCAATCGGATACATAATGTTACTCAGATCGAAAGTCTCGTCCTTCGCGTAGCCTGGTCCACCCCACGGTGGACTGAGAAAAACAACGTCGGCGACCAGCATCTCAGCCATTTCGAAGAAGTCTCCAACTATAAATTCTATCCGGTCCTCTACACCGTACACTCTGGCATTGTTGCGAGCGAGCTCTATCTTCTTTGGATCTATGTCTATGGCGAACACTGTAAATCAAGCGTGCATCATGAGTTCCATCTGTCGAGGATTCTTTCTCAGGAGGGAAACTCACCTCTCTCGCACGTAAAAGCAAATTGTATCGCGTTTCCTCCGGCTCCGCAAAATCCATCCACTATCGTGTCGCATCGACATCTCTCAGCGATGTGCGCTGCGATCTTCTCCGGTGTTACGGAAAACCAACTCTCTGCGGGAATTAAGAATTTAATAGTATCTCTAAAGATGGAAACTCGCCCCTCTGAGTCGGATGTTCTAGATATTGTCCCGTCGTTACGCTCAATCTTAGAAAAAGGTTTGTGAACATTTTTCTTTTAAAATGATTTTCTCATATAGGTGTTAATTAATTTATCACTAACTACTTTCAATGACTTTATCATTAACTTGTTTTCAATCAATTTAACTGTGCTTCGAATCAATGGCTGGAACATCCCCTTTGGTTATCAGATAGAACTCACCTCTGTCGAGCTTAATCCCTTGATCAAATTTACTGAACAAACGATACCTTTTTACCCAATACTTCATCAATTCTTTGTCACCGTCAACCTCAGCGGGAAGACTAACGTTTCTCTTATTTTGCTTTCTTCTGCGTTTCTTTTGAGTTTTCTTGACGCTGTCCTCGTCAGATATCTTTATAGCGACTATGTCGTTCTGGCTGTATTTCCCATCGACATCCATCTCGGCTTGATTTCTCACTTCCACGTCCGGCGAGGTTTCCCCCACGCTGTTCGGCGTTCTATTTTCGTTCGCCTCGAGCGATCGATCGAACACATCGTCCTGATCGACGCTGATCGTCGATGACTCGTTGATGCAAATCATTTCCGGCCTCGACTCCAGCGAGCTTGTGCTCGGCTTACTGAAGACGAGTCTCTTAGCGTGAAGCTTAATTTTTTGACTGGGATCACAATCCTCGTCGGAACTTGATGTAAATTGCGCTTTTGTGTAGGAACCTTTTTCGCCTGGTTGCAGCTCCGTCTCGGTGGGAAGTGCGATCGGACAGTAGTTGAGATAATGCTTTACCTGAAATCGACAAAAAACCACGGGCTTGAATTAACGATCAACTGACTCTTGCTTTCCATCTAAAGACAGGAACACAATAAAGAAAAAAGCAACGGTGGATGAAATTACCTTGTCTATCGTATCAGTTATCTCGACACCATTGTCATCGAAGTAAGTATGCTTGTTCGAGGGTTTGGGTCTAGTGATTTTCATTTTTAACTGTCTATTCTGCAATCTTATGTTCCGCTTTCTGTACACTACTTCTCCTTGCAACTTCATTTGCTTTTGATTCTCGTTGAACGTATAGCCCATCAAGGAAAATGCTTTCTTTACGGTTTCCATACCCTCCTCGGCCTCGTCGCAATCCGCTTCGTGGCTAAAAAATAATAATAAAAATAAACGGCCCGATAAATTTTTCATGAGTTTAAAATTTACCTGCGCTTGAGCGTAATCGGCTTATCTTCGTTGGGCTTATCTCCATCTCCCCCGCTAGAAGATCTTCGATTAGTATTGCCGCTACTACTATTACAATTAATATTTGTTTTTGTATTGTTGCTATTATGCGGTGTTACAAAATCATTGTTTCCATTGACTCCCTGAGTTTGCTGCGTATCCTTCGACTCGCTATCGTTCTCCATTGTTTCCTCGGACTTCATTGTCAAATTTTGCATCAACGCACCCACCGATTCGATGATCATTTTCTTTTTGTTCGAACCATCGCGTCGCGTCGAACCGTTCTTGCGACTTCCACTCTTGTGCGATACACCGACGGGATTTTCCTTAGATTCGACTTTTTCGGTGCTCTTTCCTAATTTTTCTTGTACCGATGCCCCGACACCGTCGCTCTTCGATGCGGCGTGGTCCTTGTGAAATTTCGACAAAAATTTTTCGTACTGTATCTGATACTGCAACTGAAAATTTTCCTTCCACAAGTGTTGCCAGTATTTGTCGTTGTCCTCGGAATTGAGTTCGTTCTCCTGATCCGAACTGCTGCTCGTTACGTTGCTCTCGATCGAGCTTGTCACCGAACTGACCAGGCTGAATGATTGAGCGGAATTTGAATCGAAGCTTGAGCTAGTGAGCGTCATTTTCGTAACATTCGTCATTGAATCGGACGTTGCATTGGTTTTAGCGATAGAACCGTTTATCGAGTCGCATCTCGACATCGCTATGAGTCTCTCGTCCTCGCCGTTCGACTGTTGATTGTAGTAACTCTCCTCGGCGCTGAACGGACTCAGAGGATTCCAGCCGTCGCCGGCTTCCGGCGACAATTCGTTATTAACCATTTTAGTTCGGTTCTCCTCGGCCTCCTTGTCGTTGACGGTGGCGCGATGCGTGTTCTCGAACGTGAAACTCAAATTTGACGAATGATCCTTGAGCCGTGACTCGCAGCTCGTGCCCTCGGTCTTGCCGAATATACCCTCGAAACTCGAACGACCGAGTTCACAATTTTTGTGCGCTTGATTAGGAAAACATGTGTTCTGTTCCGGATACTTTTCGACCGGACGTTCGTGCGTTTCAACGCTGATCGATCCGTCCTCGGTCGTCTGTGGCCCTTGCAGATAACCGGGATTTATGTAATCCACGTATTTCTCTATCCAAGATGCCCATATCAGTTGCTCACCGTGCTCGGACCAAAATTTCTCCCACGCCGCCTCCTCGACGGTTTTCTTCAGTACCGGATAAAATATTTCCCTCTGTTGTGCCGTGTCGACGCACAACGATATGACACCGATGTCGACGATGGTGTCCGTCGTGCCGTTGTTCAATATTAACTTTTTACATTTTCTCGTTGTTAAATTTTGCGCATCGCTGCTGTTGCCTAAGGTAAATGACGGACGATTAGACGTTTCCGTGCAGGGGCTGCATACATTCTCCGAAGCTTCCTCCGTCAATGCCTTCTCGATGTTCTCGCACTCCACAGCTTCGGAGCTCAGATCGCAATTTTCGTTCTCACGATATTGCGTAAAATTCTTCGGGTTCCCGGTGTCGTTTGACAACTTTTCGTTGGGCGTTTCGAACGCTTTCTCGTACGTTGGCAACAGGCCCTGAATACTTTTAGCCTCGTGCTGATCATGATACTCCGATAGATCTGCACCGGAATCGGACTGATGTAAGCCGAGCTTTTGGGTGAGGGACTGATTAGCCGGGCGATGAGCCGAATCGCGGACAGAGTCATGCTCGTCGGTCGAGTAATTGTTGTCCGTGTGCGACGCGCTGCAGTAACAGCTCACGGGTTCCTCCTGAATCGGAGCAGACACAATATAATTGTAAGTAAAATTTCGAGAGCTGCTTACGAGCATATCGGCGAATTATTATCGGGACTTATTATCTTACATCGTGCTTCTCCGTGAACTGTGCCTCGACCGATGTTCTCTTGTGCAGATCTAACATCTCACCCACGTAATCGCTCTCGACATCCTCCCCCTCGCTTGCATCTTCCTGCGTGACGACCGTGTAAACTTCGGGATTCCTTTAAACAAACAGACGAGACATTAGTCGACGAGTCTCATAAGCAGCCGTAATGTTATGTTTTCGGGTGTGCTATCGCGCAATTTTAGTTATTGAGAGAAATTAGAGTTAAGTATATATTTTTTTATTGACAAAGTTTGAATTAATTTTTTGGAGCAATGGCAGATGAAATTTGGAGCATCAGTGAGTAGAGATGCAAAGTGGGATGGATGGCTGTTGCATAGTCTCAACAGAGTCATCGACCCTGCAAATTGCTGGATCTTGATGACCTTGAGAAATGCTATTGACAATCGCATAAACATTCAAAGCTAGAAGACTAGGTGAAATATTTTCATGATAATGAGGGTGAAGAATTATCACTCTTGTCCTCTTGCTTAAGTAAAGTAATCTGTGAACATCCTTGATAATGTTTTATGCAAAAAAGCCAACGACCCTACAAAGTCAATTGAGCAAGTGGATTCCAAAAACGAATACGCAAACTAACTGTATCAGGAAATATGTATGGTTAAGACATTGATTCCCAATTTTGGGGCTCTAAGGAGAATTATGTCAACATTTTATTCTTCATCATTTATTCTTTCAATCTGCCTGAGCAGACTTATGCCCATTTATTTAGCAACATGCATGTTCGATATTAGATACAAGCAAAAAAAAAACACAGTCAACTTTTTTTCTTATTGCTTTCTTAGTCTTAGTAATAATGCTTTGAATCTTAGTAACTTGTTTGCCAACAACAAGAAAAAAATTTTCCAAATTTTAGGGCCCTAAACAGATTATATCAAATATTTATTTTTTATCATTCCAATCTGCCTCAGCTGACTTATTCCTATTTATTTCTGATTTAGCAACAAGCATCCTCCATATTTTTTCAACCATGAGCCTATAGCTTGCAATTCATTTGGGACTAACAAATTATTGCATATTCCAAATCCAAGCCAAAAAAAAAAAACATTCAAGTCTTTTCTTATTGCTTCCTTAATCTTGGAATCTTGATACTTTGTCTGCCAACAATGAGAAAAAAAACACATGATCTTAATGCATACTAAGAAATGCCCTACCAATAAAATACGCGAGCCCACCAATCGCCGCACACCGCCGTTACCATTAAAACGATACATATACTGACAAATTAGCGAAAATCGAGCGACGAATAAAAATAAAAAATTAATTAACAAGGACCTAGCATGGTCGAGTGGGTGTCATGGTTAGGTCATGTGTCACGCCACTGATCGATAAGCATGCAACACAACACGCAGAGCTCGAAGGATAATCGAAACAATGAAAGAAAGAAAAAAAAATAATAATAACAGTCTCAAGGAAAGATTAGAAGGTCAAGGGCCCGAGAGAGTGGAGAGTTCTTCGAGCGTTCGATAGTAATGGTATTTACCGAATGAAGACCCTGCTGCACAGACAGTAAATATAACTGTCGGGTTCAGGGCTTTCAGCCTGTTCCGCGATGTAAACTTCGGCGAGGGGTTCCCAAAAGTGTTCGCACATACCGACTCACGCTTGCGATTAAGTTTTCTTTAGTCCGATCGTCAACGGTCACAACACCCTCATGTCCCTCGCAAAAAAAAAACAAAAAAAAAACAACTATCAGATTATCATGATTCCCTTTCGTAAAAACAGTCCGCCATTTATCCCTCGGCAGAGAGCTTCGGCACTGAGGGCCGTCCTGAAGCCCGCGGCTCAACGGGCAATCGCGTGAAGTGCCGCGCGATGGATGAATAATCGATATCGCGGGTGAGTTTCAATATTGGCTGCAAGAGCTCTCTCGCTCGCAGCAGGCGCGCCGCTTGCAGTTGTTGATTGTTTTATATCTGACAGCCGAGGAGACCGGGGCCACTAATATAATAATATCGTAAAATATAAGATGCTGCAATATTAAATCCGTTGGAGTTTTTAATAAAAAGGAGCAGAGATGCAAGACATATGCGAGGACATTCGCACTGCTATAGAACACGGTCGAACCGACATCATCAGATCGCTGCTCGGTGCATGTACGTACACAAAAAATCAACCGCATAACCTCCCCGCGTTAACTTACCGACCCCCTGACGCAAAAGTTTTATCGATATCGTGTTAAGGAATTTTTGTTTCGACCAAACGCCCGTGTTAATCGCGCTCTTCGTTCGTTTAATTTAATTTTGCAAACAGGCGAGAACGGCAATACGGGCGACGGCGTGACTAAGGACGAAATATTGAATCATCCTTTTCTGGAGGAAGGCACTTTTTTATCTTACGCTTCAAAGGTAAAATCATATTATGAACGATAAAATTATGCTCCTCCGCATTGTCATTTCATTAGAAATGTCTTTTTTCTCTTTCACTGTTACTAGATAAACCAGGTGGACATTGTTAGGACTCTGCTCAGCTGCGGAGCTGATCCTGCAATTAAAAATACCCATGGACTGAATGCCGTAGATCTCGCTGCCAGCGAAGTTATTCGCTTGATTTACGTGGAAGAATTGCTGAGAGCCACTGCTGCTTCCGAGTAGGTCCCATTCATTGTTATTTATTAATTTTCTATTATTTTTTATTACTATTTATATTTATTATATAATTAGATAGAAAATCTCACACTGATGTCCGGGCTCATTAGAAACGTAATGCTAATTTTCTATTTCAGAATAGACAGGGTGGAGCAATTGTTAGCTGCAGGTATCAATGTTAATTCCTGGGACTCTGAGGGCAGTAAAAACACTCCCCTGCATTGGGCAGCTTGCTATGGGAACAAAGAGATCGTTGGTTGTCTGCTTGGTATAACGGATAGAATGATTTATCGGCACCACTGAAGTTTCCTTTGCGATTGAAATACATTTTGTTTAATTTTATTCTATTGCAGATCGCGGGGCGGACGTTAATTCGGAGAACGGATGTGGGGCGACGCCTTTGCACGATGCCGTAAATCGTGGCGACGTTGCGATTTGCCAAGAGTTGCTGCAGGCTGGAGCCGATCCGCACATTCGTGCTTTGCAAGGGTAAAAAATATTCGCTATACGCAACGTTACTAGTTCCAATCCTGGTAATTGCATAATTGTTATCGTTTTCATACAGAACCTTCGCCGGGAAGACCCCTTACGATTTGTCGCGCAACAAGCCGGCGGTACAATCGGTCATGCAGCGCCTCATTCCCAACTCGATCGCCAAGGAGAACGAAAACATTCACAATGCGACTACTGCCTTTACGGATTCGAATTTTTGCCAAAAAAACATGTCGGCAAATATGAGCCAATTGTCGATAGACTCAACAAAGTCGACGGATCCTCTGTACGATATTTCTATACGGGAGCAAAGCGTCGAGAGTCCGGTCAGATCGATCCTCGACAAATCTGGCATTTACAATCTGATATGGCCGGAACCGAGGACCGTGTTGGAATTGGGCAATACCTCCCCGCCGTTCATAGCCGGCAAGGAACTCTTCATCTCAATTATTCAGGTGTGGAAAAGGCATCGTCTGCATTGGTCTCTTTCGTCATTTGTTTTGTCGTACCGGTAACTTTTATGATCTTTGCTTCCTCATAGAGGTAGTTGTGTTTTAGTGACTTTTTCTCGAAATTTTAATGCATACCTGTTCAGAATATTCCAAAGTATCAAAAACTCACATTTAGAAAGTGTCCGGATGTATGTATGTGTGTGATTCAGACAAGAAAAATTCAAATCACTATAAGCCGAGAATGCCTCGACCGATCGAGTTGAAATTTCACACGCAGTATTTATGGTTAATAATCAATGTTTCATTTTTTCTGTTTTTTTCCCTGTATCCAATTTTTAATTTCTTCAGAAGTGTCTGCTCGCGCTGTAGCCTTTACCATTTTTTTAGGTAATGAAAATTCAATTTTCAACAACATGTTTTTAAATTGTTTGCGGGATTTTCAGGGTAGCGAGTCTATTCACGGAATACTGGATGTGTGGGAGATAAGCAGGACGCACTTGTTGGAGCTCGGTCACAACGTTAAAATAGGCGAGGTCCAGCCGGGCTCCGGTAGAGCTATAGGGGACAACAGAATCGAGTGCATAGTGAACAGGAAGCTGTTTAACGTCGCGGACGGTTATCAGCTCCACATATCCCAAAACTCGATAAAGGTGAGTGCCGGGAGCCTCGCCGGTTTGCACTATGCCGTCTGTACCTTCGTCCAGATATTGCGATTAAGCAAAAATCAACAAGTTCCCGAGATATGCGAGATCGAGGCGGTGTTGATAAAGGACGAGCCGAGATTCATGCATAGAGCTATACTTTTGGATATATCGCCGAGAGGTCGGATACCGACGTTGGAATATTTGTTGCACACCATAGATCTCTGGTCATCGTTCAAGATATCCCACTTGCATCTTTACTCCAGGCTGACCCCCAGTTGCGACTGGCAGCTTTGTTATTCGCGATCAGAGATGGTAACGCTTGATCGTTATTGCAGGTATTTATTGAAATTGTCGCTACGAATTATTGAATTTTCTCTAACACGTTCCTTCGTAATTGCAGAGACCGACACCTGGAGCTCGTACCAGCTCTGGACGTTGATTCGAACGTCAGCCAGCGTCATCTCACACAAATGTGGCCGGTCTTTCAGGAACTACTCGCGACGTTCCCGAGCTTGAGTTACGTTCACGTCGGTCCCAGATTAGCCAGCCTGCTCGTTCAGCCAGACAACCTCGATCTCAGCTTGAGCATAAACGAGACCGTGGAAACAGATATGTCCGAAGTCTTCAAATCTTACTCGTGCCTCCAAGAACTGTGGCACATACTGAATTTAAATTCCGACACGACCCTTCTGCTCTGCTCCAATGGTCTACATTCCAAGCCCGAGTTCCGTAGTGTTCCGAGCAACGTCATCCTAGTGGAGTATGGCTTTCAGGTAAGAACATTTTGAGATGATCGATTTCTCGCTTACGCAGAAGAATTTGTGAATTAAATTTGTTAATTAATTCCTCATAATTGGAATTCGTTCAGGCGGATTATGATTTTTCCGAATGGACGGATCCGTTCAAAGTTGCGGGCGGCAATGTTCTTCCGAGCTCCGGCACAGCGAGTTACAACAGTCTCGCTGGATGTCCAGCGTCAACTTTCGCCAACACGAAGAACGCTGTGAAGACCGCTCTGGAACAGGATTCCATCGGCATCGTTGTGGCTCACTGGTCCGGAAGTCATCATTTGACGCCTCATCCGTTCTCCTGGGTCGGATACCTAATTGGCGCTGGACTTGCCTGGAATCCCTCCACGGAAATAGATCTCGGACAAACCGACAACTACGAACACTGCGATACTGTCCTCTCGGCGAAGCAACGGTGAGTGCTTCCTCTAATTTTCGCTTGTACCATGCAATCCTACGCGTGCAACACTTTTTTAATACTCGTCTCTTCGTTGCTCGATAGCCAACGTTCGATAACAAACATCCTAAACATCCACGTGTTCCAAGACGTGGAGCACAAGATCGGCGGAGCAATTCTCGAATTGGGACGAGTCGATACACTGGTGTTGACTCTGAGCAAGAATCAAGATTCCAAGGATCTGCAACAAATACCCGACAATCGAGGTTCCACCCTGTACAGATTGCTCACCGATCCTGATAACGTCAATCTGGAGTATCTCTCGGCCGATCTTTTCGCAGTGCGTATCAACTTTTTCGTTACTCGATCCTTTCGCAACTAAATGCAGAAGGATTTGTGTGTCTATTTGTTTATTTATTTCTTGGATTTGCTGCGGCTTCAGAACGATCTCGATAAACATGCCTGTTTTCTGTTCGGGTGACAATCCACAAAAAATAAATAAAATGGAAAATATCGCCACGGCCTCCCAACGACAAAACGATCACTGAGAGGCTTGTCTAACCGGTATAACAGAATAAAGCACACTGTCACACAGTTAAGAAATACAACAGAACTCATCATAGAGGATCACATACAAATAGCCGTTTTAATGAGAATGCCGTGAGCACCCGAAAAGAAAGAAAAAATCAGGAAAAGCAACAGACAAAATAAACATCGTTCTGAAGAGAACCCCGACCAGGATCGAAACGTAATTTAGTCTCTTTATAACAAACCAAAACGAAGAAGATTCCGAAATTAGACCGTTCCGAAGCCGCAACAAATCAAAGAAATAAATGTTCTCATCGGTCACAGCATTCGACAACTATATGTATCTATTTTCCATTTCCGAACTAATCGAAAGTTATTTGTTCCGTAGAAAATGACGAAGCAGATAAAACGCGTGACTCATTCGCTGTACGAAGGAAACGTTACGTCCAAGTTCGGCTCGATGGAAATACAGGAGTTGCAGCTAACCGCCGATCTGATGCTGACCGCTTGCCGAATCGGAAGAACCCTGATCGGCGTCGGCGTTAATCCCAACAGCAACATGGGTCTCGCCGTTATAAATTTGGGCGTGTGCAATCTACCGCCGACCTTCAGAACGGACATTGCCAATAAGATGCTCGCTCACATTGAACAGTACAAGGGTGCGTGGTTGCAGAGGCACTTGCCGCAGGGCCTACAAAGTTCGCTTTTAGTATTGACTAGCGCGCTGCACAGATTTGTGCCGGAACAGTGAATTGTCGGATGTGCGCCAACGAAAACACCATGAATTTACTTTTCTGGGCTCTGCACACATACGGGAAGGTTCCTCAGCCATTAAACAAAAAAGAAACTATCGGTACACTTGCGTAAGTACGTTTTTATCAATGATCGTTAAATCATCGAGCAAACTCGATATTAATTTATTTTTCCAACGCAATATTTTTTTTTCTTTTTTTTTCGTTAGTCGTTGACTTCATTAACACAAAACAATATCGAGTCGATTAAATCGTCCTATATTTTGAAACGCCGGTAATCGTTCACTGAACGCCTATCGTCTGGGTATTAATTGTCAAAGACTGTTGCATTATAAGTAATTATAAATACGAATATTGTACAATTAGTAATACAAATGTATGTACAAAGATGTCGATGAGTAAACGTGCTTTTTACGAAGGCAATTCACCGGAGATTTTTCGCGCGATCTTTATCTCGAAAGTGATCAAAGCAGATTGGTCAAAGTATCGTAGAGGAGTGTCGTGTCCCCAACGTTGGACAAGTGATTCTACAATTTTTTTTTCGAGGTATCGATTACAGTACATTAATCACACGTTTGTCAAATCTTACATATATGAAAGCCGAATTACCCTGAAGATATCTGCATGAGACTAAATTTCGTCAAAGTTTGCTCGGGGAAGTTGGAGAATCAAACTCTACAATTGAACAATTTTATGTTTTTGCTAAAGCAATGCATTGACAGACACTTGACCAAAGATAAAATTTGGTGTCAAGCAGATATTTTCAGAGTGACAAAGCTGGCCAGTGGAGAGTTATATTCGAACAGCAGACAAGGCTTTAATTTCAATGTGTCTGGAAGATATATAAAGAGTGGAAGAATCTAGCAACGCATATTCAAATGGAAGATATTGAGGTATCAAAAACAAAAATATATTATGGGCATATTTCAACGATTAATCAGGCACTTTGGTTTTTTTTTCTTCTGTTTTTGGGGGTGAAACAAGAAAAATGTAACTATTGACTAACAGCTTGCTGGTGTTCTGAATTTGGAGCTTCTCCGTTTGTTATAATATTGTTCCTATGGCGTTCGTTCCATCCACCCATTTCCAAATCTTGCCTGTGGGCGTCCTCGCTCTGCATTGCTTGCATCCTTTTGTATTCGTCTATTTCGAACTGGTACTTCGGCGACGTTATGCCCAAAAAATCGGCGAGAGCCTCGCCCACGTAGTCACAGCCGTTCAGTACCTTGGAACTCACCCAGACGGTCTGGTACCAGGCCCATGGCATCCAATTCAAGGATTTCTAAACAGTACTTTGTACAGTGTGAATGTCGAAAGACGTTTGCGTTTCGCCGATCGTCCGATACTTACGGGATTGACTGTAGCAATTTGCGCAGCACATTTCGGACTATCGGCCTCGTCTTCGGAAGAATATTCTACCATATCGCCGTCGGAGAAGTGGAGAATTCTTTTCGGTCTTCTCTGCCGTTTGCACGCGCTCTGGTCGAGCAGGATATTGCGTGAGGTCATAGGCGGAGTCTTTGTTTAGAGATTAAGGTTATATTCTTTTACACATACCTCTATGTTCGACTCGGAGTTTTCTTGTAAAATTATACCGGGGCAATCTGCTAAATTTTCGATGTCGTTCTGCGACGCGGTTTCGGAGCTCATTTTACTTATAGAATGGGATTTACGGAAGAAAGTTCGAAGGCCACGTTGTTATGACAGTTCTCCATAGGTCCAAATTATCCACTGCGTTTGTTACGTTCGTATCGACCACGGTCTTACATGCAGGCCTGGAAACGACGGGCATATTTCATAGGCGCAAGTGGGCCGCTTAGTGTCCACACTTGTTTTTCTCAACGCTATCATCTTGCGGCGCTGTTGTCGGGGGATGTTGCGAGACTATCCCAAACAGTACAGTTCTTTCTTCGCGTTTCGTGTAAAATCGTTGGTGTAAACATTTTTTTAATTCTCATTGACAAATTGATCGTATGAAAATGACGAAATCCTGTGTGGTACCTTACCGCAAAACGGGGTACAAATCGAATAAAATGCGCTGTGAGGGCTGTGAGCAAGACAGAGACATATGGCTGTCTCTTTCGCACTCGAAAATTGAAGCTGCGAAAACTGGACGCTGAGCGACCCTTCCCCCACCACCGTCGTTTCCAGACCTGAGGTGCTTTCGATTCGCCGTGATAATGATGGTGCGCATGCGCACAATCGTTTTCTGGTACGAATTTTCACCAAAAAACGGCCGAGCGTGATTTTTTTTGGTAAAAATTTGTACAGAAAACGAGTGTGCGCACGCGCAGTCACGTTGTAATAACGAAAAAAAACGCCAAATCGGAAGCACTTCAGTATTTAAGACCGTGGTATCGACTCGATAAACGACAGAGTGCCGCGTTTCAATATCAGCTGCGTGTCGCTACCAGCTTGGAGTCTATGGGGGAGTTTCAATATCAGCTGCAAGAGCTCGCAATCGTTTGTAGCTTCTGCGGATCAGTTCGAACGTCTCACACGATGTTGAGACAAGTGCATTTACCGTTGGTAAAACACTTGGCGAGACGCGATACGACTCATTCGCTTGAAACCATGGTCTTACATACAGGTCTGGAAACGACGGTGGTGGGGAAGGGTCGCTTAGCGTCCACTTTTCGCAGCTTCAATTTTCGGCCGCACGGTGCGCATCGGAAAGGGGATGTCGAGTGTGAAAGAGACAGCCATATGTCTCTATCTTGCTCACAGCGCATTTTATTTGATTTGTACCCTGTTTTGCAGTGAGGTACCACACAGGATTTCGTCATTTTCTTACGATCAATTTGTCAATGAGAATTTTTTAAATTTTTACACGCACGATTTTACACGAAACGCGAAGACAGAACTGTACGGTTTAGGTTAGTCCGGCAACATCTGCCGACCACAGCGCCGCGATGTGGTAGCGATTAGAAATAAAAGTTTGGACACTAAGCGGCCCACTTTCCCCTATGGAAAACGGATGTCGTTTCCAGACCTGTATGTAAGACCGTGCTTGAAACGAACGCGCTTTTTGGTCGATTGCCACAGTAAATATTCGATTATACATATATTTTGTATATTTTAACACTGTCTCACCAATACAAATCTCACATGCATTTTATTACAGACGATTGTGACTAAAGTGGAAGCGGCAGGAAGAGACATTGAAAGTAATATTCGTATATGAACAACAAAATTTCGTTATTGGGTTTTTCCGAGTATTCAGCGTTCAGTCATTCCTGACACGGGATTCTTGAATTTCCAGTAAGTACACAGGATTTTGTACCGAAGTTCACTATAAACTTCGTCGCAGACGAGAAAATATAATCTAAAAAAATAAAAATTACTCACCATGCAGTACAAAGTTGACGATAACGAAGCGACCCGTGTAGCTTTTGTCAACTGCAATGAAATTGAGGATGTGCAGAGTTTTTATACTTAAGTGATTTTCGAATGTCCCCACTGCCGCTGTTTCTCCTCCTGTCAGTCATTGCGCAATCGGCGAGGTTCTCCTCGTTGTTGTAGGGGAACGCGAGGCAAAATGGGTCATCCAATGAAAACAAGCTAAATCGCATTTCTTCTTTTTAGAAGAGTAGAGGACGAGGCGCTTAAAAACGATTAAACAAAGGAAACATACCCCTTCCATTTTGTTACCTGCCTATCAAATCGTTCCTGCTACAAGTTTTTCTACGGAAAGGGGGAGTAATCCAGTACCAAGGCACGTATGTATGTAGTATTTATTGTACATTAGGACCTGGGGTCCTCTAGGCATATCACCCAACCAACAACAAACCGAAAAATACAAAAGATAAAGAAAAATAGCACACTGCAACTAATGCTAATAATAACAACAACAATAACAACAACAACAACAACAATAATAATAATAATAATAATAATAATAATAAACAAAATGATAAGCAAAATAATAATACACGAAATAATAATAGCAACTATATAATAATAATATATAATAATAGCAACTAATGATAAACAAAATAATAATCAACAACTAATAATAAGCAAAATAATAATAAGCAATAAAAACAGTAATTGCAACGCCGCCGAAGACACCGAAAGCGAGACACACCGAACGGAGCGAATCAAAGCTCGTCCTTCAGGAGAATGCCGCGCACCAGTCGCTGAAATGCACCCTTGCGCAAAGCCAAAACATCCGCGTACGTAGTGAGGAATCCAACTTATCCGGACGTACGTCATTGGGTTGATTCCCGAGGATCCAACTTACGCCGGTCGTCTACTGTAGATGAAACTCTCGGTACTCCAAAGTTTCCGAGGGCGCTCATTTCGAATTATAATCGGTCAATATTATGAAATCAGGAATGTTAGATCCAATATGAACGACCAAACATGAAGAATTTTGAAAAAATGCAGGTTCAGTCAGTTTAGTAATATTTATAATCGCTTCGCTTCTTCTTTTTATTTTTGTTTTTGGTGTACTTAATAGGCAACAGAATACTTGTTCCATGCCATGGAGTATAGAATTTAGAAACCGGATATTTAGATCCCCGGAAGTTCAGTGGAAATACGTTGGGATTGTAAAACCGGAAGTACCATTTGAAAATCTCATTTTTCGACGGGAAGTAACGTCATACCGGAAATACATCATTTCCTATTTGCCAATTTAATTTTTTCGACCGGAAGTGACGTCATATCGGAAATACGTCACTTCCGCTTTGCCAATTTAACTTTTCGACCGGAAATATGTAACTGCCGGTCGAAAAGCGAGATTTTCAAACAGGAAACGACGTATTGCCGATATGACGTCACTTCCAATCGAAAAATCATTTTTCCAAACCGGAAGTGACGTGTTTCCGGTAATAACACACTGGTGTTATTACCGGAAATACGTCACTGCAGCAACTGTTGGTGGTTTATCGTTGATCATCAACGATGCTCAATGCGTGTCTGCTCTTTGGTCGATCATCGCAGCTGTTCGTTGCATTTTTGCATGTGTAAATAAATGTTTTGTTGTTGTTGTTGTCT
Source organism: Amblyjoppa fuscipennis (assembly GCA_963575735.1). Taxonomy (NCBI): domain Eukaryota; kingdom Metazoa; phylum Arthropoda; class Insecta; order Hymenoptera; family Ichneumonidae; genus Amblyjoppa; species Amblyjoppa fuscipennis. The sequence continues at coordinate 18,429,591 of OY754491.1, forward strand.
TGAAGTATTTCACATGACTACGCGCTGGACGTTTCGGACCAAAAAAGTGAAAAGTTAAAATGACTGAAGAGTTTTTCGGCTTTCGGGGATTTATGGGAACGCTCAGTTGATGAATATCATCAAACTATATGTATTTTTTTTTTTTTTTTTTTTTTTTTTTTTTTTTTTTTTTTTTTGAGGAAAGCAATTATACTATGCAAAAGTACACAGGGGGATGACAAAAGCGACGCTTTTGTCTTAAGTTCGCACTATTCGTCGATCTCGAGAGCTGCAAGCTTTTTGTAATTCGGTTTATTTATTCGCCTTCTTTCACTTTATGCTTCATATAATATATATTTTTTTCTTCGTTAGACCATACGACGATCTGGTATGCCTATACAATGACTAGGTTAGTAAAATATATTGTGTCATGCAATGGATTTTTGGATCGTATCGAACGCATAGTTACGTTGAAACATAAAAAACATTTTTTTTTTTTTCATATAAAAACGAGAATAGTTTTTTTTTCTTTCTTTTTTGTTGTTGCTGTTGTATCGTCACATTTTCGACATCAATGGAACTAAAATTTGTTAACAAACATCAATTCACGTAAATGCAATAGCATCCGCTTTGGCAGTAAAATTTTTCATTTTTTTCCTTTTCTTCTCATTAGCCGATTTTAAAATCAATCATTAGCAATAAAAAAAAAACTATCGTGTACGTCACAAATAGAGATAAAATGTATACGTATATACCGTAATAATAACTTATACAATAACTTCGAATTAATCGATCGATATACTAAAGGCTAAGCAAGAGTATAATAATACAATACATGTAATCTAAACAGTGTAAATAGGACTTTCGTCGTTTTTTTTTTCTTCACACGAGCGGTCCTCGAAACTCGAGCGATTGCACATTCCGTGGTACGATCGCACGCTTCGAAGTCCGTCACGATTTTAAAGTTTAAATTATACTTAACAATTATCCAACATAGCTACCTAAAAAAAGCACCGAAACAACAAACAAACAAAAAATCATCACAAACGCGTAGTACGAATCTTTTGTATGGATCACGGTCGTTGGTCGTTCGTTACAATATTCATATTTATATATATTCGCGGAAACCCGTGCGACCGGCGGGGGGACGAAGTCTTCGGAAGGATTCTCCCGTTAGACTTATCCGCGCGCAGGGTTTTTGTGAAAAAATAAAATAAAAAAATAAAAGAAATACGATTATGTGGAGGAGCACAGCGACAACTTTCGTAATCGTGTTCGTGGCAGGAATATTCTCATCCTCATTGATCCATATCGCGGCTAGCAATCTCTCTCGCGAGGAATCGACATTTGAGGCGTGAATGAACAAAAACATTATTATAATGATCAAAGGAACTCGCCATCAGTCCTCGATAAGTTTGATTGTTTGAGAAAAAAAAAAAAAAACAAAAAAAACGATTCCGTGTCTCGCGCACAACATTAACTTTCGATGGATATTCGGATCTACAAATGTCCGAACGAACGATCCGTGAATCGTTTCGCTCTGATTTATCGACTATCGTAAATATCGCAGACACGTGCGCGCGTGAATCGCGCCAAGGTGAGCAGAAGGAAAGCGAACGAGGAATTTATTAATTTTTGTTTTCGCGCATGGTGGAATCTATAGGACGTCCGCTTTCGATTAATCAGCGACGGGGCAGGGGAGCGGAGGGATAGAGTGATCGTCGGTAGGTCCGTCGTTGAAATCGAATCGGGCAAAGTACTTTAGAGGACAACCTTACGCGTCGTACAACATTTTCAACGTTTAACGTTAAATTATCTAAGGACATAAAAGTATCGATTCCATCTTCCATTTCGTTTGCTACGCAAGTCTCTCTCCCGTCTACGAGACACAATCAGTTTCCTCTGGATCGTCAACCACGTAAATAGTGTTTTTACTATGATAGGCTCGGACAGAAAATTTTCTCACAGCGAGAAGAATTTAAGGAAGGTTTGAGGGGGTATCGGAACGTGGAGGGAGGCCTGATCGACGTCCGCGAGCTTTTCCTGGAAGGCAGGATCCTGGTCGGCGATGCAAGGATGCCCGAGCGATCGCCAGAAGAGACAACGGCAGTTACGGCACAGCTGTATCATCTCCGCGTACTCTTCCCTCAATCCGAAAGACCTAAAAGCAAAGTACCGAATTGTCAGGTGGCAAAGGCAAACAAAAGAGGTTTGAAAATTAAAATTTTTAGAAAGCTTTCTCATCGAATCTACTTTTGTAGAGAAAGCTTCCATAAAAAATCATTTTTCTATATTATTTGGCTTCCTCATAGAGGTAGCTTTGCCGATAAAGGAAAATAGTAGCGTTTCAAACATATTGTTGTTAAAAAATACTAAATATGATTTTCCGATCTTTTGGTCAATTTTGAACGTCTTCATAAAAATGTAAAAAAAAAAAAAAAAAAAAACTCATGAAAACAAATATCTCTCTGCGAAGTAAAAATAATAATAATAATAATAATAATAATAATAAAAGCAAACATAAAGAATCAAACTAAAGGGACTCATTACCGTCGTGCAGCTGTGAATAGGCCCTTCCAGTCTTTCCCCGGGTTTTTTTGCATCGTCGTGGCAAGTTGCTGGGGTGTGAAGTGATACTGCGCGAGCTCCCGCCAGATTCGCTGTTCCTGTGCGAGGCTGGCGAGATGCTCGCATGCCTCGGACGAGGCCTCCAGATCTCGCGGGTCGCTCAGTCGCAGGAGTACCTCGCGTCGGCATTCGGCGGGCAGATCTGACCATTGCGGCTGCTGACCTTCGTCAGGCTGCGGGGAGATACGACCGACACATACACGTTCCGGACTATCGATCGGAAAGCTAATAGCGAGCCGCTGTGCGCATCTCCGTCACGGCCGTGGCCTTGGGAGTATAATTACCTGTGTGATCGTGATTGACGATGCGATATGTAAAATCCTATCGAGAGCAGCTTTGTGCTTCTCCCACAGAATAACCGAGCCCAATGGCCTGCCGCCCCAGCAACAACCGGCGCTAAATGCCCGCACTCTCTCAATCAGTCTTCGCAGTCTTCCGGTCTGCTGTTGGGACAACGAGACCTCCAGCGCAACCTCCTCGAGCATATTGAAGAGGACGCGCTGAGCGCATCCGCTCAGACCGCCCATCGTATGGCTGACCAGAAGATCCAGAAGCCTCACTATGTAGTTGAAGCGACGACAGTCGTGAACCGCCGACAAGAAGTCGAGCCTCTTCAGCGCATCGCTCAGACCGTTGAAGCCGGCGATCTACAAATATAGAACGAAATAACTATTTAATTATCCTCACCGCCGTCTCTCTCTCTCGACATCCTTCCCGCCGTTCGAGAGTTCCACCCTATGTGTATTTTTTCTATCGCCTATCTCATTCTTCTTCTCTTGGCACGCGAGCTTCGGGCGATGCGACTAAACCGTGCACCGGGAAAGGAAACGGCTGGCGCGCGTTTTTTTTTTTTTTTCTTTTCATTTCCCTCTGGCTCTCACTCTCCAACAGCGTTTCTCGTACGTATATATATATATATATATATATATATATATATATATATATATATATATATATATATATATATCTCCGATTATCTCGACAGTTTTAGCGCCACATAAAGTAGAGGCTAAAAATAAATATAAAAAGATGCGTACGCCGAAAGAGTCACTCACCTCACGGGTGCATTTCAGCGTTATATGACAGTGGGGCTGGACGGCGTACTCTGTGGAGCGAAAGAAGAAAAAAAAAAAACAGTTGTAGGAACGACGTGAGTGTCAAAGAGATTAAGTTAATTCTGTAGCCGAAGATATATTAATGTTAAGGAATTTACGGAAAATTAAATTTCGCCAAAACGTAATTAGATTGAAGAAATACCGTGTATCCGAATCTTATGAGCTGTAGCCCCTTAATGGGGCTTTGGGCCGAATTTAGCTTCTATCGAATAGATTGAGCGAGCGTGCGATTGACACAAGCCGCAAAACTTTCATTTTTTTTTTTTTTTATTTGAACGCTTTGTTGTTAAATGCATTTAGAGGCTGTGACGGATAATTTCAGCATCGAAATTTCGCCCACGACTAAATGCTCCTTGTATTTCTTCGTTGGTTTTTTATTTTGCTTCCTCATAGAGGAAGCTTTGTTTTTGGCGAAGAAAATATGCTTTCGAGATTTTACAGACATTTAGAGAGTAAATGTCTAGACGGATGGATATCTATATGTTAGGCCTGCAAAATTAAACCGTTTGTAACTCAAGAACGGCTTTAATGACATTAAAAAAAAATAATTAAAAACAAAAAAAAAAAAAAAACGACGAAGAAAAAAATTGGCACAAATGACCTATCAGGGTTTAGTGCTCTTAACCACAAAGCGATTATACACAAAAAAAGTATTTGTGGCTTATATGTTCGTCTGCACGCTTGTTTAAGCTGTTATGATAAAAGCTAAATTAGGTTTAAAGCGGCTTTTCGTCCAGAGCGCTGTACATAGATATAAGATTCGCACACATGGTGTTTCTCCACTCCACTTAGCTTTTGGCGCAACTGATAACCTATCGTTGTAATCTATACGTTAAAAAGGAAAAAGTAAATATCGGTAAAAAAAACATCCCAGTGAGTTTCAGTGAGAATAATCGGTGTGACGTACCTTTCTTCTTCTCTTTTTCCTTCTCCCTCTTCTCGCCATCTTTCTCGCTTCTGAAAATAAAATCGAGATACACTTTACAACACTTACGATAACCAGTCGAGCTTTAATCGAACGAGTAGCGCACGTAATTTCTACGATATACATTGAACCATAGTAAAGATTATTCCCGACTCAATTTACTGGTCGTGAAAAAAAAAAAAAAAAAGAATTCCTATGTAACTGCATCTCTGCGTCGTCCGGTGAAATCGATGGACCGTTCACTGTACATCCCGGCTAGTGGGCGAGGTAATCATGATACGATCGGTAGTAGATCCGCGGAGATTCACTCAGGCGTGATCCGCGTGTGTGTATATATATATATATATATATATATATATATATATATATATATATATATATATATATATATATATATATATGCGTGCGTGCGTGCGCGCGCGCGCGCGCGCGCGTGTGTGTGTGTGTGTGTGTGTGTGCGTGTGTGTGTGTGTTTATATACACATATTTTTCCTATTGTTCGTAACTCGTTCAGCGATCGATGAGAGACGAGGGCACATTCTCGATTCTAATAAAGGATTCGACGCACGCAAAGTACAGTGCGGTAACTGGCCGCAGCGTGTGTGCATATAGTTGCTATGTGTCCTCTGTGCGATGTCCTGTATGCGTCAAAGCGTACGGCACCAGGGATTTGTGGAATTGGTACGCGAGGCTCTCCGGGTTCGCTATGCTCGCGTTGCTGCCGCTGTCCTATCTCTCGTATCGCCGGGTCACGACCTACTTTGCCAGGGGATCCCGAGCAGGGTCAAACCGATATTTTCCTAACAGGATTCGAAGCGTGATCTCGGGGCTTGCTCGCTGCGCCGGTTCCAAGGACGAATCCCCCCCCCCCCCTCGCCCTTCCCGGAAAAAGCGATAGGAAAGAAAATTGAGAACCGCGATATTCCGTCCGCCTTCCCCGGAGAATCCAGCGAACCAAAAAATTGATGCCCGCTCGAATAACGTGCAGTCCATCAAGGCATAAATTGTTTTGCAACGCCGCGTGAAAGCGTAACGCAAAAAAAAAAAAAAAAATTCTTCTAGAAATCCCGCTTCTAATTCGTGGCTCTCCGGAGTGCTCGACTCGATTCTTTGTCTCCTCTCGTGCGACGGTTTAATTTGATTTTCAATTGCGCCGCTATTCACCATGCGGCTTGGTAAACGATTAAACGTTGAGCCCGAGACAACGCGGTACTGGAGCGCCTGGAAAAAAAAAAAAAAGTAATAATTGTCGGAACGTGCGAGCGATCGATCTTTAGCGACACCTGGTCGTGCGTGAAACTTGCGGTTTTTTTCCGGAAGTGGTTGCTAGCCGACTGCCTCTCGCTCTCAGACTATAGTGTCTGGGGGGGGGGGGGGGGCGAAGAGGAACATAAGCGAATGGTACGAATGCAAATGTACGACGCTCACGATCTATGTATAGCGGGCGGTTAGGCGACCGGGGGGGACACGGCACAAGTGCGCAATTCCTTGCGCTGCAGGTCTTTCATTATAACGCGTTATACGCTACAAACCGCCAACACGATTTATCCTGTCGGACGCGTACAACGTGTCTGTGCCGTGCCCCCCTCCCCTAACCGCTGGAAGCGCACGTCTCTATAATTATTCCGAACGCGCCTCGTCCTCAGCTGCCCGCAAAAAAAAAAAAGAAAAGAAAATGACCATCATTTTCACCAATTAAATTAGCGTAGAAAAAAAAAAAAATATTGGTCGAGACCTTGGGCTTGTGTTTGCTCGCGAACAAAGAACCGTCCGAACGGTATTCTTTCGGAACAGCTGAGCGAGCCGACGATTGACGGTTAAAACGAGCCTCTCACCGAGAGATAATAGAGAAACGTCAATGTCAATGAAACTCTCGACGATACGCGATCGTTCGTGGAGATTCAACAGCCTGTAACGCATTATCGCGAAAACCTTTGTGTCTCGTTATCCTCCCGAAGCCCAGTCCGATGTAAACACTAGCTTGTAAACAAAGATGTCGACCGGATCGATGTAACAGCTGTGCGGTGTAGTGTTCCTCGAGACGCGACGACGAGAGGCCGCCCGAGGACGGTGCGATAGGCCGTGCGACGAGAGCGAAAGAGAGCCCGCCACGCACTGACCGCCCCGCGCTAGCGAGTTCTCATCGTCTGGCCATTTAAATCGTTCCCGACGAATGGCGCCGGAAGGCTCCTCGCTGCTCGATTCCCGTTGAAATTACAATTTTTCGCGATAATTATTCTTTCGTGGTTCTACGGATACGTTTTTTTTTTTTTTTTTTTTTTTTTTACACACGTAATTATTCAACCACAGACTCACCGCATAAGGAGCGATATCGTTTTGTTGTTGGCGCACTCGAGGATCTTCTTCTTCTCCCAGCCTTCCACAGTTTTCACCCATTCCTCGCCGGGGCTTCTCCAGTCTTTCGAGATAAATGGCATCGCTCTACTCTTATTATTCTTTTTGTTCTTCCGCTTTTTACCGTCGTTCGACAAGCCTGTGCGAGCCGCGAGCTTGTGACACGTTACAACTCAGCTGGCCCTTCGTTAGGCTTCGTCGCGACGCCTTTTCCTTCGGTACGTTTCTTCTTCTTTTTATTTTCTTTTCAGTTTCACTTTTCCCTCTCTCTCTCTCTCTCTCTCCGGATCTTCTTGAAATGCACTCTCGCGTTGTCGTCGCTCACCGCCGCACACCGCCAGCAACCTCGGAACCCGCCACTCCGTTCCGCCTGCGGACGTCGAATGTTCGCCTCGCTCTCGTTCCTTCACGCTCGCTGCTGAGCTACTACTGCCTCTTAGTCCGGTACTGCGGCTGCTCGCTCGAGACTCGAGAAGCCGCTGATCGACCGCGCATGGCTTTGTTGCCGTGACGTCACGTCGAACGCGACGAGGAGAGACTATCGTCCCGTCAGCTGTGCGGCTGTCGCGATCTTCTCCAGGCGAACCTCCATCCAGGTAGCGGAGGCGAAATGCATCGGGCGCATCGGGCTGCCGATCGAAGCGAAGAGCCTCGTTGCGCCACCTCTCCACGATTGCGACGAAGCTTCACGCACGAAGAATGCGTCGATAGATGCGGTAATGCATGCGAAATGTAAAATTTAGCAACAGATCAATAACTGTAGGAAAAACATGAAAAAAAAAATACGTTTGCCGAAAAGATATTTGAGGGAAACTTTACGATTAAACCGAAGTTATCTCCCGACTGTTGCCGAAGATATTAGCAGAGTTTTTCCTTTCTTTTATCGGATAACTCTTTTTTTTCTCGTCATTTGTACGATAATTTATTAATTTACGGTACTCCGTAGCGTTTGCGTATGTACAGGATATCCGCAGACCCTCGGGACATTTAGTCCCGCGGGCGGTATTTTAATTTAATCATTAGATAAATTAAGCCTGCGTTATTTATCGTCGTTCTTTACGTCTTCGGATTTACTCGTCACGACAGTGGATGTCTCTTCTTTCGGCTCTTCGCTTTCCTCCGCTTCTTCCGAGGATTCTTCGTCGCTCGGCGGGAAATCCGGCAGAGCTGTGAAAATCGAGAGCGTAAAAAAAAAAAAAAAATTCGATCGATACTTTACGTGTCTGTCTCGACGAGAAACGCGGCATTACCTCGCCGATCCATCTTCTCTTGCCTCGCCTCGCGCAAAAATTTCTCCTGCGCGGCTATGATATCTTCGCTGTTCGAGCAAGCCGCGTATGCGGCCAGCAATTCCGCGTTCAGTTCCAAAAACGAGTGACCCCAGGAAAACTTTCCCAGATAAAACTGCGCCTCTTTCGGGAATCCGGTAATGACCAGAGTAGCCGCGATAGCCTCCACGCAGCTCAGTTCACAAGGTTTCCCATAATTAATCGGATTCGCGGCTACGAGGAATGGAAGGAGACGCGGATTCGGCGTTTTCATTCTGCTGAACGGCGTTTCGTTCAATTTTGCCCAACTGCAGTCCACCACGGCGCATCCCAGGTCTTGCACTATCTCGCGATCCGTCGGCGATACGCACTGCAAAAAAAAATTAACTCGATTGTAACGCCTGAAACAATTTTTTTTCAGCAGATATTACATGCATTGTAATTCTGCATTTTATCTGTTTGTTATACAGATGGCTCTGCGTACACAAAATATAGAATATAAAAAATATTAGTTCACTAATGTTAAGCTAATACTAAGCTCTGGCCAGATTGGACAGTTGCTCTGAGGTCTCATTTTCATGTAGTTTTCTATAATAAAAAAATATAAAATATAGCGACAGTGGTGATGCCGGTTATTTCATGGTCTCCGTTTTCCCTGCACACTCACTCAGTCTGACTCCATTCTTTGCCATTATGCTCCAAGCTTTTTGTCATCCTTGAACTGATATCAACATTGAAACTCATGTAAAACAAGTGTACTGTTGTATTCATATCAACAAATGTTTCATTAAAGTTAAGTGGTGGATGCACGGTTAGTGTACAACTTTGGTTATCTCCGGAGTCAAGCGGAATCATTCAGTCAGTACTTGGATGGGTGACAGTCTAGCTGTGTACTAACTGGTGCAATGAAACCGTTGAGCGGCAAGTCGAATTATGAGGATTGGTGTTAATACTCGAAGTAGTGAATGCAAACATCAAAACTCAGAATGGCCAGCTAAATCAATACTTATATAATTTGTTATTTGGGAGTTCCAATATTTATGAGTGATTACATACTGATCGTAAAGGAGAAATCCATCAAAGTAAATATCAATTATCAATATTTCGGAAGAAGAAAATAATAATAAGATATAACTTGTCATCGATAATCGAACAGCTATGGAGCATCCGCCGAAGAGAAGATACAAATAAATCATCGTTAAAAACCACGTACAACAAATAGATGAGTGAATAACACGATTATGAGAAACATACTTTCTTTCCTACGGGAGTGAGAACGAGTCCGGGAAATCGCGCGCCGAGTCTCAGAGTTTTTATAAGACCGTGCCTCGCCAGTTTTCTTCCGGAGCATTTCTTCGGGTCGCAGTGTTCCAAGTCCCACATGGCCACGGGAAAAGGAACCGGCCACTCGGTCTCATTTTCTGTAGATTCGATACGAAAATTAAACGCTCAGAGAAACGAAGAGAAATTGATGATTCAACGCTTGTTTTTCTAACCTGACTCTTGGTCCTCCTCGGGATCCGATCTGTCTTGCTCCTGTCGATATCTCTCCTCCTTCCCGACAACGTGACGCTTTCTTCGCTCGAGGATCTTGCCCTTGCCTTTCTTTCCCTTGGCTGACATATCGTTCGTGCCTTTCGTGTCTTCCCGACAACGAAAAAAAAAAAAAAAAAACAAACAGCACCGCGAGGAACGGGACGGCGACAATTTACACCGAGGCACGCTGCTGCTTCGCTCTCGGTCGGTGCGGTCGTGTGCGCGGAGAGTTTGCGGCCTTTCTAAAATGAAGGTTATTCCTCCGGAGAGCGATTCGGACCGACCGCAGACGTTTGCAGTTTCGGTGTGTCTCGTCGGACTGCAAGATTGTGCAATAAACGGGAATCCCGCGCCGCGGAACAGCGATAAACGAGCCGTGAGCCGTTGGGAGGTTCGGATGCATTCTCGATGGACGGAAGATTGATGTCCTATGTTTAGCGTCTTGACGCGTTTCCTCCTGTGTGTGCGTGTGTGTATTTCGCGTACGGCAAATGTGGCTGGCCGAGAGACCACTTGTAGCTTTTTCGTTGCGTACGTGACGCAGGAACGTCCTCTAAACTTCGCAGTCCCGTCGACTAAGATTACACCCGTCTAATTAGTATCGACTGGCGTCACACCAGTCGATAATTCATCGATGAGATTCATTAACGCAACATCGTCGAGGGTAACGGAGTTTGTTTTTCCTCAACGAGGACGCATCGAGCGAAGAGCAGTCGCCGAGAGTTAAAAATGTCGTAATCTCCCGGATGGAAGTGGAGCGTGACGGCCCTGTCTCGTGTGTCCCGGCTATGTGGGGGAAATTTAACAAGTGGCTGGCCCAGTCTCTCAATCGCTCCGCGGACACACAAATCGTTTGATCGCGCAAAACGCTTCGTTTTTTTTTTTTCTTTTTCTTTCGCAACTCGACAATCTTACATCGAGCTACTCGACAGGACCGAAAGCTCGACACCGTACGACAGGAAAAAGTTTGATTTTCATTCACCCGACGACCACGGTGAGTACATCAATTTTCTCCGCTCGAAGTTGTTGACAATGTTGTCGTCAACAACACGTCGCTTCGACGACTGTATTTCGTTTCGCCGATACCGCCGACGCGAATCAGAAGAATGTTCAACAAGATTGTTTATAATGAACCGTAGCGATTATCTCGCGTGTCTTTAGTTCTTGTACCTTATTCGCAAATTCGACGTGTTTATGCCGCACAGGACTATGGATCCAGGTATTATGCAAACAGGAAATGAGTGTAAAAAGATAAAAAAAATGCTTTCACCTCTACATTGAAATTTTCTTTGATGCAACTGTTTATTTCATATAGACCACAAACAGGAAATGAATGTAAAAAAAAAAATTAGGAAAAAAAGACTTGCGAAGCACTTGAATGTTAACTGTACTCCGTATGGAGTTAGTTCCTACGAATCACTAAAAAAAAAAAAGAAAACACAACTACATTGAAATTTTCATTGATGCAACTACTCATTTCATACACCATGCACGAATAGGAAGTCTCTCACTGTCTATTCTATGATGCAAAAAGGGAATGTATAGCGAAACACATTCTTTCCTCTTGAATTTTCTTTTCTTTTCCCATCGTGAGTGTTCGTATCGCACTTATCGTCGATGCTCGTCTTGGATATGCTCGGTGACGCAAACTTCTAGATCTCTGCTCGATTCTGTCGCTGTGTAAAAAAAAAAGCAATAAATCAATTAACGCCACTGCGTGCCGACAATGACTAATGAGTTTTTATCGATTTGCAGAAAACATTGGGACAGAAGCTATACTGAAGGTCACCAATTGGCTCAAAGGAATTTGGGAAATGAGACGAAGGACAGGTCCGGTTCAACAATGGGTTGATTCTATTCCGTCGCCAGTCAAGCCGGCTGCGGACATGAACGCGGAGTTGGATGAAAATCCTACTCCTCCGCTGACTCCCGTGTCCTGCAAAGAGAGCATGTTTGCAAAGCCGAGCATGACTGTGTCGGCTCCGATAAGCGTTCCGAGTTCGCCGCTCATCACTATGACGGGTGTACCGAGGTTGGTGAAATTACAGCATTATCATCAGCGATAAAACGCTTCTCGGATGTCTCAATGAAGTCTGTTTAAAAATTGATTGTTTTTTTTTACATTTTTCAGTCCTCTTTCGCACAATCGGTTGGCGCGGGATCCGAGCTTTCAATCGGACAGCAGCCACTGCAGCAGCGTCGAGAGCCTCCTGGAACTGCGTCGAGCCGATCCGGAAGCGATTCTGCTGGGTCTCGGCTTCGGCGGTTGTCCGAACAGTGCGCAAGAGAACGGACCTCTGTCGCGGATTCCAAGGAGATTTCTTCAACCCTCGAAACTCCAGGGTATCGCGATTAATGACTTCGTAAAACATCAGCAGGAGACGAGTGAGTCTCTCGACTCCGCGTCGCTCGGATATCGCGGCCTAACAGGTGAGCCGAGATCGATCTTCGCCTTCTCGTGTAACAATTGCGTACGAGCAATAATGGACGTTACGCGCGTTAAAAATTATATCTCACGGCCGAAAAAAATGCCCCCGGGCGTCCGAGAGATAGGCGTTTCGTCCATTCTATAAATACGTTATTTACGAGGAGAGGCTGCGAGAATGTAAACATCAATCGGGGTATCGTATGTGGCTGTGCGCTGATGGTGATGGGTTTATAGGAAGCAGCGATACGCTGAGCGTGCCAGCGCGCGTTCGTCATCGTAGGCTCTCCGGACCTAGCGACTTAGTAAGTCCTCAATAGAATATCGACGTTTCTGCGTGCCAAGAATTGTTATCAATTTTATTTTTCTATTTTTTTTTTCTTTTTCTGATTTAATCAATTGTTTTGACCTGAGTTTTCGCTTTCTTATTCAGCACCTTGCCGCCTCTGATTGTTCGACGAGATAATGAAAAAAAAAAGTAGGTCCGACGACGGAACTCGACTCGACGCACGCCTCGATAACGGTCCCGGCATTTGTTACGCGCGCGGGATCTCGATTTGCTTGCGAGCTGTAACACGCGCGTAACAGATAAAGTTTTAATCTCCGAACGACTGTCGTGCTCCACTCCGCTAATTGACCGCTGATAAACTCGCAGCGACGAGTGTCTATGAGTCATCGAGGAGGAGAATCTTTTCTTCTCCCTATTACCGTTTCGTTTCTTCGGATTAATTCGCAACCGTCGGGAGCATTCGTCCAGAGACGTTGAACTCGCTCGCGCATTATAGCTTCACGAGCAACATTCGCACACACGCGCATACACACACACTCGTCACAGAAAGTTTTCCATTCGTAGAAGCTCGTCACACTATCGCATACCTTGAGGTCTACGAATGACGTACGTTTACGTCGTTTAAAGTACGTATCGCGTGGCCGTGGTTTCTCCAAAGCGGAGCAATGACGAACGTTTAGCGGTAAACGTGAATTAGGAAACCTTTAACGAGAGCAGTTAGTTTTTTTTTTTTTCTCTACATCAACAACAATAAACTCGTTATCTATAGTTCGACGAAGTTTGCATGCTTCATTGTCACTCCCAATTAACAGTAGTTCTCGCTGCATCCGATTATCGTTATTTTTATTTGCGTCGTAATTGTTATATTTTTAAAGTTGAATTACTTCGAGCATTTATGTTTTTTTTTCTTCTCGTCGATCGACTAACTGCTCTCTTTGTGTCCGAAGGTTCACCATATGTAGCTCCGTCGGAGATAGTCCAGAAAATCATGGAGCGTCTGCGTGAGCACGAGAGTCACGAGCAGGACGCTTACACCGTTCACAACAACAATACCGAGCCCTACAGTCCAATATTTCAGGACACGAGCAGACTCTCCGTGCTATCGCCGGACAATCGGCAATTTTTGGAACGGCCGCGCTCCAAGAGCCCCGATATGCGTAACAAACGGATGATCATAGGTGTGTATTAGTCGTGGCATGGAAGTTGGCAACGTTGCTTCAACGAAATCATTGACATCGGTAATTTTTCCGCAAACACTTGCTCTCCAACGCCCTTATTATGCGTCTGATAGCTGATCGTTGTAACGCTCATTGTTTCAGGACAAAAGTCGTTCGCCTTTGGTTGCGACGGTGACTTAATAGAGATCAATCCGCTCAGCCAACAGCAGGTACAAAGATCAAGCACAAACGGTAACACGGACAATCACGATATCGAGCTTGACGATACATTCATAGCGACCGGATCGATGCTTAACATGGATCTGAATTCATCTTATTCGGATAGTAATATTAAGAACTCGAGGGACGCAAAGAGCGCAATATCAAACTGTAGATACGAGAAGAGACTCGCTAAACAAGTGTCCGTAGATCATAGCGCGCGAGACTTAAATTCTCCCGACAGTGACGATTCTCTGCCGGACGATGATTCTTACTCGCGTTCGTGCGAAAATTCTCTCGAGGCAACGAGCTTCGAGGTGCCGGAAATTGAGCGTGGATACGCGTACGATGATCGATGGAAAACGCGAGTCGAAAGCAACGACGACGAACTGACGTTGAGGAAAGGCTCGCGAAGAGCCAGCGATGGATCGTGCGCTACGAAGATGCCGTGGGATAGATTGAACCGCGAGGATGGACGCCGATTCAGCGACGGAGTCTTGAGATTGTCGTCGGGCCTGTTGAACAGGCGAAGGAGCTTGAAACGGCAGTCGAGAATCAGCGACGCCGAAGCCGTCCAATATTGCGAGTCCGACGAGTGTTCGAGTCAGCAGACGAAGAAAAACGATCGATCGCCGGGAATCTCGGAGGACTCGAAACTCGAAGTCGATGAGACTGAAGGAAGAAATCAAAGATCTGATAGATTATTAAGGACGCCGGATTCCGTCGAACAGTCGGAATCCCTGACAAAGATATTAGCAACGATAAATATCGAAGAGTCGCCGGAGATTAACGGCGCACCGATCGCGCGTGACGGACTCCCGGACGGTGGAGGAACACGTACAAAAAAAGTTAAAACTCGGCAGGGCTTAGCAGCGCTTCGCGACATGCACGGTCCAATTATGAGCGTTAGAATGGAACCGGGTTTTTGATAATCAACGTGTCATAAACAGGTACAATGATGTACTCCTGAAAATGGAAAAATAGGCCTAACTACGTGGTTAATTTAAGAGGGGGCGAAGTCTCGTGTGACTCCTTTTTTTTTACCCAAAATCGTCTAATAGTGGTTAATTATGTTGTCAGTTTATAGAGTTTATTTTCACGTTATTCGGGCAGAGAATTATATATATCTGACGTTAGTCATTCCATAATAATTATCTATAACAACTAATATAATAGGAGAATAGATATATAATTATACTGTACGTATATGCCCTGGGAACTGATAATTTTTTTTTCTCAGTACTCGAGACCACGCATTATCTACTAAAACTGTCGCACAAAAACGACAATGCATTTCTCTTCCACTGAAAGACTTAATAATTTTTTTTTTTTTTTCAAATGACACGACAGCTCGAGTGTCGTGCACAAGTCACTTTTCACATGAATAATGTAAATTTAACTCTATCGATCTTGCCTCTCTCTTTAACGAACAAGAAACTAAATATTAATCTTTTCCAGTCCATGATATGTGATGAATGTGTGGAGGTAATATCTTATATATTTTTGCTTATGCAGAAATTTACGGCCTAGCCGTGTTTCAAGTACTTTTTAAAATCGCGTATAGAGAACACGGCAATTCCACCGACGAGACGATTTGAAGAGAAATAACATGCGCCGAATGTCGTTTGCCAATATATGTAGGAAAATATTAATTCACATTATTATTATTCTTACACACTTCTCTTATTTTTTTTTAGTGTGTATTGACGTCACAGTACGCGAGTCATAAAATGAACGAGTACACAGTCCCTTTTTTTGGATTATTGTAATCCATTAATCGTGGGGCGCAACGACGAAGGGCCTAAAAAACGATACGGTTATATTCGTATGTTACTTACCAAAAATGGTTCCTGCCTCATTTCGGCGAATCATTCCGCCGATAACTGTGAGACACAACAGAACTATTCATCACTCGTCGAGCGATGCGTAGACTGCGTGAGACACGAATGAAATACTGTAATCAAATTGTATGTCGGAAGTCATCGAATACAAATTAACTGCGAATACTTCGAATAAGAAGTTTTCGTTTCTTTCTTTTTTTTTTACCTCCCATCGAAATCCACTTTATTCTCGCGCACAGTTACGCAGAAATTGATCTCTGGGTTAAAGTCTCGTAAATTAATCTCTGTCAACGGAACACCCACTGTTTTTTTATTTGGATTATTATTATCATTATTATTAAGAACGCAAATTAAAGACCATCGGTGTACTTACGATTACGTTATCGGTATAATTACAAAATGTTATTCGGACTTAATCACGTAATTTTTCGGAGTAAATAACGTAGTTTCCTCGTAAATATGGCGACTGGTCTCCACTCCTGTGTTGTCGTTAATTGCCACTCGTCGCTCAACATACGTGACATCGAAAATATATAAATGCCGAGTTTTTTTGTTGTCATTTTTTTCCTTCTTTTTTTCAATGCTGAAAGTTGCCGGAATTTCGTTCAAGTTTTATCATTGTTGGGGTTCGTGTCTTATAATTAGATTGGAGAATTGCCCCGTACGGTTAGCCAACAGTTCCAGAAGTGGTCTTTGCAACACAGTTATTCGCATTTTTTTCAATTCTGTTTCGTCGATTTTTCGTTCTTTATTTTTTAATTATAACGCTAACGGGAGAGCCGGGGAAAATTCATGACTGTTAAATCTAACAACTCTACGGCAAATGTTTCACGGTTAGTCGATGGAGGAGAATGGGGGCGGGGTAGAGGGGGGGGGATTGTTGATTTGCCAGGTAAAGCTCAACCGTTCTTTGTATTCTCACATGATAAAACGTACGTACGCGCTCTCTCTCTCTCTCTTTCTCTCTCGCTCTCATACGCAATTTGACGAATTAAAAATTGAAACATTATCAATAGCTTGTGACCGAAATAGTCAAATTCATAGTATACAACCGAACTCAATTTCTCTCTTGAATATGAACCCTGCAGGAGTACCATAAGTGTCGCGCGCGCTCCGTCGCACTTGAGTCTGTGTTCGGCGTTTTTGTTTTTCCTTTCCTTTCCTCTGTATCCGTGTGTTTATGTGGCAATGTAATGTACCTTATGTGTATCTTAAAACTTATAAAAACAGATAAGGGAACTCGCTCCTGCTACGTTTTTTAGTCCTCTTTTTCTACCCTGGAATCGAGGAAAACAAAAAAAATTTTAGAACCGCTATTCTTCATCGTATTCACTCACTCACTCTCTCGCTCGCTCTCTTTCTCTCATTCTCTTTCTCTTTTACGGCGGTAGTTTACGAACGGTTTGAGGGCTCGGAGGCTTTTTTTTGTTGTTATATTAGAGTGGGAAGGGGCTTACTTTACAACTTCTTGCTGCTGCTGCTCGTCGAGATGGAGCTCGACGATCGTCTCCAATCTATTTTGCACCTTGAAGGTCACCTGAGCCGCTAAGTATTTGTCTTTGTTATTGATTGACCATCCAGAGTACTGCGTTTCATAAAAAAAAAAATAATAATAATAATAATAATTAATTAACTCCAACTCGGTCGTACGATCGTCATGGACGGTCGGGCCGCGATAAAAAAATTCGTCTCACCGTGGATGTGCTTTTGTACAGTGTTTTGCCGTCCTCTTTGAAAGGCAAGTATTTTTGTAAGAGCGCTTTGCCGTCTACCCTCCACAGGGTGGGATCGGTGCTTCCTCCGACATCTGATTTCGCGACGACGAATGCTCCCGACTGCAAATAAAAATGAAAATCCATAATCGTTCGAGCATGTTGGTGCCGGTTAAACGTTAATTTTTTTTCTTTTTTGTTATCGTTACTGCGTCCTCACCGTGTAATCTTTCGGTGGTATTCCGGAGGCGTCGTTGAAGCTGTTATCGTCGGAATCCTCATCCTCGTCCTCCTCCTTTTTGGAGCGCCGCTTTTTCTTCGGTTTCTTTCCCGAATCGGAGTCCGAATCATCCTCCTCCTCTTCTTCCTCTTCCTCCTCGTCTTCCTCCTCCTCATCCTCTTCCTCTTCCTCAGAATGATGTCGCTTCTTCGCCGAGCCTCTCTGTGGCCTCTTTTTGGCACCACCCTGAAAAACAATTAACAAATGTAACCGTTGTTTATTTATTTGCGGAACAAGGACTTTCACGGTGTATAAAAAAAGCAGGAAAAAACGATAAAATATGGGCCGTATAATTGATTATTACTACAGGGAGATTATTATAAATTACGATATCGGGTATTCGGAAAAGTAAATAAAAGAGGGAAAGTGGAGAACTAAATGAGAATAACGCGGAGGGAAAACTGTACAGAAACGAATCTAATGGAACAAAGAATCATTAAGTCGTACGCCATAGTATATATATATATAACATAATTTCATTGATGCATTCCAGTGAAAAGTTATTGAAAATGAAGAAGTAAACGGAAAGATGGGCCTCAAAATTGAGAATTATTGCAGGAGGATAATTATAAATTACGAGATAGGGTATTCGGAAAAATAAATGAAAGAGGGAAAGTGGGGAGCTAGACGAGAATAACGCGAAAGAGAAAAACTGTATAGAGACGAGTCTAATCGAACAAAGATTCACCGTGTGTTTCAACATAATATACAGGGTGTCCCATTTGGGTTTCCCAATGGGACACCCTGTATATGCAACATAGTTTCATTGATGCATTCGAGTGAAAAATGATCGAATACCGACGCCACTGGGCTATCGTGAACTTTATCGTCTTCTCACTCATGCACACACACACCTATGTACGGAAGCTTCAGATATCGCGAGCGAGTGCTACGCCAGGTTCTCAGTGCGATATATCGACGCGAAGAATTGTAACTATTATGAAGCTGCAACAAAGTACGAGTCACGAAGGTGACGAGTTTTGCGTACTTTGAAAATAAATCGGAAACCGGCGCCACTGGCCGGCCGGCAACAGCATTACCGAGTAGCGTGGCGCTCAACCGAAAGAGAAGCATTAAAATTCTCGGAAAAAAAAAAGAAAACCTCCACAAGAGTTGTCGTCAAAGGTAGTCTCGTCATCGTCACGAATGTATTGCGCATATCCCTTGGCAAACGTACGAACTCTACGCATATCGGCGTACAAGCAAAGAACACCGAACGAATATACTATTTCGTGTAACACGGCGTTGGTAACGACGCGCGCGCGTTCCAACCGCCGGCCATGGAGAGGTGTTAGTTCGTTCTTGTGCCTCGCGAAGCTCCCACCGTGCGTCCACTCTCTTCGATGAGAAATTACCACGAGAAAAAAGAAAAAAGGGAAATATAATTATTTTTTCGTTGCAGTCGTATATAGCGGAATGAGGAGCGCAGGGACAGTGCGTTCGTAAGATATCGACGCCAGGAGACGAACGTAGCGAAAATATCGGACTGTCGGCGCTGCACCGAATGCGCCGCTTCGACGAACAATCGTGTAGCGTAGTATATAAGGTCAAAGCTTCGAAGACGGTATGGATTTTCGATCGTACTGCACGACTGATACTTCACTGCTACTACAATAAACGACATCGACAAACTCGAGCTCGACCTGCACTCGTATAAACGATATTTCATTAAACGCGCAGAATTATACAAGAATAGTGCACTTTCGTGGAAATGAAAAAAAAAAAGAGATAATCGAAGTAGCGTGGACTCACCTCGGCCCCGGCCTCGGTCCAGTCCTCCTCGGATGCTCCTTCCACCTCCTCGGGATCGTCCGCGGAGTACTCGTCCTCGTCCGACACGTCCTTCGTCTTCTTCATATTGCCTTTTCGCGAAATTTTTGCTGATTTACCTCGAGCACTCGCGGAGCTGAAGTTATCTCACGCACGACGTTGGTAACTGGGGGGGGCCCGAGCGGTCTATTGGCGGCGAAACGTTATTCACGGGAGCTAGCCGGACCGACGAGAAGATGTGTGCGCGAACACCGCAAACAATATGGCGTACTGGCGGCGCGAGCGGCGGCTTTCGTACAAAGCTCACGCGCATTATAACACGCGCAGTACGGGAAGCGACGCGAATTCCTGTTGTTCCTGGCGTGCGCGCGCATAACCGCTCGCATTACCATATTTTTTGGGGGGATTTTCACGGATCTGCTCGTACCTTAGCGGCGTTGAGAGAAAGCTTTCGTCGATCATAGAAAAATTAAAACAAAAAGAAAGAAATATAAGAAAATTAAAAGAACACTCTCGGGAGTCGTCGTAGACGATGAAAGTTTCATCGAAAATGAGCTGATAGTACATCAAATGAATCGAAAAATATATAAGTTAATAAACGCGATAGAATAATTGTAGTGATGCGCGGCTGGAGCTTCCTCGCAGATTTTGCATCTGGCGAGTTAGTGTACAGTTTCAGCGCAGCTTGTAACTCTCTGTACACCTTATGTATAGCTTCCGGGTGGGTTGAAATGCACGCGATAGATCCGAAATTAATTATCAATATAGAAGTGTGGGGGAGGGGTTGGCAGGAATTCCTTTAACAATTTCAAAATACATTTTCCTAGTTTCGATCAATATAAGGGATTGGCGCATGCTCCGATAGATTCGAGACGTCAGAACCACCCCACTGTAGTACACTATACTATTTACCGGGGGGGTTCCTGCCGCCGCTGCTGGCACACCTCGCACATACGCTATCCGGCATAGAGATCGGAGTTGTCGGGCTTCTCGACAAAATAGCGAAACGCTTACGGAGTGTGCGATATGTTCGAACTTTATGGAGTTAGCAGGGATGGAATGGTTTATCACTCGCCACCACCGCGACGAAAGGAGGTCGACATACTCGAGGTATTTTTTCCTTAAAAAGATTAAAAAAAAAAGAAGAAAAACTATAATAATAATTAACATTTTAGCGTGATATTATTTGATTGATTTACTTTTATTAAAAAAAAAATAAAAATAAAAATTGTTGCCTATCGTGCATCACATTAGGAAATATTTGCAGACATGTCTGCAACTCTCGTCACCGGAGCTGATGAGAAAATTGCCAAACGGCGATGCTATACATCACGTGAAGAATACTGTTGTATCCTCGCCGCACGACAAGGACAAAGGACCGTCGCGCGAAAGGGGTGAGTTAGCTTTCTGAAACTCGCTATCAATGTTTTTATCAAATGTAAAGTGAGCGATACTGAAAAAAATCACTGGATGCGAGTAGCCAATAACAATAATAACGATAATAACAATAATAACAATAATAACAATAATAACAATAATAACAATAATAACAATAATAACAATAATAACAATAATAACAATAATAACAATAATAACAATAATAACAATAATAACAATAATAACAATAATAACAATCTATTAGTTTTTGCGAAACGACAATTATTTATAAAGAAAATAAAAATTCAGCGTGTATTTTAGGAAAACGATGGCTCGTCATGGCAGGACTCTTCTTCCTCGGCTGTGCTCTCGTGGCTGGTGTGGGTCTTCCTTTAGCCCTGGAATTGAGGAGTTCCCATCTGCTCGAAGCGAGGCTCCAGGTGGTCAAAAGAATTTTGTCGGATACTCCACTCGTCGACGGGTAAACGAAACTTTCACACAATTAATCAATGACGAAAAAAAAAAAACCTAAAGACGGAAAAACAAATATCAGATAATTTTTGTAATTTTTCTTTTGTTTAATCTCTGAAAGGCACAACGACTTTGCGTGGAACCTTCGGAAGCACCGCGGCAACACGAACCTCCGTGATTTTCCATTCGACGACCTGTCTCAGAACTCGACCTTTGGGCCGCAGTGGCAGACCGACCTGTCGCGTCTCCGTCAAGGAAACATGGGCGCGCAATTTTGGTCGGCGTACGTGCCCTGCGAGGCACAGTTTCTCGATGCGGTTCAGCTTACCCTCGAGCAGATCGACGTCGTACGAAGACTGACCACGAAATACTCGTCGAGGATGAGGCTCGTGACGTCGAGCAAAGAGTTGGAGAAAGCACATCGGGACGGGGTGCTGGCGAGTCTCGTGGGTATCGAGGGTGGTCACAGCATTGGTGCTTCCATGGCAGTACTCAGAAGCTTTCATCTACTTGGAGCTCGTTACATGACCCTTACTCATCGGTGCAATACACCGTGGTAATTTTACACTCGGAGCTTCTTATTTTTATTTCGATTTTTGCTATCTCATGAAGGAAGCTAGGTTTTCGTTAAAAAAAAAATTTAGATTTTAATGTCAAAGTACCTAAAATAGTTTAGAACGTCGCGAGATGCTATGTTTAGCTGACGTGTATGAGCGTATTGGTATTTTGAGCTATCGTTCTAAAACTACATTCAAATATGATGATGAATCTATGATCAAGGACCTTTGGTTTTGGATTTTATGGAAATTTATTCTAATTATCAGATTGTATGGAATTTTGATTTTTTTGAAAAATTCAGACATTCTGAATTTTCAAAAATATTCCACAAATTTGTATTTTACGAGACACACTTACGGACGAGAGTTTATAGATTAAATTTATTAAAATAGGAGAAAAATAATTTGAAGATTCATCGTCAGTGGTGAAAAATACATAAGACATGGTCCCAAAACGACGAATTATGTAAATTTTACATTAAATTTTAGGGTAACTTTTGACTACATCAATTTTATGAGATATATAATTTTCTTGATGTTATTTCGGCTTCGTAATTTTTTATAATTTTGCCCATGACTTCCTCTATGAGGAAGTCAAAATTGATCAGCGAACTTTCTCATAGAGAAGGCTATGCGCAAAATTGTAAGAAATGAGGAAACCATGTGAAAATTACTTTTTTTTAAATAAAATTTTTATAAAATTTAATTGTCCTGGACTGAATTTAGGGCTGACTCCTGCTCCGTCGAGGATCCGAACGAGGACGCTCCTTTGGACTTTCACAGCGACGGTCTTTCGAATTTCGGCAAGGCTGTAGTTCAAGAGCTCAACAGGCTTGGGATGTTGGTTGATCTATCTCACGTGTCGATAAGAACGATGAGGGACACACTGGCCATCACGAAAGCACCTGTGATATTTTCCCACAGCGCTGCGAGGACTCTGTGCAATTCTTCGAGCAACGTGCCTGACGATGTCCTGAAACATTTGGTAATTGAAATACGATCACAGTAAAGACATTTTTTTTCATCCTTTTTGTATTTAATTTTTCGTCAGGGATCGGCCAAGACCGTTTGATCTAGTCTCTCATCTAAAAATAATGTATTTATTTAATTTTCAGTCGATGAACGGTGGTCTGGTCATGATCAGTTTCGACAGCACGCATCTCAGCTGTGGTGATAAGGCTTCGATGTACGACGTCATAGGTACGAAGTTTACGAGCAACCTCGGTCCACTAAAAACTCGAGCATTCTCCGCGTGTCGGCAGCGATATTTTAATCTTAATTTTTTACCGAAAATGACGTCATACTGAAAATCTAAACTGTTGTTTGTCTATCGTGTGGTCTGCGATAAAAACATTGTAGTAACTATAGTTATGTAATTATGTCTTTTTTCTCTCTTGTCTATAGCTCACATTAATCATATAAGAAGAACCGCGGGCGTTAATCATGTAGGACTGGGCGCGGGTTACGACGGAATAATGAGGTACGTTTTTCGTGGACATATATATATATATATATATATATATATATATATATATATATATATATATATATATATATATATATATATATATATATATATATATATATATATATATGTTCATATATTAATGAATTTTACTTGATGATATAGTCCACCGAGCGACCTTCCGGATGTATCGGGCTATCCGTTGCTCCTCGCTGAACTGACCAGAGACAGAAGATGGTCAGCCTCGGACATAAAGAAGCTCGTGGGTGGCAATCTCATAAGAATAATGAAGGAGGTCGAGAGGCACGCGGCCGCAGTGTCGAATCAGTCGCCGAACGAAGAATGGATACCGCAAGAATTGATCGAAGATACTTCATACTGCAGATATCACGATACTTAAATTAAAAAAACTATACAAAAATAAACGTAACGAAAGAGACCGAATCTCGGGTCTTATTAAAATCTAAGATCTATCGTTAAGTGTATAAGAGTACCTTCGACTGTTTTCGACTATTTTATAAATAAAGTTCACGTCGCTGAGGACATCTCGCTCCATAAAACACATGAGCAATTTTTGGCAACTGAGATGCTTGGTAACGATCCGCTGTACTGTTTGTTTTTGTTACACGCGATAGCTTAAACAGTTTCAGGTCAACATTCGTCAAAACCTGGAACTGTTCTCCCGGCGGACCGATGAATTCTGAGAAAAAATTATCGTCTAGTGATCAAAGTTTCGACTTTACGGGCGAAATTACTAAATATGCCAAAAGCTACTACCCGACACAACTTGTATATTATTATAATTAAATACGGGAAATATGTCGTGTACCGTTACAAAATCTCATTTTTTTTGCCGGAAGTAACGTCACACCGGGTCAACACTTCAACACATCATTTCCAGTTCGAAAATGTGTTTTTACCGAAAGTGACGTTATACAAGAAATACGTCCCCCTCCGGTTATACGCGATAGCGCCAATAGTTTCACAACGCTTAAAAGATCGTGTGGATAACGGTGGAGTACTTTGTTCGTGTCCTTTGTTCGGTTACACACGACAACTTACGATATACCATACCCGGTGCAGCTTCACATTTATTGCAGCTGATAATCAGAACTCGCAACACGATTCCGCTTCTTTATTTTACTACTCTTCAGTTCGTTGAAGGCTTTTTTTCAGTTTAGTTCTACCTCGACCACCACTAGTTGCACAATGAACTTCAAAACATAACTTTGTGTACTGCAAAGTTCGAGAATTGTCAACCTCGCGTTAAGTGGTCGATACGTAGTTTATATTGGTGATTTTACTTGCAATCGTGATGTATGTCATCATTGCTACCGTGCTCTTGCAGACGTGTCCTTTTCAGAATATCAACCACACGGAGATTATCTGTAAGACCAAGTTGTGCAATGAAACAGGTATATTGACAATGATTTGCACTTCCTGTGGAATACAATTCTCTATGCAGGGCGAAAAATATATTTTTTTTACAAACAGTCCACTACTGCTTCTGCAGCAATTGCTTTCATCTACTTAATCACTGCAGCCTCATCGAACGGTCTTATGAAATTTTATTGTGAAGAACAATGAGAGTATCCGTGTCGATTCATTGTCAAAGAGTTGATTGCCACAGGTCCAATATTTTATATATCAACTGGCGATCGGGCGCTTCGCGCCCGACGCTAGCTTCGATTATTTATGTTATTTATTGTTGACAATAGATTGTGACAAATGCTTCGTCTATTGAAACGCGATCACCGGATAATATATTCTTAAAGAACCGAATCTCCCTTCCGATTCGAACTTCGAATTCCCTCCCATGCTCTATATGGGATTTTCGGATTTCACGCCCATGTACTATGAACGCCGAAATCTCGAGAATATAGCATATGGAACTGATTTAGGGGGTACCCTACCCGTGGAAAAATGAGAAGGGGGTACCCTTATCATTTTTTGACGGAAATGGTTTTGCCAAAAAAAAATTTCAAGATATCAAATTAAAACCTTCGCCATTGTTTTCAAGTGGCATATTTCCCAACCGATTTCATTAACGAAAAAATTCTAAAAAAATTTTTTTACTCCAAAAATGGTACTCTTACAATTTCTTGACGATAATGGACTTTTTGAAAAAAAATACCCCCTTCCCGTTTTTCCACTTTCAGAATGGCAATATTTTTTTTTTTCGAGATATCGAATTTTTACCAGCGCTATTGCCTTCAGGTGACCCATTTACGCATAGTCTTAAAACAGACTGTCAGAATTGCCACAGGAACTGATCGAAAAACAATCGACAACGAAAAACATATGACTACCTACAGACACGAATGACGTTAGATTCATTCTCGCGCATTGATACACTATATATGTCGGATATTTTATATCCAAAATAAAGTTTCAAATGCCAATCAGTATATTTTAACCTTTCCTGGCACGTCAACGATAAGCCGATTATTTGCCAAGACCAAGAAATGTTGAGGTGACATTTTTACAGGTGACAGATTGTAAAACAATAGACTCTCAAAATCGGAAATCGAGCGTTCATTGGGAACCCATGGATGACCTTAGAACTTTATTATATATAATAATAATTGCAGCCGAGAGGATACTGGAATCGATGAACGAAACAATAAATCCTTGCGACGACTTCTATGAGTTCGCGTGCAGAGGCTGGATCGATAAAAATCCTATTCGGAATGGCTTCTCATGGGATCCGATATGGGCCGTTAAGGATGAAGTAGAGATCACACTCAATGACATTCTCCTCGAACCGGATAAAAAGGAAGACGGGAGGCCGATCAAACTAGCTCGGGCAATGTACAGAACTTGCATGGATATAAGTAATGATAAAAATAATATTACACCAGTGTAACCAGAAGTATTCATCATTATTCGTTTCTTCTTTTGTTAATTGGAACATACGTTTTTTCCTGAATACAGAGAGCATCGAAAATGTCGGACTGAAACCGGTCAACGATACGTTAAACAAACTCGGCCTTCCGCAAAATCCTCCCACCGATGAGGAAGCCGAAAACCTCAATATAGCGAGGATCCTTGGATTGGCACAAAGATACTACGGCAAAGATATTTTTCTTTACATGAGCATCGATCAGGATTGGAGGAACAGTAGTAAAAATCGTTTGATGGCAAGTAAAGAATCCAGGAAATTCATTAAATAAAAGGAAAAATGACATACAGTTCGAATCGATTAATCTCTTTTATATACGTCCAGATAGAACAAAGTTCGCTGGCGTTAAACCATCTCGAGAGAAATCTACGGAATCCAACACGCTACAAGAAATTACTGAAACAACAGAGAGTTTATGTTGAACAGATTATGATACTTGGTGGTGCGGGCGACAAGAGCAAGGAATATACCACCGAGATTATGAGCTTTATGACCGAAATTGCTAAAGTAGTTATAGTAGTAGTTTTACTATTGTGTGTACCGTCGCGGATTATAAAGTTTTTATATAGCAACGATGCTATCAACCATTATAATTCAGCTTCAATTTCAACCCGTCTCTGTACATAGTTTATCGTACTTCCGATTTGCAGATAATGGTAACTCCGAACAAAAGGATCCTTGCCAATTATAAGATCGACGACATCGAGATCGCTAGATTCAAGGAAAGCACTGAAGTCAGTGCCAGTCGATGGAACTGGACAACGTACTTTCACAGTGTTTTCGAACGGACTAATGTAATTGTTGATTTGCAAAAGGATATTGCGGGTTTAACTGACGCGAGTTACTTCGAAGATCTCCCATCGCTTATGGATAAAACATCTCCGGGAACGATAGGTACAATCTACGTACTTAACGAATGCAACGTTTTCCGTGTCATGAGAAATGAACAATGAACGCTGTCTTCTTGTGGCTGCGGGGGGGAAAGCGCTGCAGTTTGTCCAAGCTGCCTTAGCACAAATGAGCTAAAAAAGAAAATAGTTAAAGAGTTGCAAAGGGGCTTGACACGCAATCTAATGGAACCCACGAAAGCTAACTGAACTTATTCCTCGTGCATTTTCGTTACACTAAGACTCTTGAAGAGAGCTGAATCAATTGGACTGTTATTTGACAGAGATAAGAAAATCCATTCACGTCAATTTGCAGCTCGATACGTCTGGTGGGAGATGTACTCGTGGGCTATTTCTCAAACTGAGGAAAAGTATCGTCGTGTCGGCCATCGATATAGGAAAGAAGTTTACGGTCCCTCAACCCAATTACAGAGATGGCGAGGATGCACGAAATTTGTCAATGACTATTTCGAGCTGGCAATCACTGCCTCTTACGTGGAGAAGCACTTTAGCGCAGAGGCGAAGAAAAAAGTGTGTATTACCATCGCATTATGACGAGAATTGTTTTAAGACACTGTTGCCAATTCAAGGTGATTAAACGATGATAAAATACTACTTGAACGCTAAACTCCTTTGGAAGTAACATAGAATCGACGCTGTTTTGGCAGGCGATGGAAATGTGGATCGACGTGAGCTCGGCCTTTGACGACATGCTCACCGAAATCAAGTGGATGGACATTGAAACTAAAGCAGAGGCTCGCAAGAAACTTCACTGCATCAGACCCTTCATTGGTTTTCCCGAGTGGATTGTCAATCCGCAAGAGTTAGAAAAGTATTACGAAGAAGTAAGTTTGGAAAAAACCGCTTCTACAAATTCCAACATTCTACTAATGTGTGGAAGAATAAAATACGTGTCTTTTATTCTCTGCAGTTTGAAGTTTTCGAAGGAAGACTCTTCGACACGTATATAAATTTGGACACAATTGTCCGAAGACAACGTCTGAATAGCTGGAGGCACGAGCCCAATAAAAATGAATGGGACGCTCCTGGCACAACGGTCAACGCATTTTACAACAAGATCAAGAATGCAGTCAGTGAGTCAGCAGATTCCGTTTCCTTCTTGACAAAAATTGTTAACGAAATGATTTGCACTGTGACGGTAATTTATATTTCAAACGTTCTTTAGCAATCCCCGCTGGTTATCTGCTGACTCCCCTTTATGGCAATGGTGTTGAGTGAGTATTAATAAATCCAGAGCCGATGGAATCATTTTTTTTTATCAGATATAGATATTGACTTCACTTTTCGCAATAGGGCCATAAATTATGGAGCCATCGGAGCGGTAATCGGCCACGAACTTACTCACGGCTTCGACAGCGATGGTGAAGATTCCTCAAGTCGTTTTGTCTTTTCACCGTTAATCAATGGGTCGAACTGACGCGATATTGGGATGGTTCATAGGAAGACGATTCGACGAAAATGGCAACGTCAGACAATGGTGGAGCAGAGATACTTTGCGATACTATCTCAAAAAGGTCGAGTGTATGGTACACCAATATGCCGGATTTGTAGTTACCCAACTGGGCAACAATGTCACGGTCAGTATAAAATATCGGAGTCGGGAAGAAAAAAATTTGCAAAAAATTTGAAAAATTTGTATGCAAAAATAAATGAATATTAATCGTGGGTTTCGAAGTTGGACGGAGAGCTCACCCAGGGTGAGAACATCGCGGACAACGGTGGTTTGAGGGAGGCTTTTCGAGCTTACAAAAAACTGAAAGCCAAACGCTCGACTCAGCAAGAACTTCCGGGTCTCGTTAATTATACGGACGAACAACTTTTCTATCTCGGCTATACTCAGGTAAATCCCGCGTTCACCGAGGATCCCGGTATTAGCACTGAATCAGGATAATTGAAAATTAATTACTGCAGATTTACTGCGGAAGCGAAACGGATGAAGAACTTAAGGCGAGCATCGAAAGGGATCCACACTCACCCAATCGCTACAGGGTCATGGGGACATTGCAGAACGACGTTGAATTCTCGAAAGTCTGGAACTGTTCTGTCGGCACTCCGATGAATCCCCAACACAAATGTGTCGTATGGTGATGGAAGAAGCGACGTCTCAAATTGGGGCAAAACTTGCGGCGTGCGCACCTGCCGATGGGAGGAAGTGCCAGTCACTTGCCATCTTCATTGTACAGTCCCAATCAGTATTAGTATTAGTATAGTTTATTGAGGTCCGGGGATAATTCCCCGAAGGACCCAGCCACACAGGAGAGCACAACAGGTGCAAAGCACAGCATAAGGAGTACAGAGTAGAACATACAACGATAGAAAAAATGCAGTAAAGCTGAACGTAAATAAAGATATAATTGTCTATACACAGTAAAAAATAATTTCGTGAAATTGGAATACGAAGTTTCGCAAAAATTATTTTGTTGAATAAATGACAAACTTATTCATTAAAGATTGTGCGACCAGAAAATTAACAAATAAAAATATGTGAACTTTTGTGGACAATAAGTTATTGTAAGAAGTGAAACTGTTTTTACTGTATAGAAACTCCTCCAGAAATGGTACGGTTGTAGAAATATGAATGGAGTTGTTAATAAAGAGTTGTCTTCGCAAAGTTTCTTAGTTAGCGTGTGCACTGATTAGATAATAATTAATGAATGTATCTACGAACGATATATACACGTGACAGAGAACACAATAGGATTTCGTTACAAAGAAGATTCTCCGTAACAATCGTTTGTACCCTTTGGTTTTTATTGCATGCGCGAGTTTGATTTGTTACACAACAATAACAATATCGTACGAATAAGGGGCGGCGGAACGAACTCCATTTATCCATTGTTTATTCTGTTACACACGACGCGTTACCAAATAGTCATCTACAGCTTCTCTGTAGAACCTCATGTTTATTGCGATCGATAATCGGTACCCGTGAATCGCACTGCCATTTTCACTGCACTTCCATTTCGTACTTTGAAGTACGAAACACTAATTCTGCAAACTGTGAGTTCGAAACTGGTTTAATTGGGGAGCAGCTGGGCGCGTATCATCAAAAAGCTGCTGATAAGTTATATCGAGAAAGAAGTTACTCTTTAGAGGAGGAAGAGATCGTATAAATTAACGTACGTGGCGATGTCGAATGGAAAACGTCGTGGATAATTTAATCCACTGCCTAAAGCTTTTGTTTATTCTTCAAAGTATAATAATGCATATCTTATCGGGCAGGAAGAAGAGCAGTTGACGAGATATCAACAAATTGAAATGTGAAAAGACTCCGATTACCTTGGTGGTTCTTCTTGCAACGGCGATGGTTGTTTTCATAGCTATCGTGTTGTTGCAGATTTTTGCTTTCCAGAAGATCGACTGCGTGGTGTGTCAAACCCCGTTGTGCAAGGCAACAGGTATATTGACAATATGATGTACCTTCGATGTAGATCTACTTGGCAGCGCGAAAAACACTTTGTATTTTTGTACAGTTACTTCCATTTCGGTAGTATTCGTGCTCGTCTCATCGGTCGCTACAATTCCATCGGACTATCTTGTGCGATTATAGACAATATCAAGCTGCAACCGATCCAAAGATTTTTTGACAACCCTCTTGTTTGTGATAATCCTCCGGTATTTGACAATCCTTCGGTTTTTGATAATCCTTCTGCTTTTTAAAATCCTTCTGCTGCACTCCAATAAAACAACAAATCCAACCTATGGACAGAGAAACCCATTGTATTAGAATAGTGCATACGTACGTACATTTATTATGGAGCATGCAAGGAGCTTTTTGTTCTTTTGTTTTTATTACGAACGATCAATCAGATAAATCGGCGTCACGAGCGAAGCATAACATTCGGTTCCCGATTCGTTACCGTGTCACAAGTTTTTGATTGTGCAATTTTAATACAATGACGGACGAGAGCGCTCATGTAGGAAATTATCGGATGATCAATTGCCACGAGGATAATATTTTATACATTAATTGCAGCTACGAGAGTGCTGGAGTCGATGAACACAAAAGTCAGCCCTTGCGACGACTTTTATGAATTCGCGTGCAGAGGTTGGATTCAGAAGAATCCGATAAAGAACGGCTTCGCATCCGAACCGTTATGGAACATTATAAATGACGTTGAAATAAGACTTTATAGAATTCTCTCTGAACCGGACAAGAAGGAAGACGGGAGATCGATCAAACTAGCTCGGGGGATGTTTAGAACTTGCATGGACTGGCGTAATGATCATGAAAAACACTATCATTTATAATAGAATCGACATTGACAACGTAGTCGTCTATCATGTAAAACCTATAAGCGACAATGAACCAAACTCAGTTAAAACGAACCTTAACTTTTGATTAATCTAGAATCCCATACTGCAACGGCACTGTGATTTATTTTCTTCATTTTTTACAATCACTACAGATGTTTATTTCATATGTATACTATTAACAACCATGTTTATTCCCTCGACATTCGAACTTGCATTTAGATTGACATCGAAAGATTTGAGCTTTGGACTCGCACAAACATCTTTCTCTTTTTCTTCTTTTTACGTTAACTGGAATGTAAAGTCTTTTTTCCTGAATTCAGAAGCCCTTGAGAATATCGGACTGGGACCGGTTTACGATGCATTCAATAAACTCGGGCTTCCACAAAAACCTCCCACCGACAGGGAAGCCGAAAGGCTGTATATACCGAGGATCGTTGGATTAGCAAAAAGATTCTACGGTAAAGATATTTTTATTAACATGAAGATCAACCAGGATTGGAGGGACGGTACAAAAAATCGATTGATGGCAAGTCACGAATCTAAGAAATTCGTATGGAATCAAATTTTTTAGAAACCCCAATATTTTTCGCATTGACTAATCTCTCTTTTGTACTCTCCCAGATCTTACAACCTGAAATGGCAATTCGGAATTTCGCGAAGAATCTACGAGATCCTGTAAGTAACAAGGACGAACTGGATCTAGATAGACGTTACATAAAAACAATGTGGAATCTTGCTGGAGCGGGAAGCAAGAGCGATGCGTATACCACCGAGCTAATGGACTTCATGACCGCACTAGCCAAAGTAAAAATATTTTATAAATACTTGTCGTTGAATCGATCTGTAAACTTTGATCTTTCTCTATACGTTGTGTTATTTTCGACGCACAGGTAATGGTTGATCCAAAATCAAGGATTCTCGCCAATGACATGATCAAGGACCAGACGATCTACGACTTACAGCGAAGGACTGTCTGTTCCGCCAATAAGTGGAACTGGATGGTGTATCTGAATGCCACTTTTGGAAACACCGATGTCGTTGTCGATTTGAACAAGGATATCGTGGGCGTAACCGATAAGCGTTATATCAAAGCTTTTCCGAAACTTCTCGATATAACATCTCTAGGAACGCTAGGTAAAATCCACTTTCTTCATCCAGTAATCAAGCGATTGCACATAGCTTCGATAGAACCATTCGTCACGATGGCTGTACACCCAGAAAAATAATTTATTTGACGCCGATCGTTTATTTAGTTAAAGCAAAATATTTATAAGATTTAAATAAATATTTATTTCATTTAAGCAACTATTTACTTAATTTGAATAGATATTTATGTAAATCAAAGAAATATTTTACTTGATCTAAATAAACGATGGCCGTCAAATTATTTTTCTCGGTGTACGACAATGGCTTACTTCCGAAGGCTGCGACGAAGAAACGCTTTAGTTTGTCCAAGAGTAAAATGAGTGGCATGAAAAAAGAAAATAGTTACGTATTTGTAAAGGGGCTTAGCTCGCAATCAAATAGGGCGTCGAGGGCTGCGCGAAGAATTGTTTTACACTAGACGTGTCTCGCAAATTGTTTTACACTAAAATTCTTGCGGGCTGCTGAAGAATTCCATAGAAACAAAGAGAGACATAAATCCACGTGATTGACTTTTTCACAATATAGACTTTTTTAAAAATCCATTCACTTTAATTCGCAGTTCGACATATCTGGTTTGAGATATGGTCGTACCTAACGCCTGACACTACGGAATGTTTTCGCAAACTTGGCCATCAATATCTGTCAGAAATGCCCGGTCCCTCAACCCAAGTACCGAGATGGCAAGCGTGCATGAGATTCGTCAACAAGTACTTCGACCTGACGATAACTGCCACTTACGTGAAGCGGCACTTTAACGTGGAGAAGAAAAAGGCAAGGACCACCATTCTACACTGAGAAAAAAATTGATTGATTCAACGAAATGAGCGTTTACAGGTGGCGAAATAAATTTTTAGTTGATCGAACGAATTAATTGTCGTTAGTAAAGAAACATTCGACTCAACGGCCTGTCAGTTTAATCAACGAGGTATCTATTTTCGATCAACCAAACATTTATTTCGCCACCCGTAAAGCGAACATTTTTTTTACTCAGTTGATTTTCTTTCTCTGTGTATTATGTCGCAAATGAATTATTGTTTTTAAACGAAAACACAAAAGTGACTTATCCCTGAACATTTTAATTTGAAATAACATAAACTGGACGCTCCATTGGCAGCTGATGGAAATGTGGAACGACGTGAGTTCGGCCTTCGACGACATGCTCACCGAAAATAGCTGGCTGGACGACGGAACGAAGACACAAGCTCACAGGAAACTTCACTTTATGAAAGTCTTCATTGGCTTTCCCGAGTGGATTACCAACCCTCGAAAATTGGAAAAATATTACAAAGGAGTGAGTTTGAAAAATATCGATTTTACGAATCTTCATCTCGGCGAGTGTTCGCAAATGCAGAATTGAATTTTTGTTTTGTTTAAACCTCGCAGTTCGAAGTTTTTGACGGAAGACTGTTCGACACGTACACCAATTTAAACTCGGCTGCAAGAAGAGCTGAATTCAACAGCTGGAGGCAAGCACCGGACAAGGATAAATGGATAACTTCGGGCACAACGGTCAATGCAATTTATAACAGGGTCGTGAACTCGGCGAGTAAGTCAAAATATTTATTTTATTTTTTAAAGTTAATATCTTACTAAAATTATTCGCACCTTGACGAGGATTTATATGAAAAATATTGTTCAGCATTCCCCGCTGGTTATCTTCTTGAACCTTTCTACGGCAATGGAGTGGAGTGAGTGTTGATAAACTCAGAATCGATGGAATAGGTTTTTTAAATATACATTTTGACTTTTCTTATTGTTAATTTTTTGTAATAGCGCCATAAATTATGGAGCCATGGGGGCGACAATGGGACATGAGCTAACTCACGGCTTCGACACTCTAGGTGAAGATCTTTTAAATTGTGTCGTCTTGTTAGATTCCAACCGATGCATCCAACGAATTGAAATTCGGTCTATTTTCAGGGTACCGATTCGACCAGGACGGCAATGTTCGAAACTGGTGGAGTCAATTCGATTTGAAACGCTTTTGGGAGAAGGTCAAATGTGTAATAAAACAATACTCGTCATACGTGGTTTCCCAACTAGGTGGCAATGTCAGGGTGAGCAGAAAATAGAGAGATCGAAAAGAAATTTCGCCAAATTTCTGTACAAAAATAGACTAATAACGATATCGTTATATTAACAGGTGGACGGAGACCTTACAATGAGTGAGAACATCGCGGATAACGGTGGTTTGAAGGAGGCTTTTCGAGCTTACAAAAAATTTAAAGCGAGAACCGGACCTCAGCAAGCTCTTCCGGGTCTCGAACAATACACTGACGAGCAACTATTTTTCCTCGGCTTCGCTCAGGTAAATCAAGTAAATACGGGCGTTGTATCGTGAAAATTTAAAAATCATTTCTTCAGATGTTCTGCGGGAGTTACACGAAGGCAAAACTGGAGGCAATGCTCAAGACGGATCCACACACGCCGAATCGTTACAGGGTCATCAGAACATTGCACAACAACAAGGCATTTGCGAAAGTTTGGAATTGTCCCCGCGACTCGGCGATGACATCCAACCAAAGATGTATTGTTTGGTGATGAAAGTTGCAAACTGAAGGGCGAAATGGCCAAAGTGTACATAAGTTAATGGATTAACAATTGATTAATGGATGGGGACATGTACATACAATAATTGGATAGATCCGTTTGATCGAAAAATCAAACGGATCTATGCTTTGTAAATATTGTGAGCTAATTAATATTACTATGTATCGAAAAATAAAAATTGGTTGACGACTGAAGTACGGCAGAAAATAACATGACAAGAAGTAGGATTAAAAAGTTTGGTATTTATAAAAATGAGAAAAATTAGGAGAGAATAGTTGACAAATAATTAAGCGACAACAGTGGTTCAGGCACATTCTCTCTTTTTCTCTCTCTCTAAATGGATGCGCCGTCGTAGAAGATAATGCTTCCGCTAAACTATTTCTCGCAAAGAATTTGCTCCCTCGCCTGCATGGTATATGACATGCCCACGCGTACATATTTATGTATATGTATTTATTATTCCTCAGGGTTTATACCAAATATTTTCCTTGACTCGTGATTCTATTCTAGTGTACTCTAAAACCAAGCGTATTGTTTCAACACACTTTAGGCACATAAATTGTGTAGTCACTTTTTACAGGTTTCAAGGTGTGTTGATTCTCAACACATGTAAAAACGTGTAAATTTTACACGCTTTACGTGCATTGTTTCAACAAGCTTTAAACACATTCACGCATGACGTTACTATTTACACGGTTGTAGGTGTGTACACCCCAACAGAAATTAAGTTAAAAAAAAAAAGGTGGACAAAATTATTAAAAGCGGTAGCGCGGAGACAATGTAGGTAGAGAACAATGGTAAACATTCTGACGAGTATAACTCGGAAGTGAACATACAAATATATAGTTGATAGATAATCGAAAAATAGTATCCCGCTTGTACCTGCTAGCAGCACTTTTCACACGCGCATCTGCAATCTGATTTATGCCTCGTAGTGGGAGCATTGGCGGAAGTGGAATTGCTGCAGTAGGAGCATTCGAAGAACGGTTAAATAGAGGATCTGCAGACCCACAATTTTATTGCAGTTTCCAAGCGGTACGTCGCACTTCGCACCACTTTCCCGCTTCGTACTCGATTATTCAGCAGGAAGAAAAACGGTTCAGGAAATATCAAGATATCGAGAAACAATTATAGACTCTCGTCATAGTCGCAAGCTCTTCTCGCGGCCACGATGATTGTCCTCGTCGCTACCTTGTTCTTGCTAGTGTCCGCTTTACAAACGTCCAACTGCGGAGAGGTGTGTCAAACTCCGGCATGTGCAGAAACAGGTATGTCGATGATAATGTGGATTCGCTATGGAATCCAATTGTTCTCGTAGCGCGACAGGTTTCTATGTTTAAATCGTTACTTCTGTTTCTGTGTAATTAAGACATTATGTAGCAAATATTTCAAAATAGGGAAGAGCGGGGCAAAATGGGGCAACGGGGCAAAACTGGGCAGTTGGGCAAAACTAAAGTTTCCAATCACTTTTGGATCGAACAAGGTGGCAAAACGGTGCAGAACGGCCTGATGTATCGATGGGGCGAATTCGGGCATCCAAAAGTTTTTTGCCCCATGTCCCGTTTTGTCCCGCTGTCCCATTTTGCCCCGTTCCACCCTATATATTTTTTGCGTCAGTGAAAATGATATAATTTCTATACAGAATATACTTTCGCGTGAACAAATCTGTTATTTTGCTTCGTCAGAGGAAGCTTTTTTTCATAAAAAAAAAAATAAAACTTTCAAGATTTTAATGTCAGAGTATTTAAAGAACGATGCACCCCTGTCATACACACACACACACACACACACACACACACACACACACAC
This sequence comes from Amblyjoppa fuscipennis, assembly GCA_963575735.1. Classification (NCBI taxonomy): domain Eukaryota; kingdom Metazoa; phylum Arthropoda; class Insecta; order Hymenoptera; family Ichneumonidae; genus Amblyjoppa; species Amblyjoppa fuscipennis. The sequence continues at coordinate 18,466,532 of OY754491.1, forward strand.
ACACACACACACACACACACACACACACACACACACACACACACACACACACACACACACACACACACACAGACACGTGCATCCGTTACAGTGCCTATCTCCGAATCTATACCATGGATATCTGATAGTGTCCATTATTGTCAAGTATCCGGGAAGTTTATTTGTTATTATTGTTTTATAAATCTATTTCATCAACATATCTCAAATAGGAAGTGCATTTACCGGATGGGGACGTCTAAACGGATGGGTCTCCATTCGTGGACAGGAAGTTTAACTCTTATCGAGATTTGATTCAATGTTGTGAATTTTTGATTATGCAATTTTTGTTGTTTTTTCGTTGAGTCATTTTGATGAAGAACAATGAGAGTGATCGTGTCGAAGGATGTCGGCCAATTAATCGCCACGAGGATAATATATTTTATATTATGAATATATACATATTGATTGCAGCCGAGAGGGTGACAAAGTGGATGAACCTCGATCCATGCGACGACTTTTTCGAGTTCGCGTGCAGAGGTTGGATAGCAAAGAATCCGATTCCGCCGAATCAACAAACGATCGGTATATTTGGGCTCATTCGGGCGGAAATAGAGATGAAACTCCATCAAATTCTCAACACAACGGACGACGCTAAAGATGGAAAACCAATCAAGCTAGCTCGGGCAATGTACAGAACTTGCATGGACGAGGGTAACGATAAAATGAACGCCGTACTCGCGATGAAATCGCCATTCACAGCTGAATCGAATAATTTTCAAACCCTATCGCAGAAAATAGCCAAACCTCTACAATTTTCAGCCCCACTATGTATATTCGCTTGAACCGAGCTCACTGAAGCTTTGCCCTCCAATAAACGTGTGTACTTTTTTTTTTTTGTTGCTCTTGTTAACAGAAACACGAATTTTTATTCTCTGAATTCAGATACCATCAACAAACTCGGAATGAAACCGTTCCACGATATGATGGAAAAACTCGGCCTTCCACAAGGGCCGCCCTCTGACGAAGAAGCCAAAATCCTCGATATACCGAAGATTGCTGCGCTAGCATCAAGACTCTACGGTATGAATATTTTTCTTAAGGTATCCGTCAGCCAAAATTCGACGGACAGTACCAAAAACCAATTGACGGCAAGTAGCACATCCATCCATATTGATTTTCTTTTTATTAATTGGAAAATTCTAATATCGCACTCATCGATCAATCTCTCCTTTACTCCCGTTCAGATAGAACAAATGTCGCTGATATTCTCGAATCTCCACATATATCTCCGACACCCAGAACTTTTTCATGAAATCGCTGATGCTTATAGAAAATACGTAAACCGTCTGTTTGAGCTCGGTGGAGCGGGAAACAAGAGCGAGGAGTATACTACCGAGCATGTGGACATTCTGACTGAAATATCTAAAGTAAAAAGTTTTTTGTACGAATCTCTCTGCCGTTGGATTTTAGCTTCAATGTACCTCACTACACGTTGGCTTACTTTTAACGCACAGATCATGGGTACTCCGACGGAGAGGGTTAGCAAGAATTATCATCGCAGCGTTATGACGATCTACGGGGTCCAAGAGATAACGGACCCTCACGGCGACACGTGGAACTGGACGACGTTTTTTAACACCCTTTTCCAACAGACCGATATCATCGTTGATACAAAGAACGACGCTGTGTTCCTAAATGATGCCCTTTATTTCGTAAATTTGGCATCAATTCTGAAACAAACTTCTCCAGGGAAACTTGGTAATATCACCTTCTCCATTAGTGGACCAAAAACATAAAGTAATTAAAGAGTTGAACTTAAACTAAAATTGCTCTAAATTAAAACTCTCGGAGACTTTAATTATTTCAAATAAGCGAAGAAATACGATCGATCAATATGATCGTTTTTTTGAATACAGACAATAACCCTGATTACGTTAATTTGTAGGTCGTTTGATGTATGCGCTACTACTTTTAAGCTACAGGGACACGGTGTACGGTCACACTTCGAATTTGTCAAGGAGGCAAATATGTATGAGTAAAGTCAATGCCCATTTTGAGTTAGCACTGACGGCCGCATACGTGGAGAAGCACTTTAACGTGCAATACAAAAAAAAAGTCAGTGAAACAAGCCTATTTCGTAGCGGGAATGTCATACTTGACCAATACCAGCACAGCGTCGGCCAAGTATTAGCCTAACATCGGCCAGTATTCGCACAGTGTCGGCCAAGTATTGGCTCAACATCGGCCAGTATTCGCACAGCGTCGACCGGTACTGGTCCTGTGTGACATTATCCACTACTTCCGCGCCGGAAATTGATTTAACTGTGTGTTTAAACTATTAAAAATGATATACAAACGCTACTCTGCCGACAGGCGATGGAAATGTGGAGCGACGTGATCGCGTCTGCAGACGAGATGATCACCCAACTGGATTGGATGGATGCCGAAACGAAAGCAGCGGCTCACAAAAAATTTAATGCTACACGACCCCTCATCGGTTATCCCGAGTGGATTACCAATCAGGAGGATTTGAACAAGGTTTACGAAGAAGTGAGTTTGGGTAAAACCCGATTTTACGAACTTTAACATTCGGAGAATGTTCGTAAATGTAAAACGCACGTTTTATCTCGCAGATTAACGTTATCGATGGAAGACTTTTCGAAACGTACGCACAGTATCATTTAATCATGGGCAAACGCACAATGAATAGCTGGAAGCAAGTGCCGGACAAAAATAATTGGAAAATACCGGGTACGTCGGTCGGCGCAATGTACATATCGGAACTGAATGCAGTCGGTGAGTCGTAAAATTTAAACGAAATATTTCATTTTGTTCTAGACAAAAGTTTTGTAACGAAATTATTCGTACTTCAGTGAGAAGTCATATAATCATTGTTGTTTAGAAATCGCCGCCGGTGTACTACATCCACCCATATATGGCAATGAAGTTGAGTGAGTATCGACGAATCTACACTGGAATAGTCTTTTTTTCAGATATGTAAGTTGATTTTCATTATTCTAATAGATCCCTGAATTATGGAGCCATTGGGACGATAATGGGCATCCAACTTATACACAGCCTTGCCAATCCACGTAAATATTCCCTACATGTTTTTATATTTCCAACATTACTCGATGCATCGAACTAACACAAATTGGGATGACACCTAGAACGCCCAACGGACGAGAATGGCAATGTTCGACAGTGGTGGAGCAAAGAGACTGTTGCATTGTATCAAGAAAAGATTCGCTGCCTACTCAAACGATATGACAAAGTAGTGATCACCCGATTAGGTAAAAATTTGAAGGTGAGCAAAAACAATATTGAAATTGAGAATAATAGTCGCGGAAATTTTTATGAGCAAATAAACGAATAACAATCGTGAGTTCCACAGTTGAACGGAGGCCATATTTACGACACGAGTATAGCGGATATCGGCGGTTTGAAGATAGCTTTTGGAGCTTATAAAAAATTCAAGGCGAGAAGCGAGCCTCAGCAAGCTCTTCCGACCCTCGATAAATATACCGACGAACAACTCTTATTCCTCGGCTTTGCTCAGGTAATTCGCGAGCTCACCAAACCCCCGAGCAACTGCGTCGAGTCATAAAAATTGAAACAAATTTTCCGCAGACCTACTGCAACCGAGAAACGGACGATCGACTGAAGACAATTATCCAAACAAGTCCGTTCGCACCAAATCGCTACAGGATCATCGAAGCATTGCAGAACAGCGACGAGTTTGCCAAAGCCTGGAACTGTTCTCGCGGCAGCCCGATGAATCCTGGAAACACATGTAAAATATACTGATCAAAGTGGCGTTATGGCTGAAATTACCAAATGTACGTGAGCCTAATCGATGAAAAATTGTACGTACATAATAAAACGCGCGTTGATAGACGTGGTTCTTCAATATTTCAATGCTTTCTCAATATAACTACACGGATTGCTATGTAACGAAATAAAAAAATTTGTTGATATTCTCAATCCCTATGGAATAATTGATTTGTGTGGATTTTCCTCTTTTTTGTTTTTTCTTTCCTTCCCCAACTTCCCAGAAAATTATCACTGTGAGAATTATCACAATCACCTTTACGTTTTTTTTTTTTTTTTTTGCGGGATTGGATACTTTGCAATTTTTCCAAACATCGCCGTGCACTATAGAGACTTTCCGTAACTATTATGAAGCAATGGAGCAAGTATTATTATTAATACCATTGGAGCAACATATATTGATGGCCGTTCCGTACGCCGAGAAATAAAATAAGAAGAGCCGAAGCGATATATTGCATGGAAGAGCATAAAAACCCTCCGACTCCAAACTCAGGAGGACGGAATTGAAATAAATTTTTATAAAATCGACGTAAAAGCTTATCGAGACCCTCATGAAATCTAACCATTAGGCGCTCAATGGTTACCATCGAATCTGAATGGTGTACTGAATGATGCACTAGTGGTAATCATTGATTCTGAATGGTATGAATGGTGAACCATTAAAAGTTTTGATGGTGAGTATTTGTCGTTTGACCATTGGCGAATGGTAACCATTCGGGGCACAACCATTCGCAAATTTTATGGTTACCATTGGGTAATTGAGAACGGTTGTCCGGATCGTGCGCCAATTCACCAGTGGACACATTGCAATCGTTAGCCCAATGGTTTTTTTTTTTTTTTTTTTTTTTTTTTTTTTTTTTTTTTTTTCTTAATGGTGACCAATCGTTCATTTTCATGAGGGTTCACCTGCAGAGATTTTCCAAGTTCAATTTGAGATTTAAACAATTGCGTACAACTGTGAGGAGACAATCGTCAATTACGTAATGACCGGCGGAAGTGGAATAGCCGTAGTGCCGCCCGTAGCTACGATTGACGGAAGGGGATAGCCGTAGTGGGGACTTTTGAAAATCCACGAAGTATAAAAAATCTTCTCCACGTCCTCAATTTCATTGCAGTTGACAAACTGTACACGGGCCGCGCACCACAAGCCCTCTTCGTTATCTTCAATTTCGTACATATTGGTAATTTTTATGTTTTTTACACTGTAACATTTTTTTTTTTTGGAAAATTAATGCACGATATCGGAAGCACTTCTCTACATTAACTGCTTCGGAAATTTCCAACACATGTGCGTTGGAATTTTACGGAAAATTTTGTATTTTTAATGAAAATTTTTGTTAATCTCAAGCAAAAGATTTGTAATTTTGATATTCGGTATTTTTATTTTACAAAACTGTACATTACTCTTCAATTAACGTAAATTTAGAATTTATTTTCATAGTGTAGTTTATTTTTTCCCGTCTACCACTTTTTTTTCATTAACTGCTTCGGAAATTTCCAACACATGTGCGTTGAAATTTTACGGAAAATTTTGTATTTTTAATGAAAATTTTTGTTAATTTCAAGCAAAAGATTTGTAATTTTGATATTCGGTATTTTTATTTTACAAAACTGTACATTACTCTTTAATTAACGTAAATTTAGAATTTATTTTTATAGTGTAGTTTATTTTTTCACGTCTACCACTTTTTTTTGTCATTAACTGTTTCGGAAATTTCCAACACATGTGCGTTGGAATTTTACGGAAAATTTTGTATTTTTAATGAAAATTTTTGTTAATTTCAAGCAAAAGATTTGTAATTTTGATATTCGGTATTTTTATTTTACAAAACTGTACATTACTCTTCAATTAACGTAAATTTAGAATTTATTTTCATAGTGTAGTTTATTTTTTCACGTCTACCACTTTTTTTTTCATTAACTGTTTCGGAAATTTCCAACACATGTGCGTTGGAATTTTACGGAAAATTTTGTATTTTTAATGAAAATTTTTGTTAATTTCAGGCAAAAGATTTGTAATTTTGATATTCGGTATTTTTATTTTACAAAACTCTACATTACTCTTCAATTAACGTAAATTTAGAATTTATTTTTATAGTGTAGTTTATTTTTTCACGTCTACCACTTTTTTTTTCATTAACTGTTTCGGAAATTTCCAACACATGTGCGTTGGAATTTTACGGAAAATTTTGTATTTTTAATGAAAATTTTTGTTAATTTCAAGCAAAAGATTTGTAATTTTGATATTCGGTATTTTTATTTTACGAAACTGTACATTACTCTTCAATTAACGTAAATTTAGAATTTATTTTCATAGTGTAGTTTATTTTTTCTCGTCTAGCACTGGTCATATATAGTGAACCTCGGTACGAAATTCTTCATACCAGAAATTCAGGAATCCCGTTTCGGAAGTGATCGGGCGCGGAATAATCGGAAGAAGCTGATACCGAAAACTTTTTTTTTCCGTAAAAATATAATAAGGAATAACACATTATTCATTTGTTTAACAGGCAGTATAGGAGAAACGATTCAGGCAAATATATAGAAATCAGAGAAAACAAAGGGGCTGAACATAGCGGTGATTCTGCTCATAATCACGATGATCGTCCTCGTCGCAGTAACGTTCTTGCTGATGTCCTCTTTCCAGAAGGGCAACTGCGAGGAGATGTGTCAGACGAAATCGTGCCTCGAAACAGGTATATTGTCAATAACGTCCCTTCGCTATACAATCCGAGCGATTATGCATTTTTTTTTGTTTGTGCAATTGTACAGATAAAATCAATTGATCCCAGGATTATTCGACTGTCGATAATCTTCCTACTGTAGTGTATTGCATTGTAACGAGCAGCAAGTTTAAAAACGGACACACTGAAAGAAAAAATTTGCTTGCGGGCTGCCCAAGACAGAAAAAACTGATTTCAATTCCGCTTTCAATTCTCACAATTATCGTTCCAATCGCGTATGGAATTATAAGAATTGAAAGTAGAATTGCAATAAAAATTTTGTTCTTTGGCAGTGCGCAAATGAATTTTACTTGAATCATTGATTTTTTTTTTTTTTTTCAGTCCAGCAATGATATAAGACTTACGCAACAACGTAGAAAAAAATCATGCACGTGGACTACTCTGCGCATAATAAAAAAAAATTTAATCGTGATCAAGATGCAATCTATATTTTCGATATACGTACTTCGGATCATTATTGAGCGCACAATAAACATATTGTTCGCTCCTCTCGGGCTTAGTTGCAATACGTATCGCTGAATCTATTAAATGTATATGTAATATTTTCCTGTATTATCAAACTTCAACATGCTTGTTTTTTTTTTATCAATTTTCTCAGGATATCCCGCGTAACAAGTGCATACAACAGATTAGGGGCGTTCGATCGGATGTATGCACGAAAGGAAGTGTTATTTCAGTCCCCGGTTTGCTTCGATGCCAGGATTGATAAATTGTGCAACGGCAATTTGCATTTTTCATTTCTCATTCACTTCATTGTCAAGAGCAATGAATATTATCGAGTTCAGAATTGTTATAATATGATATTTAATAAATATAATATTTTTTATGTTAATTGCAGCTGAGAGGGTGCTGAACTCAATGAATGAAACGGTAAACCCTTGCGACGACTTCTTCGAGTTCGCGTGCAGAGGTTGGATAACGAACAATCCGATTCCTAAGCATGAAATCTCATGGAGTACGATAAAGATCATCGATGAGGAAACCGAGTTGAAACTCTATAAGATTCTCAATACACCGGACAAGGAGGAAGATGGAAGAGGGATAAAAATGGCTCGGCAATTGTACAGAAGTTGCATGAATTCGGGTAACGATTAAAAAAAACGCTATACTTATAATAGAATCACTATCGATCGCTATGAATAGTGATTGATCGTTATCGATGCCGATAACGTACTTCAATGTCTTGCAGAGCCTAAATTCGATTATGAGATGAACTTGGTAATGACAATGACGAACCTTAAGTTCTGCGTCATCTGAAATACCGCACTGGATTTTTTTTTTCTTTTAACCAAGCACTCTGAAGCTTTGCTACTGCAGATAAATCAATTCTTTTTTGAATGTATTATTCAGAGAACGTTACGAGCCTCAGAGACAAATTGCTTAGCCATGCATTCACGAAACTCGGACTTCCAACAACATCACCTCCTACCGACGAGGAAGCGGCAAATCTCGATATATCGAAGATCGCCGGATTAGCGTCGAGATATTACGGAATATTGATTTTTGTTGATCCACTCCTGCGCGAGGATTCAAATAACAGTTCCATATATCGATTGGAGGCAAGTTACGAATTAGCGGAAAATACAAAAGAAAATCCTACTATCGGTCTCATTGATTAATCTCTCCTTTATGCTCACTCAGCTCGAACAACTTTCGCCGGATTACGACAATTTTGATGTGTATCTAAGAGACCCGGTACGTTACAAGTCCAAAGTGACAACGCAGAAACGTTATATAGAAGGGATGATGCGGCAAACCGGAGTGAAAGAGAAGAGCGAACAGTATACCAACGAGATTATGAACTTTACGATTGAAATAGCCAATGTAAGAATGATCGGTATACGCTCATCGACAATCGGAGTCCAATTTCGACCTGTTTCTATGAATCGTGTTACTTTTGGAGCGCAGATAATGGCATCCCCGGAAGAGAGGGCCAGCAAGAATTATACATACAGCGTCATGACTATCTGTGAACTCCAAAACCTCACTGATCCGGATGCCAAACACTGGAACTGGACGACATACATGAATGCTCTGTTCGAAAAGACGGATGTCATCGTCGATCCGAAAGTCGATACTGTATACATACGCGATGTGGGTTACTACAAAAGCATGCCATTACTACTGAACAAAACTACTTCAGGAATCATAGGTAAAAAATTATTTCCCAATGAATGCATAATCTGCGACGTAACTCGTCTCATGCTGGGACGTTCAGGCGAGCTTACCCGGGCCTGTTGCTCGAGTAGATGAGGCGCTACTACTTGCGATATTAGATATATATTTTTAGTTACTTTGCATTATTCGTAACGATATTTCTTTTCTTCTGAAATATTTCTATATCTCTATCCATGTCCTTTCGATGTATTATTTCTTGCAATTTTTCTTATATTGCTGCTTTCGTCATCTTTCCCATTTCTATTTTTATACTATCGTATTTTTTACTTTATTTTGTATTTCTTTGCTGGCTGATGTGCGAATTGGCGCGATTTGTTAGCGTGTGAATGTTTTTTTTTTTACCTGGACACGGTGTTCTTAGGGAACTGGAGCCGAACACGAAATAAATAAATCGATGCGTCTATCTAACTTTGATGTAACAGCGATCAATTTTCAGGCCGATACGCCTGGACGCAGATATACTCTATGTTAACGTTGATCATGACGGACTACTATACTGACAATTACGCCGCTTCCGGAAAACGCGGACACGGTTCCGAAGCGACATGGTACGGATGCACGAATATTGTCAAAAAGTTTTTCGAAACGGCCCTCACTGCCGCCTACGTGGAGAAACACTTTAACGTTCAAAAGAAGAAAACTGTGAGTACGACAATCTTATCAATGATTGTCAGTACGTCAATCATTGGCAAACCAATGATTGTTTGGAAACATTGACGGACTGTCGGGGTGCTTAAACGATGGTTAAAAAATAACTTATCTGCGAACCCTTCAGCTTTTGAAATAACACCGAACGCCCTTTTCGGCAGGCGACCGAAATGTGGACCGACCTGATTTCGTCCTTCGACGAGATGCTCACAGAATACAAGTGGATGGACGACGAGACGAAAGCGCAGGCACACAGAAAACTCCACAATATGAATGCCTCGATTGCCTATCCTGAGTGGATTACCGATCGGGAAAAGTTGGATGAGCACTACAAGATAGTAAGTTTCATCGGAAAGCTTTTCTAAAAATTCAGCGCTGCAACGGATGTTCGGTTAATGAAAATTCATTTTTTTTTTTTTTTTTTTTTTTTTTTACAGTATGATGGCTTGGACGGAAGTCTGTTCGAAATGTACATGCATTTAAAATCCAATAAGATAAAGCGGACTTTGTACCTCTGGAAGCAAACAACCGATAGAAATACAGCGAGAATTTCGACTACAAAAGCCAAAGTACATTATACCTCGCGGCTGAATACAATGAGTGAGCTGAAAGTTTTTCATTCGTTTCGAATAAAAGTTTTACACTTGAACAAAATTTCCGACAAAAAAATTGATATGACGAATATCGTTTAGCAATCGGAGCCGGTGCTCTACACGAACCTCTGTACGGGAATGCAGCGGAGTGAGTATCGATCGTATCTAGATCGTATAAAATAATTTTTTTTGCGATGTATCGGTTAACTTTCTTCTTAATAGAGCCTTGAATTATGGGGCCCTCGGAGCGATGATGGCTCACGAAGTTACTCACGGCTTCGACATTTACGGTAAAAATTCCCTACGATCGTTTTTTTTTTTTTTTTATGATTTCAAAGTTTTATAATCGATGCATCGAGCTAATACAAAAATTGGGATGATTTCCAGGACAGGGATACGACGAGAACGGTACTGTTCGGGAATGGTGGAGTCCAGAAGCTCTGAAACACTATGACGGGAAGGCCGAGTGTGTCACGAAACAATATTCGCGATACGAGGTTGACCGGTTAGGTAAAAAATTGAAGGTGCGTAAAAAAAAAAATTGGAGGTCTGGACGAAAAGTGAGAAAATCTACTTGCAAAATAGACGAATAACAATCGTGTGATATGCAGTTGAATGGAATTCTTACCGAGACCGAGAATATCGCCGATATGGGCGGTTTAGCGGTGGCTTTTAAAGCTTACAAAAAACTGAAAGCGAGAAAGCAGCATCAGCAAAGTATTTCGGCTCTCGCAAAATATACCGACGAACAGCTTTTCTTCGTCGGCTATGCCCAGGTAAACTGTTGAGCTTCAAAGCGCTGCGCCTGTCAGCATCGAACTGTAACAATGGTACAATACATTTTTGCAGATGTCGTGCGACAGTTTTACGGATGCCGAATTGAAGCACTTTATAAAAAAGGATCCACGCTCACCGGGTCGGTTCAGGACCATCGGGGCATTGCAGAACAGCGTCGAATTCGCCGAAGTCTGGAAATGTCCTTCCGGTAGCCCGATGAACCCTGAACAAAAATGTACCGTGTGGTGATCTAAGTGGCAATCGTTACTAAAATTACTCAAGCGTACATAAAAGTAAACGACAAAACTTGTACATTGTTATAATTTAATTGGCATGAATAAATAACGGTTGTTGGAAATCGCATCGCTCTAAACATCTCTATGAGTCTCTATAAATATCCCACTGTTTATATGAATAAATATTTGTTGCATTTCATGTTACGCCTGGAGTAGTTGATTTTATGGTTGTCCCACTGATCTTACACCATTCCAAACGACAAATTCCCGGCAAATGGGTGTTATCATAAATTTCCATCGTAAGAGCTAAAAATTGACATAAATTCCGGTGGAAAAATGATATTTCCAAGCCGGAAGTGACAAATTTCTGATATGAGGTCACTTTAGGTAAAAAAAAAAAAAAAAAAAAAAAAAATAGTTGAAAATTGAAACTCTCATATTCGATTCCTCATAAGAGGTTGATAATTGAAATTTTCTCATCGTTTTATCATAGTGATCCTTTATTCGCAAAGCTTATTCTTCTGTGAGAAAACATTTTGTGTACTCTTGGCCACCTCACAGAGGAAGCTTCGCGAATAACCGAACATAAAAAAGCGCTAAGGAATTATGAGAAAGCGATAAGAAAAATTTTTATTTTCAACTTTTATAAGAGAAAATTGAAATTGATATGAAAATTTCAATTTACAACTTTTCTCAACGTCAACTCGTGTTTCGTATAAGTGACGTATTACCGGTGAATTTTCGGATATCTACATTTTCAGTTACTACATTCCTTACTCGACAGCAAAGGCACGAAGCGCTCGCGCTGCAACAATCTGCCAGTTTTACAATGAAAGTTAACGTTGCCTAGGACGTTAACGAATCGTTAATAGCAAGGAAAAAGACACCTCATCCGTTAATAGGCAAGGAAAAAGACGGAACCAAGTTCCTATCGAATGTCGAGCGATTGATGTTAAAGTTCTTTAGTCTCGATGGATCTTTACTTAAAAAGAGCGTGCCTGTTTATTGTAAAAAGGCCAATCTGAAATACATCCTGGTTTCCCCGACGTTCGATTTGTCATACTCGTCTCGCAAATTCACGGTGCAAAAGAAAGATTTCGAAAGTTCGGCAAATTCGTGCGACAATCCGGCGGCGTTCGACTAGAGCCATCGATCCTTAATCATAACGTATCTTCACATCAGGACACACATCGTGGATGCCGATTAGCGCAATACGCAACGCCACGACAAGAGCACCGCGACATAGAGCATCTTCCAGCGGAACGACGACAGAAGATCACTTCCGGTCGTCGCTCGTTCGATCTGTTCGAGTGAGCATAGCATAATTCGCGCACGCTCGAGTGACTCGAATCAGATTCTTATGTGACCGACTATCGATCGCGACTCTCCGTATCGGACGTACATTTTCGTTGCTCATCCTCGCACGGTTCTTCACGAGTTGCAGCGACGAATATCGAATCGGTCGAACGAAAAAATTGTTTTCCTTGCCGTGTGTGCTGCGATCAGACGACAAACGATTAATTCAAGCAAACGAATCATGCAACTACAAATAATACACACGCGTGGCATAAAATACAATGGAGATCCTTGCTGGCGATCTACAATGTTTGCTTTCTGTTACACGCGATAGATTAAAGTGTTACAGAACGCTCGAGAGATCGAACAGTGATAAGACGGACAGGCGGCAAGGAATACAATGACGCATTCGCAAAACCGATGCACGATACCGATCCGCTATAATGTTTGGTTTTTTTTTTTTTTTTTTTGAAGTTACACGCGACAGCTTGAATAGTCGTAGAAGCCTCGATAGATCTGAATGCCGGTGAAACAACTGCGCGTGTTGTGTTTGTTTATTCGGTTACACGAGACAGCTTACGGTATACTCGTTCGGACCGTCCAAGAGATCGTTACGTATTTTAGTAAAAAAAAACAAAAAAATTAGTGTAATATGCCACAAGTGAGGAGAGTGCAGATTTTCACCGATTGTGAAGTTTGATGCTCGAGCGAAACGAGGGCAGAAATTCATACGAGGTGAAAATGCACACCCTTCCGAGTCGCATACGCTATTTTTTTTTTTTTTACTGACTGAGCTAAAAAGTCTCTATATTTATACGCCTGCAACGGGGATGGAAATTGGCCGATTCTTGTCGAGCGGGAGGAAAAGTGATTTAGCGGGAGGAAAACTTCAAATTTCCTCCTGCTAAATTACTTTTCCTCGTAGCCTAGTCAGGAACATTTTTTTTAGTTCGAATAGATACCGTTTAATAATTTAAGCGATTGTATTGAAACCTTATATATATATATATATATTAGGTTTCTCATAAAGGACATTTTTTTTTAAATGTTGGTCCCACCCTTTTAAAGTATAGAATTCGATTAAAAATTGAACCTCGCGAAAAGCGATTCCTAGCAAAAAAATCCTAAGCGGTGCAGCATTCGACGTTTGTACCCAAAAGATGCGGCACCTTTTGAACGTAATTGTCAACGACCACCTTTCGGGAGGTGTTTTTTTTTAGATGAAAATACAGACTTTTGGAGGGTGGGAAGAATTTTTTTCAACAAATTCACCCTACTGGACATTTTTAGTTTTCTGTATACAAATTAAAAAATCGAAATCTTTTGTGATTATTAAAAAAAAAGAAGACAAAAAGTTAACCTCCCACCCCGTAGAACTATATTTTTTCATCGATGAAAAAATCCAGCTCAAGGCAGTCACGGACAATTAAGTTTGAGAGGTGCCGCATTTTTGGGTGCAAACGTCGAATGCGGCAGCTCTTAAGATTTTTTTCTAGGCACCGCCATTCGCAAGCTTCAATTTGAGATTGTAATCTGTCGTTTAAGAAGATGGGAGGAAAATTTAAAAAAAAAATGAATTTTTTTGACACACCCCAATATATATATATATATATATATATATATATATATATATATATATATATATATAAATATATGTTTAATGTTTATAGTTATGTTCATAGACGCATTATGAACGATACTATACATATAATGAAAATCGAACCGTAAATAATGCCCTTGAGGCCATTATCTTTTTTTTACCATGCCCGCCATTGAATTGACCTTACGACGTATGAGATCATAGAGATATTAAAAATTAATTCTCCCTTCCATATCGCCGGCGATCATCCAACGTTTCCCGAAATAAGGATCACAATCGCATGACAGTGAACTCTTTCGTACGTCTCATTTTAATCGTCGACCGAGGTCGAGATATCGCTGTCAAATTAATTCGCCCTATATATAATACGCACAGTAGTGCGTCTACGAGTGGCATAACGCGGGACGAACGCACGTGAGTCGTTGATGCCGAGCCGAGCGAGCGTGGCATTCGATGCTCTCGTATATTTTCATCAGTCATTTTCATTCGTTAATTATAATTGTCCGCATATCTCTTGGGTCAATTGTGACGGCGTGGGTGTTTGTCCCATCGCGAGGTCGTTGAGGGAAAATATTCGGAGTCCTACGAAGGGGGAGGGGGGGGGGGGGATACTCTTATCGGGCTCTTCTGGATTCACTCGTAGTACTCGACCAATTTCTTTCTCGCGCTCTTAACTGTGCCTCACTGACGGTCATCTTTTTAATTTTTTTAAATTTTTTTATTTTTTTTTTTTTTTTATCCACTGTGGGAATGAAACTAACGATATCATGTTTCAGAGCGGTCAAAGCTCGGGAGCTGAGTTGGAGCGAGAGCAACGTCTGTTTCACATAAATCGTAAATCTAATCGCATCTCTGGCGAGGCAACTGGAGAGAGAAAGAGAGAGAGAGAGAGAAAGAGAGAGGCGTCGAGCCCAGATGGAATATACCAAGAGGCCAGCGAGACAGTAAGAAAAGCTCGTCTGTAGAATGTTAGCCCATAGATCCGCATATCCGTACGAGAAAAAAAAAAGAAAAAAAAATTGAAGAACGATCGGGAGTCGCAAGACGCGAATCCTGAAGGTTGCTCTCATGCGTTTCTTTTTTTGACCCACCAGATATAGAATAGAACATTACGATAGTGCGAAGAAACATTTTTCGACGAATTGCAGCGCGAACCGAAGGCAAGTGTTGCAATCACAAAAGTCAAGAAAACGTTTCTTCGGACGATTAAAAAAAAAAAAAAAAAAATTGTATTTCTCAAGGTATGAAAATGTGGGTTTTACGCACCGCAAAGTGTTCCCAAAAATGCAATTATCCCCCACCGAGCGAAACAAATATATATCAGCCGATGTTGTTATTTCGCGCCACTTTGAAAAAAAAAAATAATTGACGAAATTTTCCATAAAGGATATAACGATATAATTACGATGAGGTAACTGGGTTTCAATGGATGGGCAGCTTAGACATCGAAAAAAATAACTATAGTCCATGCGATGCAGGAATTGCACGGCATTGCGATAATTACAGAGTGTTCTGTATCTTGCCAGCAATTTTATAGATAATATACATACATATATATATATATATACACATAGAGAACGTGATTCGCGTGGATATGTTGTGTTTTCTGAAAAAGATTGAAGAAATCATATCGGTCAACAACGGTGATACACATGCGAGGTTTTTAACGAATATCGGCACGTGTAGCGTCGGGGGCAATAGGAGCGGACAAGCTGAGCAAGCGGGCCGAATTGAGTACGGCGAGAAATAGAATAAGAAGAAGCAAACGTAGCTCTATATCTCATCAGCGAAGAGCCCATAGAGCCAGAGCCCAAACTAGCGAGGTCAGAGTTGAGATTGTTAATATAAATCGATCTTATCGATCGAACCGATGGATCAGCAGAAAAATGTGAACGCGGAAAACCACCGTTGACAAAAGTTCATGCCGACGTATATTTATCATATATATTAAATATACTTTGTACGATAAAATATATATATATATCATATATATATTTAATTTTATATGCTATGGAATATACCTGACCGACGGGCCCGAGCAAACATTTACAAACAGATATCAACGCGCGAAAAATATTTTAAATATGTTTTAAATAGATTTTTATATTTCTATTTCTATTTTTATTTTTGTTCTATTTTTATATGTTTTCGCAGATACTTCTTTTTTTTTTTGGTTGCGGTAAAATCTGCTGTACACACTCAATGTCAAGTGATTCTCTTCGCGAACGGAAGCGCGGAGAGCCGGCGCTGTACAGTCCGTATATCCTACTGGCCAGTGATTTTTGCACGCGCATCCGAAACGTGCGTCGTGTCGTGTGGTGGGAGCATTGGCGGGAGTGGAACGGCCGTGGTGGGGGCTTTCGAAGATTGGTAACGTAGAGGCAAACTCCTCTGTACACCCTCAACTTTATTGCGGTTGTCGAGCCGTACACACGACTCGCACTACCATTCCGCTTTGCCATATTTCGAATATTGCTTCAATTTTTTTGTTTTTTTTTCTTGATTTTTTAGATTTTTTAAAAAAATGTATTAATCCTTTTCGCGGCTACCACGACTATTACAGTGTGTCTCAGTGCGGAGTTCCGTGAAGATAAACGTTCGGGAGTCCTGTGTCGTTGGTTATCGTGTGCGGGTCCACTGGGAAGCGGCAATCGCTATACCGAGAAGGAAGTTACTCTTGAAAGAAAGAAGAGATCGTATGCAGTGCGCGCAAGATTCCAACCGTTGAATGACGCGAGAAATCTGATCCAGTGACTTATTGCATCGTATCCCGATATTATAGTATCTAACTGGAAAGAAACGTAACGCTCGAACTCGTACGTATATTAAAAACATACTTTTTCTTCTTCTGTAGTCCTGTATGCGAAAACACATGCACGTTCAATTATTATAATCGATCATTGACATATTCTCACGCACGTGCCGTTCCTCGCGTTCCATCGACCAAAGCGTCGGTGTCGCATTTATCAACACACCCCGACCACGAGTCTGTGCTCGTCATAATTTTTTCGATTTTCTTCGCGTCGTGCATTTTAGACACAACGTTCCATACGGTCGTCGTGAAAAAAATGTTCCGATGGAAAATTTAATCAAATATTTAGTTGACAATTTATACACGGATTAAATTTAATATGTCAGGCGGAGTCGAAACTAATTTTCGCTACATTGAATCGAGCCATTCAGAAGTATTTGTTGTGTATCGATCAATCAATGTGAATAGGTCGATGGATCGATGGATCGATGGATCGATGGATCGATGGATCGATGGATCGATGGATCGATGGATCGATGGATCGATGGATCGATGGATCGATGGATCGATGGATCGATGGATCGATGGATCGATGGATCGATGGATCGATGGATCGATGGATCGATGGATCGATGGATCGGTGGATCGGTGGATCGATGGATCGATGGATCGATGGATCGATGGATCGATGGATCGATGGATCGATGGATCGATGGATCGATGGATCGATGGATCGATGGATCGATGGATCGATGGATCGATGGATCGATGGATCGATGGATCGATGGATCGATGGATCGATGGATCGATGGATCGATGGATCGATGGATCGATGGATCGATGGATCGATGGATCGATGGATCGATGGATCGATGGATCGATGGATCGATGGATCGATGGATCGGTGGATCGGTGGATCGGTGGATCGATGGATCGATGGATCGATGGATCGATGGATCGATGGATCGATGGATCGATGGATCGATGGATCGATGGATCGATGGATCGATGGATCGATGGATCGATGGATCGATGGATCGATGGATCGATGGATCGATGGATCGATGGATCGATGGATCGATGGATCGATGGATCGATGGATCGATGGATCGATGGATCGATGGATCGATGGATCGATGGATCGATGGATCGATGGATCGATGGATCGATGGATCGATGGATCGATGGATCGATGGATCGATGGATCGATGGATCGATGGATCGATGGATCGATTCGTTTATTGCATGTTCTAAGGCCTAAGCACTCTATGAACACTGTGGATCAATATACAAAAACGCATAAGATAAGCATAACAGATAGCACAGAAGAAGAATACAAACCAAAAGTAACAGTAAATAACAAACGGTGCAAAGTACCGTATGGCTTGCACATGGCTTTCTTCTTTATTACAATTTAGCCAACAGCTTACTCTGCGCCAAAGTTCGTTCATCGATTTTGGTTTCCTCGTCGACGACGCTAAGGGCAAAATTATAATTATGTTATTCTTAGAGCCACATTTGATGAGCAAACTCATATCGGTCAAAAAGATCGATTTTTGCTTAGGTCAAAATATTTGTGTAAATAATAGAAATAATATGAAATAACAGTAAATAAAAATAATATGAAAAGAAAGGAAAACAAGACAATAGAATATATGAATACCGAACAAACAGGTTGCAGCAGCAATAAAGAATGCAAATACAGGTAGAACAAAAGTGAAACCGTCAACCATCGATACCGCATCGCATACCAATCCGATGAATCAATCAATAAATCGATCGATTTCAATGTCCGATCAATAAGATGCACTTAAATTTTCTATTTAAAAAAAATCATCATCATCATCATTTTGTGTATTAATTTCTCCGACTTTTTTGATCACTAGTTTTATCTATCGGCTGTGTAGCTTTTGTTTTTTCGTTTTGTTTTTATTCGAGCCCTGATGATTAATCAGTTAGCGAAGCGTGTTGCGAGATCCGCGGAGCGTCTCCACGTCGCGGATCAGGAGATCGAGATCGAAAGCGCCGCGACGTCAGCGGCGCACGCGAGTACAAGAGCGCGTGGTTGTTTCGTCCGGCAGCGATTTCGCGGCGAAAGCTTCAACGGGATTTGAGCCAAAGTACTCGCACTGTTCAGAGCAAACGGTCACCGCTAATGGAACCGTGCCTTTCGATCACGGTTTATAGTTCTCCAATTTAATAATGATTGGTTTTTTTGTTTTTTTGTGTTTTATTTTGGTTCTCAAATATGTTTTTCCAAGATTTATCACCGTACAGCCAATTACACTGCAAAAATGATCGGGCAATGATTTTGCCCGTGGTTCGGCTGATGCACTATCAGCCGAATCAGTTCGCAACCACGTGCCAGATCTCTGTACTCGATTATCCATCGCTCCAAATTATCCGCACGTCATTAAGTTATTAAACTAATGGGAGCCTGGAAGATACGACGCTTAATCGTAAAGGCTTCGCATCGTTGATCGCTCCAAGAGAAAAACGTCTCTCGGAGCGATCCACATCGAGTAAGATCCACGGCAAGGAGAGGGGCAAAACGGACAGTCTGCTCCGTTCGAGACGAGACTTCGTTATTTTTAACCTTCCCGCGAAAAAAAAAGTCATGAAAACTGGTCCACTTTGCCCCAATGGATAGGCCACGACAATCTCACTTCCGATTCGATCGAACGATCTCTCGATCGGTCGCCCGTTGTTCCGGAAGTAGCGAGATCAATAGAAGAGACCACCGATCTTCATTCGCCCGTGGTTTCTCGCTGATGATTCTCCCGTCCGGTTCGCGGCCTTCTCGTCTCAATGAATTTGTCCGATCTGCGTATCGCTCCGAATCGAATCTAAAAAAAAAAAAAAAAAAAAAAACAGAAAAAAAAGAGAATTGAGCAAAAGCACACGTAGAAGAGAAGGTGACGAGCGCGGATCTCGGCTAGCGCATTCTATGCAAATCGCAGGAGCGCGCGATTCAATGATTCAGAGGATCCGAGCGCTCATTATCACAGTGGAGTTCATTGTGATGCATCGTGACCGCGTTATATGGAGCGGGGGAGGTGGAAGATCGTCGGAGGCCCGTCGAGAATATAATCGTCGCTGGCCCGGAGACACTTTCGTTCTTTAATGGGAGATCTCTCGGCGGGTGTAATAATAATCGTCGTCTATGCAACTCCATTTTTGGTTTGTTTGTTTTTTGTTTGTTTAATAATTCTACGCTTATGTTGTTTCAGCGTCTTCGGAGCAAGTGGATAGAAGTGAAGGCAAGGCGTCGAGATGAGGTACAAGGTGAGTGCGCATCGCGTACCGAGAACATCTTCTTCTTCTTTTTTTTTTTTTTTGTCGCTCTCACGACGATTGTCCTGCGATCGACAGGTTGCGTGGATCGCATCGCAAATGCGTGGCTCGATGCGTGTCGCAAGAAAGAAACAAAAATTTATTCGCAACACGAAAGCCCCCTGATTTCAATAAAATATTGCTCGTCGAATTGAAAATGGGATCTCGACTATGTGCGCAGCTGCGGATCGGACACGTCTGCATCTCCGTCGGTAAGGAGCTCGTGATAATAACCGGACTATAGTACGACTCTGAATGGCTACTCTTGCCGATTTAAGAAAGCTGCGCACAACTCTATCGAGTGACGACTCTGCGGGTTCGAAAATCGGCACGCAACCGCTGATTTCAATGAAATGTTGCTCGTCAAATTGAAAAAGGGATCTCGACTATGTGCGCAGCTGCGGATCGGACACGTTTATTATAGATGATCATTATAACCGGACCATAATACGAATCTGAATGGCTACTCTCGCCGATTTAAGAAAGCTGCGCGCAACTCTATCGAGTGACGACTCTGCGGGTTCGAAAATCGGCACGCAACCGCTGATTTCAATAAAATATTGCTCGTCAAATTGAAAAAGGGATCTCGACTATGTGCTCAGCTGCGGATCGGACACGTTTATTATAGATGATTATTATAACCGGACTATAAAACGACTCTGAATGGCTACTCTCGCCGATTTAAGAAAGCTGCGCACAACTCTATCGAGTGACGACTCTGCGGGTTCGAAAATCGGCACGCAACCGCTGATTTCAATAAAATATTGCTCGTCAAATTGAAAAAGGGATCTCGACTATGTGCGCAGCTGCAGATCGGACACATTTATTATAGATGATCATTATAACCGGACCATAATACGAATCTGAATAGCTACTCTCGCCGATTTAAGAAAGCTGCGCGCAACTCTATCGAGTGACGACTCTGCGGGTTCGAAAATCGGCTCGGAACTCTGCAGTGCTGCAGTTGTGCCAGAAGACTTTTGCCGAGCAGAATGCATCTGCAGAATGCATCTGCGCGCAAGTTTATATTCCGGTTGAGTCTTAACATGGTTTACAGTTTCATTTCGGTAGAGTCGTTCCTGGCGGAGATATAAATGCGCCGATAAAAACAACAACAACAAAAAACGGTTCTGCTGGTTCGAACGGTAGCTTGCAAGTGTACCGCGTTATCGTTGTACCGGAATACCGGCCTTCAGAAACTTTTCGACCGACCAGAATGCATCCGCACGGCAAAAGTTACAAACGGACAGTTTCATTTCGATAGAGTCGTCCTGGGCGGAGATTTAAACCGCGCCGATTACAGATAAAAATGTATTAAAATTGTACACCAGATTATCGAGGATGTCTCGGTCATTTAGTGTCGCTGATGGAGATGCAAAAGCGGCGATAAAATAAAATTGCATCCGACATTGTCGAGCGTGTTTCGGCAATTGAGCGCGCAAAACTCGTACCGAGAATCTTTGGAATAAATTCACAATCGTCCGATAAATTCACCGATAACATCATTTATTTTAAATCGCTAACGTAAGCTTATCGCGTATGCGTCGATTGTCCAGTGGCGCTCGTGAAGATATGTAAAAGCACCGATATAACAAAAATTACATAGATTATAGGAGGTCGGCATTGCGATATAATCCACGTCGGGGAGTTAAAGATATAAGATGCAAAAGCACCGAATTAAAAAAAAAAATTACATAGATTGGGGGAGAGAGTGAGGCAAAATTGAACGACGGAGGAAACGAGATAATGAAGCAAAACGCGCAAGTTTTCAATAACTATTGATTTAATAAAATTAATTTAAAAAAATAATAAAAAAAACGCCTTCAATAATAGGCGATGAGTTGAGCAAGACGGGGTTGAAAATTCGGATGTATCGTTAGGAAAAAATGGTGCATCCAAAAATTATTGGTAAAATTGAGTTTTGCGCCGCTCTCCCCTATCGAGCATGTCTCAGCAATTCAGCGTGCGATACTTTTGCCGAGAATCTTTGGAATAAATTCGCAATCGTCACGGGTTAACGCACTCGGAGTCTTAGAGTTCCCGAAGCGATCGATTGCAGTGCGGATACGTTGAACTTCAAAAATCGATCGCCTGAAAGCAGAAGAACGATAGATTGGCAAAAGTTACGCAACAATAGAGAAAAGTTGCTGCTCATCGAAGGTATTTTGGGGAAACAATTGGGGCGAGTTTAATCGTTCGAACAGCGATAGAAACTCGCAAGCTGCCGAGTCGCGACCGATCTAGGGGAGTTCCGCGGCGAACTCGCTTCCCGCTATCTTAGGTCGCGCGTTGACCTCGAGCCCCTCACATCAAAGAGCGCGAGACTGTCATTTACTTGACCGGCGCCGGGACGAGAGCCGCCATAAAGGGCCGATCGGTAGCAAAAAGCGAGTCTTCGGGAAAAACAAAAAAAAAAAAACATTTTCTTGAGATTCTTGAGACAGAGTGGAAGTGTCAGAACAGCGATCTCGTTACCGTCCACACAACGATCCCGTAAATTCGGAGCACAACCCTACCTGCAGCTCGAGCTCGGTCGCTAACGAAAACTGTATTTTTTTTTTTTTTTTTTTTCATGAGCGCGCCTAAAAAAACTGGGAACAGAGACAAGACGGCAAAAGCCACTTTTTTCGAGAGCGTTTCTGTTTGCAGTTTTTCGGAGCAGCGGAGAAAAGAAAACAAAAGCGGAAAATAACGCCGCGATGTCTTCAACGTGTCGAAAACAAAGAGAGAAGAAACAAACCCCGGACGCGCTGCTGCCGAGAGCGGCGAACTCCGGTTCTAAAAGCGTACAATTAACAGTGGATTTGCCGCTGCGACGAGTACGCGAAACGAATCGACAACGAGACCACTCTCATACCCACACGGGGGTCTATTCCCGAGCTGGGCGGTATTTCAAATACTTGATGTATTTTCAGTATTTAATATACATATTTTAGGTATTCGAGTACTCTTTTGGTATTTTAAGAACTTTTCAAAATACAAAATACTTTTGGTTTTCTTGGCTGTACGGTTAGGCCGGATGGGATGGATGGATGGGATGGATGGATGGGATGGATGGATGGGATGGATGGATGGGATGGATGGATGGGATGGATGGATGGGATGGATGGATGGGATGGATGGATGGGATGGATGGATGGGATGGATGGATGGGATGGATGGATGGGATGGATGGATGGGATGGATGGATGGGATGGATGGATGGGATGGATGGATGGGATGGATGGATGGGATGGATGGATGGGATGGATGGATGGGATGGATGGATGGGATGGATGGATGGGATGGATGGATGGGATGGATGGATGGGATGGATGGATGGGATGGATGGATGGGATGGATGGATGGGATGGATGGATGGGATGGATGGATGGGATGGATGGATGGGATGGATGGATGGGATGGATGGATGGGATGGATGGATGGGATGGATGGATGGGATGGATGGATGGGATGGATGGATGGGATGGATGGATGGGATGGATGGATGGGATGGATGGATGGGATGGATGGATGGGATGGATGGATGGGATGGATGGATGGGATGGATGGATGGGATGGATGGATGGGATGGATGGATGGGATGGATGGATGGGATGGATGGATGGGATGGATGGATGGGATGGATGGATGGGATGGATGGATGGGATGGATGGATGGGATGGATGGATGGGATGGATGGATGGGATGGATGGATGGGATGGATGGATGGGATGGATGGATGGGATGGATGGATGGGATGGATGGATGGGATGGATGGATGGGATGGATGGATGGGATGGATGGATGGGATGGATGGATGGGATGGATGGATGGGATGGATGGATGGGATGGATGGATGGGATGGATGGATGGGATGGATGGATGGATGGGATGGATGGATGGGATGGATGGATGGGATGGATGGATGGGATGGATGGATGGGATGGATGGATGGGATGGATGGGATGGATGGATGGGATGGATGGATGGGATGGATGGATGGGATGGATGGATGGGATGGATGGATGGGATGGATGGATGGGATGGATGGATGGGATGGATGGATGGGATGGATGGATGGGATGGATGGATGGGATGGAAGGGACAGATCGATGGGCGACCGCGACCAAGCCGGCTCAGCCGTCCAAAAATCCACCCTGTCCCACCCTGTCCAGGCATCCTGTGTTGATTTCAAAAAAGTATTTTAAAAAAGTACTTATTTAAAATACTTAATTAAAGTATTTCATTAATTTAATTTATTTTTTAATTAAGTAATTAAAAAAAAAAAAAACTTATTTAAAATACTTATTTAAAGTACTTATTTAAAATACAAAAAGTATTTTATATATTTTAAATACACATAGTATTTTGTATATTGTATTTTAAGTACTTTCGAGTATTTTGCCCAGCCACGGTCTATTCTCGATGTCGGACTGAAGTTTTGAGAGTACGCTAACTTACGTCGCCTGCCGACTTATACACAGCCGGACGCACGGCACTCTCGGCCCTTCGGAAAGAAATTACAGCGGGACTTCGATTATATACAAACTACAAAAGTCGCTAACAAAAACTGTAATACATTTTTTTTGTTTTTTTTTTTTTTTCCGAGGGCCATAAATTTCTCCGAGGAAAACGTAATTATTGATGACGGTATTAATTTCCGTTTGGGGAAAGCTGTTGACCCTTGGAGAGAAAACGGATTACAGTTTTCGTTGCCGAACGAGGCCGTTTAACGTGAAAAGCGCGCGACATCCTCGAGCGGCACTGACCGCGAAATGCCTCTTCCGGTTCGAAGACCTTGACTCAAACGGCCGAATGTAATAAACAATTCCGACGCCTATTCGAATAAATTACGGTGCACTCGAACGATCGGAGAGACGCGTAAGAATAGTACATTGAGACCTCTTTGAAAATAATGATTTCATGTATATTAAATCATACAACTCTACTGACGAGCGCATTGCCTTGAGCCGCGCCGTGTCCTTGCCGAGAATATTAAACTTTTAATACTCACTGTTCATTGCGTTATTGTATTTCTATTTTTTTTTTTTCATTTCCTAGTAAAGAATTCAATTATTGAAGGTACTTCCGTGCATAATCGCGAATCTGCCTATGAGCTATAGTATTAAATAATGTTTAATGCAAAATACTATGGAGTAGAGTAGAATTGACAATGCTCATCGTGCCTGGGGCGTTGAAGAGCTATTGCAAGCACAGAGGAAAAAAAAAAAAAAAAAAAACTACGAGAAAACCCGGTGAGGCGCAAAAATTTGATGGATTGATGTTTCAAGAGAGCGCGATACTCCAATTGGCCGGTCATGAGATTCTATTATATTTTTTTACGTCTCGGTAGCGCTAATCGGATAACGTCAATCACGGTCGAGTTGCCGGGCGCCTCATTACAACGGGATTATTGTTGGATGCTGGACACAGAGTGGCCAGTCTGTAGGTACAGTGTATAATGTACAGAGGGGCGTATATACATATACATATGTATATATTTATTACCGAGAGCTCGTAATCGCGTCATCCCGCACAATTCTGGGACAAGGTGAGAGCATCCATCGTGGACACAAAAGTCTCGGGCACCGACCCTGTTGCTCTTTTTCTGAATACTCGCACGCATCGGCACATCTCCACTTTCGGTTCCTGATGAACCTCGATCTCGTTTCGACGAGCCCCAGGAGTATTGAACAAGACAACAACGGTTGCTATTCAAAGAGAACGTTTTGCACGGGGGAGTGGGGCAGAATAAACCTGCTCGGCGATTGGCGAAGATGGAATAAAATTAAGATTAAAAAAAGAAATTTATTTTGAAAAATCTTCTTGATGAATTCGCAGTGCGACGTTTGAGAAACAAAATGTGCCGCGGTACATTAAAATTGTTTGAAAAAACTCAACGATAATGTACCGAATGTGTATAATGGAAATTTACATTCGTCAGTTTATATATCTGCAAAAATATCGTTATCAATACTTTCGTTGATTGGCGAACCAAGCTAATACAAATCGACTTCCGTTATCGTTAATAAATGCACACAATTCTGGATGCACAATTGTGAAAATTTAGCACTCGTTCGGCTAGACTTCGGTGAAGAAGTTATCTTCATGAAAATAGAGTACCATTTAAAAGAGGGATTTAAAAAAAAAATGATTTTTCGAGATTAAATATCTAACGTCTATGGACATTTGGGCAGGTGAACGACCCGGAGACCACGGAGGTCACCACCCACCAATCGCAAGCGACATGGTACGTGCGAAAAGTTTTTTTTTTCTCTCCTAATCATGAAGATACCAGTTTGTTTCTAAAAATACAATTCGCCGATTGGATCATTCGGCAGGCCGAAAAAGAGTTCGGGCGATGTAAAGAAATCGAAGAAAGAAAAGGCCCTGTTTATAATCGTGGCTATTCTCGTAATGGCGGTGATGGGCCTCATCGCTACCGTTTTCTGGCAGAGGGCTGCCCTCCGGAAGGACGACTCCAAGGAGATGTGTCAGACGAAGCCGTGCGTCGAAACAGGTATTACTTATCAAGGATGCGCTCTTCGCTGTGCAATCCAATTAATTATGCAGCGCCAAAGAAATTTTCCTATTATACAGCCACTTCTATTTCCGTATCATTCACGTTTCACCTCCACCACCATCCTCCTCCAACGGTCATATGCAATTATGCAGACAAGATCGGGTTGCATTTGATCCAAGGATTATTCAACTATCGATAATCTCTCCACCTCTTTTGTACCGCCGTTAGTCATGCAGAGCGCGTGGAATATTTTTTAAAAATAAAAACAAACTTGATGACAATCGAAAATGTTTTCTAGACAATAGCCGCAGATTCCTGATATAAATACTTGAGACTATTATCGAGGGTACAATAGGGTTGTTTATTCCACGTGTTGAATATCTGATATTTTTTCCATTATTATCGAGCAGGAAACGAGATTTTTTTTTAACCGATTTCGTCAGAATGACCGGAAGGGAAGTGAACAAAAAAAGAGCTGGGGAGACTCGATTAATTGGGATTCGCAAAAGGAAGTTTGACTTTTAATTCCCGGTTTGGTTTCGATGTCGCGAGCTTTTGATTGCGCAACTTTGTCGTTAACAACAGCCGGAAGGCAGGGGTGGGATGTAACCGTGCCGATAATTGTCCGAGAATCGATCGCCGTGTCGATAATACTTTTTAAATTCGTTGCAGCTCTGAGAGTATTGGACGCGATAAACAACACGATACATCCTTGCGACGACTTCTTCGAGTTCGCTTGCAGAGGCTGGTTGACGAAGAATCCGATTCCGCACAACGACGTTTCGTGGGATCCGATATCGATGATAAGGGACCAAGTGGTGGCGAATCTTAAAGCCATTCTCGAGACACCGGACAGGAAGGAAGACGGAAGACCGATCAAACTAGCTCGGGCAATGTACAGAACTTGCATGGACTGGAGTAATGATGATGAAAAATACTATAATTTATAACGAAATCGCCGTCGACAACGTAGCTCGAGATGAGCCGGCCTCGGTCGCGAGCCCTGACTATGTTGTCGTCTGCAATCTCGCACCGCGGTGAAACCGCGTTTTTTTGTTTTCTCCTCAACTTCGCCCAATTAATCTCTCTCGATCCTAATACGCTAATTCCCTCGACCCGAGCACGCCGAAGCTTCGTCGCTCCAGATCGCTTGAGCTTTGCACTCGAAATGACTTTCATTTTTTTTTTCTCGGCTTTTGTCAACGGTAGCGTGAATTTTTGGTTTCCTGGATTTCAGACAGCGTCTACAAACTCGGGATGCAACCGCTCAACAGTACGTTGGATAAATTCGGCCTCCCGCAAAAGCCGCCCTCAGACGACGAAGCCAGACATCTCGATATAGCGAAGATCGTCGGAATATCGCAGAGATACAGCGGTCTGGATATCCTCGTTGAAATGTACATCGGCCAGGATATGAGGGACAGCACGAAGAATCGTTTGATGGCAAGTAACGAGTCCAGAAGATTCCTGTAAAGTGAAGAAAAAAAAGAGTGTAAAGTGATTTGCACGTGACTACCTCGTGTTTAACGGTTTTACGCCGATGATAAGTTTTGTACAGTTTTGACTTCCTCATAGAGGAAGCTGTAATTTAAAAAAAAACTGCAAAAATAGATGCATTAAAATATCCAATTCGGCCCCAATCTGCATAAAAATTGCACAAAATGAAAAGACGTGACCACTTCACCAATTTCGTGTACCAATTTTCAACTGGCTTTTTACGAAAATATAGCTTCCCCTATGAGGAAGCCAAAATAATTTTAAAAAAAGGAAAAAAATACAATAAGATTTACGATCAATCAGTTACAACAAGCAGAGCCGTCGTACAGTGGTTTCGAGATATATCTGCGAGATCCAGTACGCTTCAAGACGTTGGTGGACGCGCAGAGACGCTACATAAGGGGAATGATACAGCTCAGCGGAGCGGGAGACAAGACCGATCGGTATACCACCGAGCTTATGGACTTTATGACCGACCTAGCAAAAGTAATTTAAAAAAAATCAGATAATCGACTATTGGAGCTTAGCTTCGACCTATGCCTACAAATGTCGTTAATTTAAACGCCACAGATATCGTCGACTCCAGAAGAGAGGAGCAGCGATCATCATCGAATCTACGACACGACGATCGACAGACTCCAGCAAATGACCGATCATTTCGCCACCCAGTGGAACTGGACGAAGTATCTGAACAGTGTCTTCGAACAGACCGATGTAACCGTTTATCCCAAGAATGATACCGCGGTCATAGTCGACATGAGTTATTTCAAAGCCTTGCCATTGCTTATGGACAAAACTTCTCCAGGAATCATAGGTAAGAATCTACCCAGGCAGCCAACCGTAGAACAGGCAAAGAAAGGCAATTGCTTGCCACCAAGCTTTGCTGTTTGCTTGCCAGCAATATTGCAATAATTGTTAATGCACGAGATTGCAGCATATTGATAGCAAAAAATTCAACAACTTTTGCTATAAGGTGATTTCTAAATCTTAACAATCGTGAAAGAGATAAAAATTCCTACTCATCAGAAGCCGACCTGTGATTACAAATTTTCTCAGCGTTATTGCTAACGACAATGAAAGCTAATTTTTTCATGCGATGAATGAGTTCGATAATGAATTACGTTACATGATAATGAGTTATTTAAGAGTTTGTTTGCCTAAGGGTTCCTAAGATTTCACGCCAAATAACCATGACTCAAGCAAATTAATCTTCGTAGTGAGTCATAAAGAACCAGCCGGCCTTGCCGACAATATGCTCCTAAGAATTTTCGGCATTGAATGCTGACAAAAACATCGGCTGCTGACGCATATGCCACAATTTTGCCGTCATCCCGTCCGGACGTGTGCTGCCCATTTGCTGGCGGGTTGTTGGCAAATTGCTATCTGCTGGGTACTTTCCCGACGAATGCATAGATGTAGATTCGGTACAGATTCGCGATAGGCCAATCGTTGCGCCGAATCACGAAGGGTCGTCTCCAGAGTCTCTGCCTTGGTCAGGCGCCGCTGTTTGTCCAAGTTATCTTCGTATAAAGGGGCTAAAAAAAAGAAAATAGTTAAAGAGTTGTAACGGGGCTTGGCTCGCAATCTAATGGGGCCACAAGGGTCGCGGGAGCTATCTTAACTCGCGTCTCGCACATTGTTTCACACTCAAACTCTCACGGACTCTTTGATAATTCCTCGGAAGCGAAGAAATACTATTAATCGATATCGTGTTTGTTCAACGGAGTGGAATCCAATCCGCTTTGATTTTCAGCTCGATATGTCTGGTGGAGGATATACTCGTCAGTCGCGCCGCAAACTGCCCAGTCAGAGTTTCACGAACTTGGATTGGAATTCTGGAAAACAGTGTACGGCCTTAAATCCGGATCGGCGAGAGCACACAGTTGCACGAGAATCACAAATTCCTACTTCGGGATGGCCCTCACTGCCGCTTACGTCGAAAGGCACTTTAGCCTGCAGGAGAAGAAAAAGGTCAGCATTGCGATATAATCCACGTCGGGGAGCTAATGATTGCTTTATAAAACTCTGACGCCCTATCGAGGTGTTTAGACGATGGTTCAAAAATAACTTATCCGCGAGCACTTTTTTTTCCTTGAAATAACATACATCGGACGGTTTTTTTTTTTTCGGGCAGGCTATGGAAATGTGGACCGACGTGAGTTCGTCATTCGACGAGATGCTCACCGAAATAAAGTGGATGGACGTCGGAACAAAAGCTCGAGCTCACAGAAAACTTCTCGCTATGAGACCCTTCATTGGCTTTCCCGAGTGGGTCACCCGTCCGGAAAAATTGGCAAAGTATTACGAAGAAGTAAGAAGTTCGAGAGAGGGGCAAAAAAAATCTACCGACTCTACGAATTTTAAATGCATTGGTTTTCCTTTGCAGATAAAAGTTTTCGAAGGAAGACTGTACGACACGTACATGTATTACAACCTGATTGCGGGTAGAAACACTCTGAATAGCTGGAGGGAAAGACCGAACAGAAATAGATGGATAACTTCGGGCACAACGGTCAACGCATTTTATAGCGCGACACTGAATTCAGTCAGTGAGTCGAAAAAAATTCTATTTCGTTTGAAAACAATTTTTTTTTCTTTTTATAATTTACGGATTGCTGTGAGAATTTACATTAAAAATATCGTTTAGCATTCCCCGCCGCTATTCTGCACGCGCCTTTGTATGGCAATGGAGTGGAGTGAGTATCGATTAATCTAAGCCCCGATGGAATAATCTTTGCACGTACATAAGTTAATTTTCATTGCAATAGAGCCCTGAATTACGGAGCCATCGGAGCGATAATGGGTCACGAGCTTACTCACGGCTTCGATAATCACGGTAAGGATTCTCTACGTATTTTTTTGAACCCTTCACGTACGGAATTCTCGCTGAGCGAGGGCCTCGATTCCGAATGATTCGGCCGGGATCCTCGCTCAGCGAGTACATACATGGCGCGGTATAAAAATCGCTGTATCTCAAAAAATATCAAATATTGATGGTATCCAAATTCGGAAGAATACTCTTTGAAGAGTAATTTTCACGTTATTATATTTGTGTAAAATAATATTTATGTTACTCATGCATGAAAAGTGATACTGAACATCGATGCACTATATATCGATGAACACCCAAGTTCAGAAAAAGTTTTTCGGACGCGTATCGTACAAAATTTTACTTTACAAGGTGTCAAAATGGCATTTTTGTGGATGCTTTGCGTGCGGAAAATTGCCATTTTCGCGCAGTGTGCTATCGTTATTCGAAATTTATATCTTCATATCAGGTCTGTTGTCAGAACTTGTGATCGCGAAGCTGCCGGCCTGCGTAGTAACGCTCAGCGCGAGGCTCCCGTACGTGAAGGGTGAAATCTATTGAACGATAATCGATCGAACTAACGCGAATTGAAAAAATGTCTAGGACGGAGATACGACGAGAACGGCAGTGTTCGAGAATGGTGGAGCGAAACGACTTTGCAACACTATCTGGAGAAGGTCGGTTGTATTATAAAACAATACACCGGATACGAGGTCACCCAATTGGGCAACAATTTCACGGTGAATAAAAAAATGATTGAGATCGGAGACAAGATTTGCGAGAATTTAAACTCGAAAAATAGACGAATAAGAATCGTGTCGTTCACAGGTGAACGGAGTCAATACCCAGGGTGAGAACATCGCTGATAACGGCGGTCTGAGAGAGGCTTTCCGAGCTTACAAAAAACTGAAAGGGAGAAGTCTCCCTCAGCAGGGCCTTCCGGGTCTCCTCAAGTACACCGACGAGCAGCTTTTCTTCCTCGGCTTTGCCCAGGTAAATCGCGACCACCGGCATGAAATAAACAAATAAATGAATGTTAATAATTTTTGAAGATGTGGTGCGGAGCTGAAACCGACGGCTACCTGAAGACGAGAGTTGTAACGGGCCAACACTCACCGAATCGCTTCAGGGTAATTGGAACGTTGCAGAACAACGTCGAGTTCGCTAAAGCCTGGAAATGTTCTCGCGGAAGCCCGATGAATCCTAAACACAAATGCATTGTGTGGTGATAAAAGTCGCGACGTTACGGTCGTAGAACTATCAAATGTACATAAACTAATCGATAAAACCTTGTACATAAAATAATTATACGAGCGACAAACAGAAATATTCGGTCCAAATTTTATATACTCTGTAAATATCGTGTGCAGATCGCTGTGTATTAAAATGAAACATTTGGCAATGTTCCTCATACGCATAGAGCGCCCATCTATATTTCATCCGAATAGTTATTTCAACAGGAATACATCGTTAACGACATGCGAAACACTCTCTCATGTTGCCCCTATCGCTCCATTGCGAACGCCAATGCAGGTATCTTTCTCGCTCTCGGGACGCGGTCACGTGACTTTCACCTCCTCTCAACACGGGCCACTCGCTATCCGGCGAGTTTCTTTTTCTTCGTTTTGGATGGAAAGCCCGTTGTGCTCGTCATTACGTTCTGCTGTTTCCTTTTATTGGACAACGGTTCGCTTGGTTTCTCGATAGACTGCGCTGCATTCTGCTTTTTCTTCTTTTTCTTCGCCGGAACGGATTCGCCGTTCTGAGGCTTGTCACTTTTGCTCTTCGGCGTCGAATCGTTTTCCGGTTGGGTATGTGATTTTTCTACGGACAACGTTCTCTTTTTCCTCTTCGTCGTTTCGACGCTCGTCTCCTCTGCGACAGCGCGTTTCCTATTCTTAATCTTCTTTTGCTTCTTGATCGGTATACCAGCGGGTTCCTCGGTTTCCACCACCGCTTCCACTGCTCGTTTCTTTCCACGGGGTTTCTTCTTTCCCTTATCTCGATCCTTATCGGTCTGCGTCGGCTCGTCTTCACCCTCGTCCTCGACAGTGACTTCCTGCCTAATCCTGAACACATCCCTCTTCTTGCTCTCAACTTCTTCGATCGTCTCCTTCTCCTCGCGTTTCACTGTCAAGTCCGGACAGGGCTGTGTCAAAGTCATGCAAGTGATCCTGACGCCGCAAGTAGCGCGCGACAGCATGTTCAATTTTTTCTTACCGAATCGCCAAAGCTTTATCTCGCCGGAACTCGAGGCCGAAACGAGATAATTGTTTCTGCGAGCGAGACACTTTACTCGAGCGTCGTGAGCGATTATCTCCGTGATATCGGCGCTCCCCACTAGATCGTACAAGCGTAGTTTACCGTCCTCGTGTCCTATAGCGACGAGATCGTTCTTGACGAACTCGACGCAAACGACTTTTGATCTGTACAATATTTCCGCGAATAATCCAGCCGTCTCGACGGTGTAAACGTCGATCTTGAAATTCGATACTAGCAGGTACTTCGTGCCGTCGGGACTCCATCTTATGATCGTCACGTTTTTCGCGTCGGACTTCAGTCGCGGCACGAGATTCGTCGCGTATGCTGGTCTGCCTTTTACCAGGTTCCACGTTCTGAGAACACCGTCGCCACCCGCGGACATCGCTAATTTTCCCGTCGGATGAACGGCCAGCGCGTTCACGGGGTTCTCCTTGTGAGCGGCTTTCCAGTGCTTCTCCAATTGCCAATTACCGCATCTCACTATACCTATACTTCCGTCGTAACTGGCTGTGAGAATGTGCGATGCATCCGGCGTGAATGCGAGACAGCTGACGGTGTCTGGAAAGAAAAAAAATTCTACTAAGATCTCCGAGCGGGGTCGAGCATCGGTTGGAAATAAATTTCAAGGTCATTTCCAGGATTTTTCAAGGTCAAACGGAGTTCAAGGATTTGTAAGGATAAACGAATTATAAGGTCGTTTTAAGAACTCCAAGGATTTAAGGTAGTCCATGCGGTCAAGTCAAGCGAGTGACAATGTTTCAAAAATGGTTTGTTCACATTTTAAGGAGACAATTAGTGCAAACTAAGGTGCATCTAGATTAAAGGGTTCCAACCTTGTTTAAAAAAACATGTGCAACTATGAATTTATAGAAAAATAACTCAGTTTACGGCATTATATTTACAGGCATATTTTTAAACAGTTTTTGTGAAATCACATTTGTAATTTTCGTTCGATTTCAGGGAGTGAAAACTCGTTTTGCAAAGGATACTCTATAGATTCACTAGAAAACATTAATGATAAAATTCATCGTTTAAAAATTAGTCATTTGCGGATGAAAAAAGGAGAGCCACAACATTCACTAAACTTTTCTATGATTGAGAATTTGAACGAAGCTAATTACTCTGAGAATTTGTAAAACATATTTCAACAAACAAAATAAGCCATCACTTGTCAAGATCAAACCATAATTACATATTGGACTTCACAAAAATTGCATGAAAATATGCTCGCAAATTTATTCGCGTGAACTGAGTTATTTTTCTGTAAATTCATTGTTCTACATTTTTTTTCTCCATAAATCGTTAATCTAGATCGACCTTAGTTCCCAAAGGTATCTCCTTTGAATCATGTACAACAAATTTTGGAAATCTGCGTACTTGACTGAATTCACCGCACAGATAAAAAAACTGACCTCGTCCTAATATCAGCTGTAACAAAAAAACTGTTGAAAATCAATCTGTTATTTTGACCAAATCCCCTTATCCTGGCTTAGAGTTTACCGTCAAATCCACAGTGTTAAACACTACGGATTTGAGAACGATGATTTTATTAGCATCCGTTCCGTACCAGTGTGATGCATCAGCCTTCCCGATTCTACTCTGTAGCGCATATCGTAGAGATACACAGAATCGTCGGCACCTGCGGATGCTAGGTAGTGCCTGTTGCTCGCCACCGTCCTTATGCTGGCCAAATGGCTGTGGGTAGCGAAGCTTCGTTCCAAACTGTAGGTCTGCAAAACAATACCAATCGAAATACCGATAAACAATTGTTTTGGCATTCTACCCGAGTTATTTTGCGATGCAAGAAGGTACGTAACCTCTGAACACCCGACCGTATCGCGAATCGTACTTACTTCTTCGACATTCCGAACTTTGTAGCCGAGCAAATATTGCTCGTAAGTGCCGACGATTATTTCAAAATCTATGGACATCTTCGATGCGTCGCACTGACTGTAAAGTTATTAACAAATCGGCGTTCGCTGAGAGCGCGGTCAAACAAAACACGTGCGCATCTTCGATCACAAGTGCGTCAACAAAAACTAAACATGGCGCAGGGGGAAACGGTCACCCGAAGAGATGTCTACTTCGAGAGATTACGAAAGCTGTGGGGATGGGGATTTTCTTTATTCAGGTCGGTATGAGCATGTTCACGCACGCGCTAAAAAAAAACAGCATTTGGATAGTTTCGATATTTTATTCGCAACTCTCGAGATCTTACAATGTCCCAAATTGTAAAAAGAGTATCTTTACAATGCCCTTGAGCGACGACCTTGAAGAATGAGAGATCCTCACGAAGAGCATTAATTCTGAATAGTAATGAGTTGGCGATACGATTAACCCCTTCACTGTCAGAGAAACGTATTTCTCGATACCTTTCGCTCCCTAGAAGCGCCCTTGACAGTGAAGGCGTTAATACATTAGAGCGTATATCGTATTCATTTTTTATACGATGATTTACGTGTACTATAAATATCTCACTGTAAATATTTAACTGTAATTATTTTATTTACTGCAAATATTTTACTCCGTATCAGCTGAGCTCCAAGATCCCTACACACAACAAGTTTCCGAAGGGGAAATATCATAATAAATCTAATTCGGCCAGGTGAAGTCTACGAACTTGCTCTACAGGTTTATCCCTTCCCCTGTCGAATCGGAGACGTCGAAGACTTACGTAATATACTTGTTTACTTTTGATATACGGAATAAATACAACCGGCCGGCGACGCCTCGCTTCAGTTGTTTCCAGCCGCATCTCCGATAACTAGCGAAAATTAGCTCCGACCACTGAATAAAAATGGTGCATGTAAAGATAAGCGAAACGAGTGTCAAAGACATTAGATTTCCTACGTCACTGTACGCCGACGGAAGCGATGCGATAGTAAGAGGATGAAAAAGTTATAATAATATGTAAACTATTGCAATTCATTCGTAAAGCTATCTTTAAACGATTTTGAATATATAAAATCGATTGTAGCACACCGATCCCGATTACTCGTGCGCCTACGTGACGATAAGAGCGAGACTCGGGGTAGATGTGTTCGAAGGATTTGGCCTAACGTTTACTCTCGGCAGAGGAACGGAGATCGGTATAGTTACATCTGTAGTAAAATTCCATTAGTGATAAGCTTATCGGATGCATTGCACCATCGACTAAATAACGATTTTATGCAGTCGTTCTGGCCTGCAAAGCGATGCTGAGAATGGTCGAAGGCCAATATCTCGACGAGATATACCGTGACTTCGCTGGATTTTGGAGAAAATTGACGAGTGAATCGCAGCTGAGATGGGTACAGATTTAAAACATATATACGTAAACGTAAACGTGATATACAAATATGATTACAGATTGGACCGGAGAAAGGTGTTACCCATTTGGCGGTAGCAGCGATAATAAATGCCTTGTGGGACTTGTGGGCCAAGTGTAGAGGAAGACCCGTGTGGAAACTACTAGTCGAAATGTCGCCGGAAGAATTGGTATCCACGATAGACTTTCGATACATGTAAGTTTAGCTCGAGACAGAGAAAATAATGAAGAGTATAATAACTGAATATAACCATATAGCACGAAATGTTTTGCAATATTCTATCGAAATGTTTCAACGCATCTAAAGTAATTTTCAAACATAGTGCCAAACTATTTTGAAATATTTTTAATTTCATATTTCACCAAAATATTTCTACGAATATGTTTATGCGGGTGTGTATATGCTATCTGAATTGGTGATGCAATCACGTGAAATGTTTAAAAAAACATTTCAACGAATCATTTCAACATAAGACTTATGATCGGACAAAAACGTATATTCAATATTTCAAAAAATATTATGCGGGTAATGATAACTGAATGTAATAATACTTCCAGCACCGACGTTATAACCAAAGAGGAAGCCATCACTATTTTAAAGGACAGACAATCCGGCAAGGAGGATCGCGAGAAGTTATTACTGGAAAAAGGATTGCCGGCTTACACGACGCAGGTCGCGTGGATGGGATACACGGACGAGCAGGTTCGAAGGATGTGCAAAACTTATCTGCAACGAGGTTTCACGACTTTCAAGGTCAAAGTCGGAAGAAACTTGCAGGACGATATCAGACGTTGCGGTCTCGTTCGGGAGGCTATCGGAAAAGACAGCAAACTCATGATCGACGCTAATCAAGTCTGGGACGTCGATCAGGCCATCGAGTGGACGAAGAAGTTGTCGAATTTCGGTGTCTATTGGATCGAGGAGCCAACCTCGCCGGACGATGTCCTGGGCCACGCGAAAATTGCCGAAGCTCTGCGTCCTCTTGGGATCGGCGTTGCCAGTGGCGAAATGGCCGCGAATCGCGTCATCTTCAAGCAAATGCTGCAAGCCAGGGCGATCGATTTTTGCCAAATCGACTCGGCGAGGATCGGCGGCGTCAATGAGATTCTCGCCGTTTATCTGATGGCCTATAAACTCAAAGGTACGAATGAAAACAACTCCTACATTTTATCTGCATGGCAACAATTTTCGTCGTTTTCAACTCTTCGTCAATGCACTGGTTTGGAAATTTAAAAAATTGTTAACTTTTAGAATTTTATTTTCTAAGTGAACTTCCCAGAGCGAAGTTTTTGCGATGCGAAATACAACCGTTATAACTTGATGAAATTTAGCCTTTTGCAGATATCTTCAGGGTCGTAAATTTAATCGATAGGTTACATGAATTTCTTACTTTTATCATCTCAGTGCCCGTCTGTCCTCACGCCGGCGGTGTGGGACTGTGCGAAATGGTCCAGCATCTGCAGATGTGGGACTTCGTGTCGCTGAGCGGAACGACGGACGATCGAATCGTCGAGTACGTCGATCAGCAGCACGACCACTTCGTCGATCCGGCGGAAGTTCGGAACGCTCGTTACATCGCGCCAAAATCACCGGGATACTCCACCGAGTTGAGAGCCGAAAGCGTCCTGGCTTACGAGTATCCCGGAGGCCACGAGTGGCAGCGTATGTTCGACGAAGGAATTTTTCAAAAACCTCAAGACTGATGACATCGTTTCCTTTTTTTTTTTTAATCCATTTTGCGCCAATCGCTCGAATTCTATGTATACGAAATAATTATTCGTTGTTCACGCGAACTCTTTAACGACAAACTGAGAAACGTCTTTTCTCGTTTCTCTTAAATATAGATAAGATTCAACAGACGTAATAAAAAGGTTATAACCTTTTAAAAAAACAATGAAAAAATAAAAATAGAATATTCCTAACAATCCCTACAGACTATACTTTTTTTGAATTTGTATATGTGTATAGTTTAAAGCATTTTTCTTGTCATAGATTATCAGCGAGCGTCCCTAAAGAGTTAACTGCTCACTGCGAATCTTGACTTGACGTAGTTAGTCTGCGAAAGAAAAATGAATTGTGTGTTAAATATATTATCTATTTAAAACGAAAATGTTAGGTTACGTTGGGACGCGATTTTTTTTACTTACGCTTACGAACCAGAAGGAGTCAGGCTTGAACATCACCCTCTGAAGAAATCCCATACTCTCGACCGGCGCGATGACGTGAAGATGCAGATGATGAACTGTGTTGAACGGAGGCCAGTGGAATCCTGTGCGCACCGATGCAAGATCGAGTCCCTGTTGCGCACAGACTACCTCCACGGTGTCCACGATCTTCTCAACTTCAACAAAAAAAAATATCAACATTAAATACATGGAAAAAGTCGACCAGCAGAAACTATATATGGAATAATAATAATGAAACGATTTCAAAATAGACTCGACAAACACTTGTCTATGTAATGTAAACTTACAAACGCTATAGATATTATAAATTATAAACTTCCTTTCTGTAATTTATCATAATAATAATAATAACGATTCCTTACACAGTGGTTCGTCGTCAGGCTTCAATTCTTTGGCATTCGCTATATGAACTTTTGGTATGATCAAATAGTGATGAGTAGATGCAGGCTTCATATCCTTAATGCACAGTACATCGTCATCCTAATTGAAAAAAGTATCGATTAAAAATTTTTATTCCGAAAGCAAAATAGAAATTGCTTGACGGATAAAAATTAAAGTTGGGGGGCCGTTTTTTTTTTTTGGTTCTTACCTCGTAAACACTGTCGTACGGTGCTTCGGATTTGACGATCTTGCAAAAAATGCAACTCTCGGTGGAATCCGTAGCAGCCATTGCAGTGCGCGGAATGTCGACGAGTTGTCGATGATAAGAATAATCGAGAATCAACGCCGAGAATAACTAATAGTAGCTACGGCAGTGAATTTCAATTAACATTTAACCCCGAAAGGTCGTGCGTGATATGTTGACTCTGCAGCGGTGCGCAGTCGACTGCCGGACGAGACGTTGCGACGCTCGGCCCCGACGGATTTGCGCATGACCGTTGCACTAACGTTAAGGAATTATCGGACGTAATTTTTTTTCGTTTGCAGTAAAGTCGCGTAGTCACGTAAAAGGTGCAACGCCGCAGTCGTCGTATACATTATAGAGTAGTTGGTTTTTTTCTGTCGTTTTTGTCGCTTTTCTTTCGACGAAGGTAATTTAAGGAGTGGCCGCACGTTTTTTTTTTTTTACAGTTGCATTAAATTTTAATTTAAAATATATAAACTGTACATTTATTTATCATTAATATAGATAGATTTTATATTTGTTTGTTTGTTTTTTTTTATGTACTCTTATACAATATATAGTAGCTGTGAGCATGATAAATTAAATAGTGTGTAAACGTATTGATACGCGTGGCAGTTGAGCCGCGAGGAGACGGACAGAATTTTCCTACGGAAAAGTAAACTGCACCGATCAGCCTCCGGGTACTTTTGCGATGCTCGTCGGCCCCTCAAATTTCTTTGTTCTCAAACATCGAAATCAATTGCTTTTTCTATGTTTCTTTTTTTTCTTGATTCGCTCTCTTCCTCCGTCTCTCGTACCCTATTCAGTCCATTCTACGTCGTGCGGCAAAACGCTAACGTGTTTTCAAAAAATTCATTTGCCTCTGCCGCATTCATCACATACGTACGGTTTTGTTTGTTTCATTGATTTTTTAAATGATTTTTTTTTTCATTTAGTCGTATTGTGTTTTTTTGCTTCTGTGATGAGAAGGTCTATTTGATACGGCTAAAGTTGCTCTGGAAGACAATAAAATAAATAGGAAAAAAAAACGAGCCAGCCTTTATCAATCTTTTTGCTTTGCACTCGTGCGCTTCGCAACGTCTAAAATATGTAGAAAGTTGCACGCGCACCCCTGGACTTTTTTTTTACGTATTATACGACGTTTTTATATTTTTTCTTCTGTTCGTTCGGATGCCAACTAAATACAAATCTTCGCACCTTCGTCACCATTCATCTGCCTAGGAGTCGACGAGTCTTGCCTGTTTTTTTATTTCTTTTTTTTTCACAAGCCAAATTATTGCAAAACGAAACGTGACCCTGTGGAACGAGAATTAACGAAAGAATAATAATGCTGCGCCGTCTCGTCGGATTCGCAAGCTTTCGCTGCGTTTCCGTGCGAACCAGTCTCTTTTCTTCTTGTACAGTCTACCAAAAAAAAAACTAAATAATTACAACGAAGAACAATAATATAAGTTATCTGCCTTGGCGGTTATACCCCGCCATATCGTCTCTCGTTGGCCCCCCTAGGCACCCATTATTTCCACTTTAAAAATACGAAAAGTCTTTCGCGGTGACTCACACGTCCCGCCTGTACAAATTCCTCTTCGTCTTTCGCTTTCGATCCTCTTTTTTTTGTCGTTATAAATAATCCTTACTTTAACAAATTAACTCGCACACACACATCTCGCCTCACAGTTATTCCTTCCTAATACTGCAAGTGTATGTACCGTTGTTATCGCGGTGTAAATAATCCAAAAATGCTCGTATCGGCTATTCAACTCCGCGATTCAACGGTGCGCTTACGGGATCACATCCCGGATCTTTAAATAGGAAAACTTATCAAATGTTTGTTCGTATGTGTTGTTTGTTTTTTTTTTCGTATCATTATTTTGCTTATTGCATGAATTTAATTCGTGGAACTCTTCTTTCGTTTTGTGTTCTTTTTTTGTTTCTCCGCTCATACTCACGAACGATTTTGATCCTTGTAGAAAACAAAAACAAAAAAAAACAGCGTTCGGTCAAATCTCCGGCGTCCCTGATGCGATGTATACTCGCTTTGCTCGGTACACCCTAGACGGTACCGAGAATTGCACGCTTCCGATCGCGACGAACGATATATCGCGTACGTGTTCATTTTTTTAAGCTAGTCCCGTTGGTCCGGTCTAGTAGAGGGGTAAGTTTCAGCTACCCTGATAAGGCATTTGATCGGGTAGGGAGGACGAGTGATTCTGATGTGGACTCTGATGCGAATGAAAATGTGGATTGCTTCCGTCTTGCGACATTTCGCTGACCACAGGATCCTCATACTTTCCCCTCTTGAATCTTCCGTAAAGCGACGAGTACGGGAGATTGTAGTGAATGGCAGCCTGATTGATGCTCATGTGACCCAACCTGACGATAGTAATTGCATAATTGAATCGTCGTTCAAAAGAGCTCGACGAGCCAGCATTTTATTTTATTTTTTTCTATTCGATAAATATAGTAGGAAATTATTGCTGTCTCACCTGACAGCCTCGAGCGCCTCCGTCATCGCGTCCTCGCTCCAAGGCGTGGGATTGCTTCTGCTCAGCTCGATGCCTTCCCTCTTGCATCTACCGTAAAGAGTTCCGGTAGGAATGCCAAACTCCGTAGACGCTCGCTGCACCGACGTCTGACCGGACCTTATAGCTTCGAGGGCTCTGTCGAGATCGGCCGGCGACCATGTTGTTGGACTAGCGTTGAAAGGTGCCGCGAGCCTTATGCCTTCTCTCCTTGCGATTTTGTACAGTGTACTGGATGGTATGCCGAACGCCTTCGACGCTTTGTTGGCGGATATAGTACCGGTTCTGAGAGCTTCAAGGGCGTTGTTCAGACTCTCGTCGCTCCACGATTTCGTCGGGCCGTCCTTCTTCGGTGTGTCTATGCCCAGTCTGTGAGCTCTTTGCCACAGCGTCGTCGAAGGGATTCCGAAGGTCGCTGAAAAATCAAAAGAGAACAAATAAAAGGTTTGTTCGATAATGGTTTTACCGAGACGAAATACAACGATGGAAAGGAAATGCCATGATTACCTAGTAACTACGATATTTAACGCATTGCCTCCCCAGATAAGAGTACGGATATATGGCAGTGCGATTTGTAGCTTGGCAGAAGCGATTGCAAGGGTCGCTTCGGCGCCTGAGGCCACGATTGGGGACTTTTTTCCTTTTTTTTCTCAATTTTTTCTTTACATTTCCTTCAAAGTATAAGCATACATTGAAAGAAATTTAAAGTGGGCCAAAAAGAGAAAGACAAATGCCTTAATTTACATATAACAGTAAGTAAGGCATAGTTTTTGTAAGGAGCATGACCACACTGTTATAAAGAAAATACGCCATGCAAGGAACAACCAAACTCTGTCATATCCACGAACGAGCAAATCTTGCTTCTGTAGACTAAAAAATCCTACAGTTTTCCGCGTACACGTATTATATTATTAGTTAATTACTAATTATTATATAAATATGTTATGTAATAATAAG
Source organism: Amblyjoppa fuscipennis (assembly GCA_963575735.1). NCBI lineage: Eukaryota > Metazoa > Arthropoda > Insecta > Hymenoptera > Ichneumonidae > Amblyjoppa > Amblyjoppa fuscipennis. The sequence continues at coordinate 18,509,167 of OY754491.1, forward strand.
TAACAATAAACAAAAACAACTCTATAACTCTGTAATTTTATAATTCCACAGTAGCCCACCTGACGCTTTCGTAAGGCTCATATCGTGGTTCCTGAGAGCCTCGAGAGCCGCATCCATGTCCTCCTGCGTCCAAGATTTCGATCCGTGATGATGTGAGCCAGATCCTCCGCCTCGAGAATTATTTTCACCGGAATCCGAGTGCACCGAGCTGCCGGAAGGCATGAGACCCAAAAGTTCCGGCGTTATCATCATCATGTTGTCGCTCTCGGCGGCGTGTTTCGAACTGACGCTCGCCCGATCCGACATGTGGCTGTCGATGTCGATCGTGTCCGACGAATCCATTGTGTGAAGCGTCTCGAATTTTATCTTGACGCTGTCACAGTTCTGAATGTCTGAGCACCGAAACAGATTTAAAAAAAACCAAATGTCACAGATAGGCTCGGGTCAACGGTGGAAGAGGCAAGAAAAAAAACAAGTGCACGAAACTGCTGTGTATCGGTAAGCGGACCGTTGAGCGCTGATGCGATCGCGCGCGCGCCTTCGATGCACGTGAAAAACCGTACCGGTCGTCGCGAACGTTAAACAAGACTGCGTGGGCCGTCCGCGAACCGAGCAAAGCAAATCTAATCACGAGCAGTTAAGCCCGATTAGACCAATTATTCCGATTCCCTCCCCGACTAATGAGCGGCTACTCGCTGATGCTCTCTTTTATCTGTTGTCTACGAAGTCAATCGGTGTGCCGTCTCGCCCCGCGCCTCTCTACCGATCGGACGATCTAGTTCGTAATAAAAACAGCTCGCATGCTCAAAAATTCTCCATACAACCGTATACGAAAAATAACAAAATCTTCATGTCGCGCATACGAATTATTGTTATCGAATTGATATATTTTTTTCCGACCGAAAGTGCCCAACGACTTCCATACTTTCGTCAACGTCGATTTCCCTCTCGCGGACGGTGTCTGGAAAAACCTACCGGTCGAGTGATGATCGGTGTCGCGCAAATGCGTTATCGTCGTGCCGACGAGCGTCGCGCTGGGTGGTGTTGGCTGGGTCTCGGGCGGTAGGTCGACCTCTCCAGGATCCGGATGATGACCGTAATGACCTAGACCTGTGTGACAGAACATGTCACCTTTTTATTCCAAGTGAAAAGGGTCTGTCCCCACGGCCCCCGCAATATGGCAGAGCGCCTCGCGCCTGAGTACTTTTTTATTTCTCTCTCGCGACAGCAGCGGCAGCCTTGATAAAAAAAAAAAAAAAAATGAAAAATAAAAAATAAGCAGAAAATACTTTGAAAAAAAGGAAAACATTCGATTCGTGACGAATGAGAGTCTCTGTCTCTCGGTAAAAAAAAAAACCTATCGCCGTTTGAGCGATAGCCACGGACTCAGGTGCGGGGCGCGACGTCGTCGTACGATTGGCTTACCGTTATTGTTGTTTGTACCGTTACCGTTGTTGCTGTCGCGCTGGCAGGATTCCAGGACTACTGATGCTGTCTCCGCGCCGCACTCCTCATCCTCCGTCTGCCAGTCGCCTCTGTGGTTCTACGGGAACATCCGGTACAAATTTAACTCGGCTGCTTGCACAGTACACCCGACTACTCTGTATGCGAGAGAGTAAAGAGAGAAATATTCGCCCTCTCGTCTCATCCTCGGTTATGTCGCACGTAAACGAACGAATGAATTAATGAATCAATGATCTTGCGGCAAACCTCTTTGTTGTTGTCACGGCCGAGGCCCTCGATTTCGTTCTCTTCCTCTTTGTACTTGTCGTAGTGACGCGAATCCGTACTCGTTGCCCGTGGCTCGAACGTTGTTCTCTGCCTCTTGTATCTCGGATGATGCCTCTTCAGTTTCGTGTAGTTCAGCCTCGTCGTGCCGGTGTCGCGGGGCGGTGGCGAACTCAGGCTCACCGACGGCGGTCCTTCTCTGCTCTCCGGGACCTCGCAGAGGCCCTTGATTTTCAGCTGATCGGCCGTCTTCAGCAAGGACTGTTGAAAACAAATTTTTATCATTAATAATGATGGAACGACATTTATTCATTAAAAACGGGGCCTGCTCGCTTTCAAAAAAAAAAAAAAAATTAACAGCTGACTTGGTAGAGGTAAATTCGAAAATGAGGGCAAAATAAGAACATTACGAAGTACGAAGTGGTGCTATAGTAAAGAATAGTACAAATGCGACTGCAGTCTTATTTCTCAGTCTCCGTTAACTCAGTCTCGGTCTCACTTATTGTCCACAATTTTTCTTCTTTCACCAAATCGTATTTTTTTAACTACAAAAAAAAAAGTTTGAATAAAAGAAACATAAAAAAAGAAATAGCGAAAAAATGTGGACAATAAATGTTTGTTAAATGTAACAAGACAGTTTTTTTTTATCAGGCATAGAGCATCTCGTCACTCGTTTCACACGAGATCCGCAGCAGTTCCAGGGCGTTCTGAGAAAAACGCATAGAGCCTCGATTGAGATTACTGCGGTCAGAGTGATGCGGTCAGGTAGAAAGAAAAATGTAGTTAAAAACATTAATTGCAAAATTAAAGAATTAGTGGGAAAAAAAAAAAAAAAAAAAAATGGAGAAAGATCGCCAGGAGAACGAACGGATTCGTTCCCGGTGCAAGAGAGCCGTTTGGCGTGCGCGGCTCTGTTCTTCAATCAAGCCAAGGGCTGTCTCGCGATTAGTCCGGGACTGAGCTGGCAGCAGCACCGGCAGCGGGGACGGTGTTCGGAAAGGTAGCGGGGATCCCGGAGCTGACGACGGCGGGACACGGTGTGTGTGCAGCGCGCGCGAGAGCGGCTCGCGACCGCTTCGGGGATGCGAAGCGGAGGCGCAAACCACCCCCCCCCCCCGCCCCCCGGCCGGTCGCTGGAAGAATGGGAAAAGCCGGCGACGAAGCTTTCGTAACTCCCAACGTATATCGACCCCTCCTAGTCGGCATTCGGCAGCTGCCATGCGAAAATCTCTCTCTCGCGATTCCGCGACTCTCCGTGCTTAAGCGGATGCGACCGGACCTTCGAAAACCTCCCATGATCGACAAATGGTTTTTTGTTATTATTATTCTTTACTCCCCATTAAACAAAACTAAAGCAAATAAAAAAGAAATCAAATAATTTTTTTTTAGACAAATAGAAATCAAATAAAATTTTGTAAACAAATTTGTTTTTTCTTCTAAATAAAACTAATGTCAAACTTTCCAAATTTCTTTGAAATAAATATAAGTAATGTCAAACTTTGTAAATTTCTTTGAAATAAATATAACTAATGTCAAACTTTGTAAATTTCTTTGAAATAAATATAAGTAATGTCAAACTTTGTAAATTTCTTTGAAATAAATGTAACTAATGTCAAACTTCGTAAATTTCTTTGAAATAAATATAACTAATGTCAAACTTTGTAAATTTCTTTGAAATAAATGAAAATTAAATTTTGTAAAAAAAAAAAGTTTCATCGAATCCGATAACGTCGGTAGTAGCAAAAAAAAAAAAAAAAAAAAAAAAAAAAAAAAATCGAAACATCGATGAGGATGCCGGTGGAGACTTTGGGCGGATTTTTCTGCGTCGAAATGTTCGTGGACGGTTCGATTAGGAGTGACGAATCTCCTCCGCAGCACTGGTGCGCGGGAGACGAAGCTCGAGCCCGGTTAGCCCACGCCAAATGGCGTTTCGACGTCGTTCAATCAAACGGGGGATAAAAGGGGTGAAATAGGATTTAAAAAAAAAAAAAAAGAACGAAAAAAAACGTCGAAAAAAAAAGAACCCGCTGGCTCGACGTCGACGACAGCGGAACAAGCGGGAACGGGCAACGCCGTTCGAGGACCGGGACAGAAGCGCACCGGGGAGGACGGGACATCGGCACCCGGGGGGGGGGGGGGGGGGAGAGGGAGAGAGGTTTGTACCGCAGGCGTTGGGCGCCGCGGCGATGCAGGAGAGGAGGGATCCGTACCGGCGAGCACGGACCTGTACTATATATCGTATATAGGTACACACCGAGCGTAGTTGCGGGGACAGGGGAAATGAGAAAACCCCCCCCGTCGACCACTGCCAGAATACCCCAAGCTCTCACCAATCAATACTTAGGGTTCAAGGGCATCGCCCGCCCGAGCAATTATATCCCGGACTAATTGGCGCGAAAAGAGATGAAAAAGAAACAAAATAAAAAAAATCAAAAAATCTCATGCCTGTTTCCCGAAGACCCGAAGGAAGGTGCGGCACTGATAACGAGAAAACTCGTCGGCTGCATCGACATTCTCATTTCCGAAAAGAAAACAAAAAAATCTCCCCGTTTATCAGAGCTTTTTTGTTTTTACATTGAATGGTGCGAAGTCTTTTTTTTTTTTTTTTTTTTTTTTTTTTATCGTCACCTCTAGGAATCAGCGTACTCAGGAATTTTTTGGCGACTCATGAACAAAAAATCTTATCTCAAACGGTCGATATTGTCTCGATTTATATCGTCGAGACGAGTGTGAATCCGTGCAACCGGTCTCTGATTTAAAAAAATTCTCCTTCGGACGTGAGGACAATCGGTTGACGCGCGAAGACGAAGTTTTCTTTGAGAGACAAGTAAGTGGAACGAGCCGTTTTGCCGGCAGGTCCAACAGGTGTGTAAGTCCGTGAAAAGAGAGGCGTCTCGCTAGTGTGCTCTCCTTCTTCCTTCCCCCCCCCCCCCCCCCCTCGCTTACCAAGGTTAGACAGGAGAAACGAAAGAGAGAGTACGGCAGCGAGAGAGTCGAAGAAAGGTTAAAAGAGGTTTCACACATCCGTCGTGCTCTTTCCCTCCCGTTCGGTCGGATGCTTCGCGGAAGGGCGATGAAACACGCGATCCTTTTCTTCACTATCGCGTTATAGCAGTACGTAGTACGATGGCCGTGGTGTGGTGGCGACGGTGTAGAAGTCGTTGGCTCGCCCGGAGAAGCGTACGGCGAAGGTGGGCAAAAAAGGTGAGAAGAAGGAAGAAAATAAAGATAAAGAGGAATAGGGCAGGGGAGTGGGGTAAAAGCGAGAGTGAATGAAGAAGGACGAAGCGAGGAAGCCAAGGGGCCGACGACGCCGACGCCATCGGGGGTGAAGTGTGAGAACCTGCGAAGAAGAGGAAGAAGGCCAATCCTCGAAGATTGCAGAATGGTTACATTCTATCCTCTTTATCTTTTTCACTTTCTCACTATCGGCGAGAGAGACGGAGGCCATCTCTCTCGTACTCGCCCGGGTATTACGAATACGGTGTCATAAAGGAATTGATAATGTAACTGGCGTAGTCGCGAGAAAACAATCTTCCGACTCGCTCTCTCGCAACGGCGGCGTGGCGAGATGGAGGGAGAGAGGGAGATACTGTCCGTAACCTTCTTACTGAATGGAGGAGACTCCGCGACGACGACCCCTTTTGCACCACGTGCTTGTGCACAACACACACACACACACACACTACCGAGAATGAGCCAAACGGGAAAGAGACGATGGGAGAAACGTTACTACGGGCAACTTTTCTCGCGATAAAAACCGTTACACGGCTTTGTTTTGGAACTGTTATTGACTATACTTTGCTGTATTTTTTTTTTTTTTTTTTTTTTTTTTTTTTTTCCGTCCAAATGTAATATCGCGAGGACTTTCTATCGGATATTTTTTTGTAGCCGATATCGGACTGTTTCAAATTTTACTACGATTTTCGTTATTGCGAGACTTAGATTGGCAAACGTTAATGGGAAACGTTAATGGGGACTTGAAGTCTCTCACTTCGGAACAAAGAGTTTCGCACACGATTCAATGCACTTTTTTATCGAGTATGAGAGACAGAACACGGTTACAATGTCAACTGAATTAAATTACTATAAATAGTACATGTACTTTGCTAATAAAGTGTTGTATGTGACACGTAAAACGTGTTAGCAGTCGACATTATTATTACACTAATATATTATAGTGTGTCGTATTTGGCAGTGGACGACTGTGTTGAGAACTGTTTGTTGCTGAATTACAAGAAAACAAGCTACAGAAATAAAGCGTTTAACACGTTTCAATATACTTTTTAACGAGTATATGAGAGACTGAACTTGGTACAATGCCGACTGAAATAAATTACTATGTACAAATAGTACATACACTTTACTAATATTGTCCTGTGATACTATATTGTTATATTGTAGTACTGTATCGACTGCTAAGAAACATAAGGGTGTAGACATTTACCGCGTAAAGGGTATTGGTATACGCCCTTCTGTTTCTCAGCAGTCGACATTAGTATTACACCAATAGATTATCGTATGTACTGTTATTTGGCAATAGACGACTATGTCGAGATCTGTTAAAAACAAAAAGTCCGATATTTGTTAAAATCTTTGTTACCACATTACAAGAGAATTTCAGAGTCGGATTATAGCCTAAAAATTCCCATGCTTGTGGTGCTAATTATAAGCTCAAGAGTTAAAAGTTTTACGCGTTAAGATAAACTTTTTAAGGAGTATATGAGGGGCAGAACTGGCTGCAATGCCAACTTAAATAAATTACTATATACAATCAGTACATGTACTTTACTAATATTGTGCTGTGATACTGTGCTATCGTATCGTAGTACAATATCGACTGCTAAGAAACGGAAGGGCGTAACCATTATCATGAAAAACAATGTAGTGTACGCCCTTTCGTTTCTTAGCAGTCGACATTAGTATTACCATAATGGATTATAGTGTGTACTGATTAGGCAGTCGTCGATTACGTCGAGATCTGTAAAAGAAAAAGTCTGATACTTTGCGAAAATGTTCGTTAACGGTTTTTGCGTGAATTTCAGGGTTAGATTGTAACCTAAGAATGCCCATAATCGCGGTAAAAATTATCGTGGATCGTCCGCTCGTTGAGAGATGGCGGCACGGTCGCCGGCTACCGTACGCGCCATGGTAATTCTTTTCTCCGTCGACATTATAATTTTTGCTCGATCTCCGTGTGATGGAATTTCCGTACCGACGATGCGAATTCGCGTCGACAGAACACTTCGGTGACGATGAATAAGATATTTTCGTTCGATGCCGAGTTTGCCGGTGCCGAAGTGCAGCGGCATCGTCTGGCACTAGGCTCTCCGTCGGTCCATAAAAATTCGGGACAACTCTCAGCGCACTACGGGCGGAGGATACGAAGCTCGGTGGGAAAACCACGGCGTCGCGGGCTTTTCGAGTCAACGTGCAAGAATGTTTACGAACGTGCGAAGGAAAGAGGGTTGATAATGCGAGAGCGAGTCGGAGAGAGAGAGCAAGGGAGCCGAGCGTGCTCGATGAATAGGAGAAAGAGACGCGAAGTAGCGTAGACTGAGCCGGCGGCTTCGCGAGGCAGACGTTTCCGAGGGCCCTCGTAAAGTCACTTCCTCGCCACTTCGCTCGGCGAGGCAGTGCGCGCCGGGCGAATCGCCGAGGGAGCGAGAGAGAGACGACGACAGGGCGAGGTGCGGGGCAAGGAAAGGCAGCAGCAGCAGCAGCAGCAGCAGCAGTCTACCCGACGGTCTCTCGCCACGGAACCGTGCACAGCTTTCGCCCGGCAAACGTGCAGACAGGCCAACCCGACGGCAAAGGCATGCAAAACTCGGCTACGAAATTCGCCAGACAACTCGTTCGAATTTTTTTTTCAAACAATATTCTTCGAGCCTTTGCCTCTCCCCGCCCTCCTTTAGAGCCTCTGCCTCGCACAAAGTTTCTCCTACGTACGTCCAGTCGAACGACATTTTTTTTTAGTCGATTCGCTACAATCCATCGGATGCTCGATCGATGAAAAAGGCTTAAGCCTATTCGTACCGTCAAATCTTCGTTCCCTCGTATCGAGTCTCTCTCTTCCCGAGTTCCAGTCGCAAAAAAAAAAAAAAAACACTCGCCGATTCGATGGAATTGGTTTCTCGATAAAAAAAGGGGTTATTTTTTTAATTCCACCGGAGCAACACGGATAGACACGGAGAGGGTAAACTTTGTATCGGACTCTAAACCCGAAAAGTAGCGTCGCTACGAAGTCTTAAAAAAAAAAAAAAAAAATAAAAATAAAAATAAAAAAAAATTCGTTTCGAAGAAACTTCACGAACAAGAGATAAAATCGTTACTTCACGATGCTATGCAAAGTATTGCCCGTTAAAGGCACAAAGGAACCTTTGACCGAGACAACACAGTGTGAGACACTCGAAACTAAAACTTTACCGTCGGATATTTCTTTCAAAAGCGAGTCGAGTCCATGATCAATTCCGGCAACCTTGTTTTTCTTCGCTCTCCGTGTCCCGAAACTTTCTCGTTCCTCGTGGGTAAAAAAAATCACAGTATCACAGAAAGCGTCGCACGGGGGACGAACACACTCGGAACACACAAACAAACGCACGCATTCACACGAGAGCCTCTCTCACGGTCGTGAGTATATCTCTCTGCCCGCGTAGAGAAATGTAACGCGCTACTCGTAGAAAATATCAGACGCGCGGAACACCCGTGAAAGAGGAGAACGAAGATAATACGACGACGGAGGAGAGAAGAACCACACGAGCGCGCGAAGAAAGTTATATCGTTTATCACTCACCTGGCACTCCGTAGGCGTAGGAACGGTGTCCCCTCGCGGGGCGCCGTGGAAGGAAAGAAGAGACGAGACGTGCGGCGCGAACGAGCGTCGCGGGGGAGGTAGTGTGTTCCGAGAGAGAGTAGGGATAGAGACTCGATGAGTAGTGGTGGATGCCCGAGGTCCTCCTCGGCCGAGGAACGAAGAAGGAGGAAAGAGGAGGTTGGAAGAAGAGCAACGCGAAAGAGGCAAAGAGCGAGAATCGAATGAAGGGTAAAAAGGGAAGTGAGAAAAAAAAACGAAGAACGAAAGAAGTATGAACGCGTGTGAGACTCTACCGAAGGAAAGTTGGCGCGAAGATGAAGAATCGAACGGAAAGGATAACGCGATAGAGACGAGAGAAAAGAAAAAAAAAAAAGAAGAAGCGAAATAAAAAAATTCTTGGCTCCCCGACCGTTCAAAGTCCGCGTCCGCGTCTTCCGGCGACAGTCCCGTTCGATTTATATAACGTACGTACGGACGATTGTCAATGTCCACCGCTAATTCGACTGTTACATATAAAAATTCACGAAGTGCCGATCGACACGAGCCGGAGAGAGAAGGTTTGATGTTCGCCAACGGCGAAACTGTGACTCCCTAAAGCCGCGGCGTTTCTCCCAGTAGTATCGTAAAAGAGCCGGACGGAGGCGAGAAGCGGACGAGAGGAGAGAGCGAGTCCAGAGAGGATAAAACACGCGACGACGAGAGACACGCCGAGAACGTACGAGCGACCGGCGAGAAAGGGACGCTCGGACGACGGCGGCAGCGACGACGACGACGTAGAGAACGGGAGGATAATTCCTCGCAGCAGCAGCAGCAGCAGCAGCAGCAGCGGCGGCGGCGGGGCCCGCTCTCCTCCGTGGCGAAGCCCAACGAAAGTGAAATGGCATTCGACGGCGGCGTCGAGAATATCTCGTCCCGCTCGCTCTCTCAGTCGGTTCTATTCGTCCACCTTGCTCCTTCTATCTCTGTTCGTGTTGCGGAGGGCGGGTATCGAGAGAGGACGCCGTGCAGCAGCAGCAGCAGCAGCAGCAACGGCAACGGCAGCAGCAGCAGCAGCGTCGGCGTCGAGAACAGCGGCAACAGAGCTAAAGCATAGGGCAAAGAGGGAAGGCGGCGGAGGAGACGACGATGCCCCAACGAGAGGAGAGAAGAGAGGAGAGTCGAAGCGAGGCTGCCCCGCTGCCCGACCGCCGCGGCACGAAATTCGTCGACGCGACGAAGAGAGCCACATAGAGGCTAGCGGCGGCAGCGGCAGCAGCGTGCTTCGAAACCTCGGGCCGGTGCTCGCTCGTGGCATCCACACGTTCGACGAGCGAGAAACCGAGAGAGACTCGAGGAGAAACGAGGAGGAGGAGGAGGAGACGGAGGAGGAAGGCATGTATGTGCGTGCCCGAGCTTGGACAGAGAACGAATGAATCCGAGACGCGTTGGTGCGACGAGGCCGTGCTAACCCCTTCGAGGCTATTGCGATGGCGGAGCAGAGAGAGAGAGAGATCGGTAGGAGCGAGGTGGAGAGGCGCGGGCCAATGAGGATCCGCGGGACGGGAGGGCACGCGGAGCGGCGACGGAAGAGAGTGGAGGAGGGGGGAGGGGGGCGCTTTAGACTCGGTTCTCACTGTACTACTCGCTACGCCTGGCCTCTCTGCCTATATACATGTGCACAGGCTCTCTCGCCGTACACTCTCGCCGGGAGGAACAGAGGCCCGCTGAAGATAGCGGACGATGTGTGCAGGGCTCTCTTCATTCCTGATACACAATAGTTTTTTGGCCGGGTAACAGTTATGAGCAGGTTCCCGCTTAAACGGCCGTTGGAAGAAAGAGGAAAGAACTATGCCGATTACTGTTTTACCTCGGCCGCTTGAGCGGTCAATCACTCCCGCTGTTTAGTCTACGCCCGTTGTTGCGTACAGCCGTCGTACGGTGCACGGACGAGCGCTGCCTGTCCGGAGGACAGAGACGGCGAGAGTCTGCGGCGGGTGAGACCTGCGCGAAAATCGGACGAGAGGTCTGCGGACCCGCTGATACTCTCGAGAGGGAGAGAGGATTGAAGAGTGTACACACACCCGAAAGGGTGAGTCCGCGCCCGTCCACGGACGAGGGACAAACCGAGGGTTACGATAGTGTGGGAAGGAGAAGGGGGCGGAGAAGTGAGTATACACGGGTGGCGGGCACACAGAGACGTCCGGAGTACGGAGCGGGCCGCTCTATACGCGGCCCGGTATAAAGGTATGCGGGCGACAGAGAGGATCGATCTATCGGAACGTGGATAATCTCGAGGAGGGGAACCCCGTTGTTTGGCTGTCTGCACGGGTCTTTGCCTCCGTGATGATGATGGTGGTAGTACGGTCTGGGAAGAGGTGGGGGGGGAGGCTTCTCGATCTCTCGTGGAAGAGACGAACGCGAGGAAACCGACGCTCTCTCTATGCGCACTGCCAGCGTCGCGGAGCTTATACTGCTATTACTATACCGTCGGTATACGTATATATATATATATATATATGTATATATATACAGGTGTAGTTATAATACGCCCGCTCGCTTTTTCGAAGGTCCGAGATAGAGGCCCTTTGCCTCGTAATTTATCTTACACGAATTTCCAACAAAGTTATGTCTCGCGTGTGTCGCATCGACTGTTCTCGATCGGGGCGAATAATCGATGATTCTTTCTACGGAAAGATCAGTTGTTTTTTGCGAGCTGTTCGCAGTCTCAAGATTTTTCTTTTGCATTGGAATGCTTCATTTGTTTTTGTTTTTTTGTGTCTTTAATATACTCAGAAAGACGTGATGAGTGGAATGAACACGAAGTTTTCGTTCCTTCTTTTGTATGTCGGTTGAAAACATTTTCACGGAGTATGTGTTTTATCGGTCGTGTTGCGTGTATCTCTCATTGAGAGCCGAGGAAGTGTTTCCACAGGGTTGCGCCCGATGCCGTGCGTGCAGAGCGCGCACCACTCGAGAGGCCGACGGCGAGAGCCGGGACGCGCCCAAACCGAGAGAGTCTCACTCGCACACGTACAGACGAGAGGGCAAAGTGTACGCGCTCGTACCACGAGCGCTGGTCGAGTGTGTGAGTGCGGGCAGGCTAAGTGAGGAGGATGGGGAGGGGGGATAAAGACCGCGGTGGGATAAATAAAGACAGCGCGTAGACAGGAACCGGCGTGGATTTGGCGAGTGAGCGAGACAGGGGGAGGCGAGAGGACTCTGTCGCGGCCGCTGCAGAGTTTGCGCGGACAAAGGGAATCTGCGGCTCCAGTCGTCTCTCTGGCCACGCATACAACGACGTTGCACATCCCCGGCGTCGTTGGTGCACGCACTGTCAAACCACACACACACACACACACAGTCGTCCACGAACACACCGGCCGTCCCGTATTCGCGTTGCAGAAACCCCGCGCGGGCGCCCGCGCGCACTGCCTAGTCGTACAGTCGGCCCGAAAATTTTCGAGAATCGAAAAACCCCCCATTGTTCGGCATCATTATTCCCGAGATACGAGACTCGGCAAAGGAGCATTCTGCCGAGCGAATAAAATACCATCGACGCGGAGACCAGAAAATTTAATGTGACTAAGAATGAAATGAAAAACGACTTTTGGTATCGAGACTTGATTCGAGACTTGACCATTTGATCGTGATGCTACAATCAATCCCGCTGAAAACATTTTACACTCAGGGGGGGGGGGGGGGGGGGAAATGTATGAAACATTTTTTGATACTCTCTGAAACTCGCGATAGGGTTCTTTATAATTTTATTACACTCGGTTGCGAAAACGGTAATTTTACGCGCAAAACGCTCATTTTCACGCTTCGTGAAGTAAAATTTGGTACGATGATCGTGCGCAACATTTTTTTTCTGAACTCGTGTGAGTGCAGCACTCTACGTCGGCTCGTGCTGCAAACTCAGGCTCCTCATAAAAAGTTTTTATTTCACTCGGTGCGTAAAGTGCAGTTTTACGCACGCTTCGCGCGCGTAAAACTCCCCTTTAGCATCTCGTGAAATAAAATTTCGTACGATACTCGTGCGAAAAACGTTTTCTTAACTCGTGTGATTGCAACACTCGCCTTCGGCTCGTGCCGCAAACTCACACTCGTCAGAAAAAGTTTTTTCGCACTAGTATCGCAATGTACTATTATCGCACCAGTATCGAAAATTACTATCGACGAATTTTCACTTCGGAATCCCGTTGCTCGAACGTCGAAAAGGGTATGCAATAAATATTAATAACAATACTGAGTCGTACGTACTCTCGGTTTATTCCCTGGAGCAATAACGATTGTCGATCTCTTGCTCGACTTCGAAGAGCGCCAATCGGAGATTGTAAGCGCCACGAAAAAATGTATAACTTGAGAGGTAAAATTTAAAAAATATTTTTGGTACTCTCTAAGACTCGCGATAGAGCTCTGTATAATTTTAACGTATTTTCATTTCGTAATCCGATTATTCGAGGATCGAAAAGTGTATGCAATAAAATAATAATAATAATAATAATAATAATGACAATAACAATAGCAACAACAATACTGAGTCACGTTTACTCTCGCTCGTTCCCTGGGATTGTAGCGATGGGCGATCTCTCGCTGAACATCAAAGCGCGCTCATCGAAGATTTTCGGCATCGTGAAAAAATGCATTACGAGAGTCGAAAAGTATATGCAAAAAAAAAAAAAAATAATAACAATACTGAGTCACGTTTATTCTCGGTTTGTTCCCTGAGGTAATAACGATTGTCGATCTCTCACTCGACTTCGAGGAGCGCCCATCAAAGATTTTCGGCACCGCGAAAGAATGTATTATCTGAGAGGTAAAATGTATTAAATATTTTTCGTACTCTCTGAGAATCGCGATAAAGCTCTGTATAATTTTATCGGATTTGCACTTCGAAATCCGGTTGCTCGTGGGTCGAAAAGTGTATGCAATAAAAAAAAAAATCGTAATGACAACAATGTAGATGTTACAGTATTGTTACCTCTCTCTATCTTTCTAAGAAAAACTTAATTAGTTTATTTCCAATTGGCTGATACAAATTTCTTTTCCTTCTTGCTTATGGTAGCAATCTTCTCTTTTCTAATCTAATATTATCTACGCTGATAGTGCGATATACGATAAGCGATATGCGTAATCACAAAGCTCTTCTAAGTGCCATTATAAAGTTTGGACAATGTGTATATATAGTCCGGTAAAAGGGTTCTACCCGTTAATAAATAAATAAACAAATAAATAAATAAATAAATAAGTAAATAAATAAATAAATAAATAAATAAATAAATAAATATTGAGTAACGTGTACTCTCGGCCTGTTCGCTGGGCTAATGGCGATTGTCGATCTCTCGCTCGACTTCGGAGAGCCCCCATCGGAGATTTTCGGCATCGCGCACGCAAGCGTTTTCGTGTATCGCGAAACGGCTCGCCGTACAGTCCTTCGAATAAATTATCATTATACGTCTGCATAAAAGCGGGAAAGATTTTTTTTTTTTGCTGTTTTCAAGGCCGCGCGAGTCAGTTTAATGCACCGACATACAAAAGTCAGCGCGGCGACTCGACGAGATCGGAGACTTTGAATTCTTCGACGGGTATGATACTGGTTCTCGGAGGTTTTCCTGTGTCTGGGCATGTTTATGGCGCGAGGAAAGTTCAAGGCCGAGCGAACGGTACCGGCAATACGCACTAAGCGCGCTTTCCTCGCGAACAAGATAGCCGAGAGCCGAAGGAGCAAGTTGCATGTACATACACTCGCTCGCATATAAATGTATACACATACATATATATATACATATATATATATATATATATGTATGCGGTATAGAAGAAAGAGAGGTGAGCGAGAGGAGGAGAGTTCCTGGTCCGGCCAGGTGTCCGAGTTTCTCCGTAACCGTTGCAACGAGCGCGAGCCAGTCAGCCAGGCAAGCAAGAACGTCTGCACGGACTATAGGGAACGAGGTCAGACTCGAGAAGCTTTATCAAACCTCTTCATCTTTCTTTCGTCTTTCCAATTTTGTTTGTTTCTTTTCGTTAGTTTTTTTTTTTTTTTTTTTTGCTGTTATTTATTTTATGCCATCGGGGTCAAACGGTTGCTCGGCCGACTAAAAAAATTGTTTAGACACAAATATGCGACGAAGAGTCGCGGGAGATCCGGCTGCGAGCCAATCGATGAGCGCGGAAGAATGAGTTACAAGATATGTATAAAAGTAATACGGGATTGCGCACAATCGGTACGCTAGCACATTGCTGAGCGGATAAAATCGTAGGACGACCAGATAAAGAGCCGGAGATGAGAATTTAAAAAAAAAAAAAAGAAAAAAAAATGACAACAATAACAAGGGGAGGATAGAGAAAAAACAAAAAAAAGTGCGCCACTTGTCGACGCGAAGCGGGAGTCTCCCCCTCCGAGGAAGGAGGTCATCTCTGCGCAATGTACTTCGCGAACTCGCGGATATCCTTCCTTCTTTCGTTCTTTCTTCGGCTATGCGCTATCGCCTCGCCGTGCGCTCCGCTCGCTCCCTCTGATCGTCTGAAAACGAGAATGTAACAGCGTGGGAGGAAGAAAGAGAGTGAGGAGTTTGGCGAGACGATAGTGCGAACCCGGCACGGTGCACCGAACTCACCAGCTTTTCAAACGCTTCTCCGCTACTTCTTATTCTTTACAAGAGATAATAAAAGCATTCTGGCGGTGGACCAAAAAAAAAAAAAAACTTTTGGTTTTTATTATTCATGCATTATAAAATCGACCTGTTGCCGAGGTTTTTCCTGCCAATGCTAATGAATAATTACAAACGAAAGAGCATTCCTAATTTTTAAAAACTTGAACCTTCCTATTTTTCACTATAAACTGGCATCGAGCGCGCGGCCTCGAGCCTTGCTAACATAAAATAAACCTTGGTATAAATATTTTTTATGCAATTTTTGCGATCGACTCGATTCGATAGCCCGAAGTGTTTATTTCCTGTCGATAAACGCCCGAAGCGATCCCTTAAAAAGAAAATAGCCTTGTTTATTATTCAATGCTAATAAGTAATTGGAAACGGAACAGCGTTCCACTTTTTTTTTAAGCTTATTTTTCACTATAAAGTAGCGTCGTGCGCGCGTACCTTCGGTTCTCGGTACTATAAAATAAACCTTTTTAATGTAATTTTTGCGATCGACCGATTATTCGATACCCCGAAGTATTTATTTCCTGTCGACAAACGCCAGAAACGATGACTTAAAAAAAAAAAAAAAAAATCAATCGCCGTATCTTCGAGTTTAATACTACAGGATATAAAAATGCCGTACGGATCTTCGCGACGATCGTTCTGGAGTCTGGACTCCGGCCCTGGTCTCTCCTATGTGTGTCGCCTTACAGCGGTCGTGTCAAGGCCATCCGGAGCTGGTAGGAAAGGAGAGAGAGAGTCAAGAAGACCGGGTTATGCGCTTCGAGCCTCGTCGGCTTCCCGACGAAGATAAAGACGGACGAACTCCTTGAGACTCTCGAGAGCTGCCGGTGTAACGCGGCGGCGTCACCGTTCCGCCGTTGTATCATTACCAAAGATTTCCGAGAGGCCGAATTTTTCATTTCCATTCACAAACATCTAACGATGTTTTCGTTAGTCGAGACGATGAGCGAAGTTGGAGATCGGGGCGTTTGGCGAAGTCGCTCCGGTGGAATAAAACCGATGGGGTTGCGAAGCGTCGAACACAACACACTCGCTGGCCGGTTGCACCAATCACGGTGTTCGAGCGAGCGGTGCGCCGCGTTGCGTGCCAGCACGTCGCGCCCGGCCGCTCGAGGGACAAAGAGAAAGAAACCCGCCAAGGGGGGAAAAAGCGAAGAGAAAAAAAAAATAAGACAGACCAGAGTCGCTGAGAGGGCTTCGAGGGGAGGGCGGAGGAATGGAGAGAAACAAAAAAAAAAAGCAAGAAAAAAAAAAGAACGACAGCAAAACGGCGACGAAACTCAAGCCATTCTCGAGAAGGGAACGAACCGACTGTGTGCGCGCCAGCCGAGACCCGCGCGTATTTTTGCACTCTCGATTCATCGTCTCTCTCGCGCTCTGTCCGTAGGAACAGGCGAGCTCGCCGAGGGTTCAGAACGCCTCTCGCTCAGCGAGAGAGACACACCGGGCGCAAATATTCAATCACCAGTACAAACACTGTCTGGACGGAGAAGTTTAACGGAAACTGTATTAAACAGAGCGAGAAGGATCCCACCCTAATTTCGTTCGATGCTTTACGCTCGTATTAAACATACATCATCATTGTAGCTGCACGACTGTACAACTACGAAACTTTGCGTAGGGGGGAGTGGGGCAAAATGAAAGCCGGACGAACCACTTTCACCATTTTTTCGTAGGGCATTTACAAAAAAAAAAATATAGCGTCTCGTCTCGAACGAAGAACACTGGTCCATTTTGCCCCGACCTTCACTAACAAGCGTCCAAATTATAATCTGGTTTATTCCAAAGATTTTTTTAAAGCCCTTAAACACCCCAATTTGATTATGTATTAAAAAAAAATAATTGCCGCGTTTGTGAGCAACGAAATGTGTTTAGATAAGACGTGTCCAGTACCGATCAACGATACATTTCTCGTAAGGTATTATTTCAGAATAGAATATCGACAAACCTCTCCAGTAAAGAGTCTCTCACTTGCACGAATAGCGATAAACATATGAGGAAAATGTAACAGTTAAACCGCGAGAATTCGCCTCGACAGCGATCCGTTCCACCCCCCCCCCCCTCCCCAAGCTGCGCTAGCTACACTGTAAAAAAAATTGTAAATTTAATTTACGGGGAATTGAAATTTCCTTACATTATTTACGTTAATTGAACATTGATGTACTTTTACTGTAAAATTACAATACGAGATATTAAGATTACAAATCTTTCGTCTGAAATTTACAAAAATTTCCATAAAAAATACTAATTTTACTGTAAAATTGCAACGCATATGTATTTGAAATTTCAGAAGCAGTTTGTGTAAAAAAGCTTCCAATACTGTTCAGTAATTTTCAAACAAATTTCTTTTTTTTTACAGTGTACATAACTATAAACTTAAGTTAGCTATTTAAATCCCCCAAAGTTGACTACGTATAAAAAAAAACCATTTAACCGTGTGTGCAAGCAGCGAAGAGTTTAAACAATCCCCCCTTAAAAGAAGATAAAGCAAAACGTTAGTTTGCGTTACTCGATGAATATGCGTATTGGATGTGGCCCGATAAGCCGCGTAGGTCCCATACCGATGCATTTCTCGCAACGTATTATTTCAAAATTTACGATCGACAAACTTCTCCGGCAACGGGTCTCTTACGCACGAATGCCGAAAAAAAATATGCGGGAAATTTAATAGTCAAACCGCCAGAATCCTCGTCGACAGAGATCTGGTCCATTTTGCCCCAATCCCCCCCCCCCCCCCCCCCCTAGCTATATAACCGTACAACCATTGGAGTTATAATCTTAAATATTCTAATGAAATTTTTTCAGGCCCTAAAATCTCAAAACTTGACTATGTATAAAAAAAAACATGAAATGTTTTAACAATAAGATTGCACAAAATGTTAGTTTGCATGACTCAATGAATATGCGTATTCGAGGTTGCCCCGATAATTCGCCGATAAGGCGCGTGTGTCCTGTACGAATCCCCAGCCGCATTTCACGCAAAGTATTATTACAGAGTAAGAAAATCGACAGAACTCTCCAGCAAGCGATCTCTCACTGGACTAATGCCGATAAACATGCGAGAGGAAAATTTAATAATTACAACCGCCGGAGTCCTCCTGGCGACAAAGATTGCGTAATTATCGATGGATTACGCGAGCCCCGGAGCCACCGACTCGGCGCGATAACGTTTACGCAGCCTCGTTGAGGTCGTCGACTCAATTGAATATTACTTGTAGCGCGAAGAGACTCGAGCGATAAGAGCGATCGCGAAAAGTCCGAGGACTCGAGGAGAGAGCCCAGTGAGTCGGAGATGCAAAGCGGGCTCGGAGAGAATCCGAAGCCGCGCCGGGGGACAATGAGAACCACTGTGCGAGCGTCGCCCGCAGTAGCCTGATTGCCGAACAATGCGCGTCCTAACGAGACGCGGGGTCGAAGACTGTCCTTTTATTGATTTCACGGGGCGCGGCGGGGGTCACGACGAGGCTTCGACGTCGCGACGCTCCTCCCTGGCCTTTACCCACCCGCATCTAGACATCGAACCATTCATATCCGGGAAAAACTCGGGGGCCAATTTTCCATCCGGTATAGC
Source organism: Amblyjoppa fuscipennis (assembly GCA_963575735.1). Classification (NCBI taxonomy): domain Eukaryota; kingdom Metazoa; phylum Arthropoda; class Insecta; order Hymenoptera; family Ichneumonidae; genus Amblyjoppa; species Amblyjoppa fuscipennis. The sequence continues at coordinate 18,527,924 of OY754491.1, forward strand.
CGACCTAATCGAACGGCAAGTGCCCTTCTCCTCGGAGACCAGACGACCCCCCCCCCCCTCCCCCCCGCCCCTCCAGCGTAGGTAACGAACGAAGCATTTTTTTTTTTATATTTTTCTTTTTACAAAATATAAACACGCAAAGTTCGACGGGAGTTGACAAGTTAGTTCTCGGACGATAGAAGTGTTGTCACCTGAGTCACGTGGGCTCGTTACACCGGAAATCGTTCCCCCGGTTCTCAGTTGTTCCACGCATCGGTAATTTCGTAAATCGCTCGACGAGCAGACCAATGTTGAGCGTTAAAATCGAAGACAAGAAAGACTACGATGCTGACAGACAATTAGAGATTAGAAATGACAACAGTTTGCAGGCGTAGTGTGGGAATGATAATGAAAACAAATGTATATAAGAATTTCTAATAATTGTGGGCTAACCTCTTACTGTCGTAATGAGACGAGCTCGATGCTCGTTCGACAGGGGGCCCAGGTGGAGCGCACATCAGGCAACTGAGTTACTTATATTTTATTTTATATTTTTTAATTTTACTTTTTCTTCACGACAGCACGCGGGACCGCGAATTTTTCGTGTCGCGTTTTTTTTTTTATTATTATTTATTTGATTGTTTTTTTTTTTTCGTCCAACTTATGAGGAAACTCGTGTAGCGTTTTTTTTTTTTTTGACGATTACGATACGGAAAATATGTACCGGCAGATGTATCAAAGTAAGGCGATGAGGTAACCAGAGTCGCGATAATTCGACGTCGAACGACCGCGACGACGACGATGAGGATCGACGTCGAGAAACGCAAAATCGCCAGTCATTTCGCGTGTAAAACTACTCGAGTGAGAGTGTACGCCGGATTATTTACGGCGAGGTTGTACCACTGAATAAGAGAGTCCCCGCGTATCCGCGGATAAAGACGAACGAGACCGATACCGAAGGAGAGATGCACACACGGCTCTCTCGCGAGTTTTCACGGAACATCCCGAAGTCCTCGCCGCTTTCTCGACGACTCTGTTCTCCGACGTATATATTTCAGACATTATCGCGCTATCTCGCGGTTCGAGAAAAATTACGGCTTGCCGCTCGTCAGTAAAGCGGCCGCTAAGTCGAAAAGACGCAAAACGGTAACCGGCAATTTAGATTTAATCGCGTCGATGAGGCAGAGCTCTGAGGTCGGCGAGGAAGATTCCCGAGGCAGAGTTCTTCGCAGCCGAGAAAAGAGATTGCAGAGCGCGACGGAAACGAGCGTCGGTAATCGAGTACCGAGCGAGCAGTCGATAAAAAAAAAGTACTCCGACCATGGTCGACGGAGATTGATTTTTCTTCTGATCTTTGAACGATCGCATTGTAATGATTTTTTTTTCTCTCTTATCTCACCTGAAGCTCGGCCTGCGACACGTCGATCTCCCCCTTGTAAACGAATTCGATGATGAATTTGAGGTCGTTGAAACACACGTCCTGCGGCATTATTATCGTTGGATGTTTGCAGGGATTAGACAGTAGAAGCTTCTTGAAGTACGAACTGCACGCCGATAGTACGACCTGCAACGACAGAAAAACAAAGATTAATCGATACCGATATTGTTGATCGTTAAAATTACGTCATCGATGAAGGAAGCGAATGAGGTCTTTTCATTAAAAAAAAAAAAAAAAAATTATCAGAAAGAGACATATAATACTATAGGCAGGTAATGCGCACGATGTAATATTAGCGATAAGAGTCGAGCGGAGAGATACGCATCATCGGTGTATCGTGATTATCCACTTTTTTTTTTTTTTTTACTTTTCTTTTTTTTTCTTCTCGCTCTCGAAGAGTTTTCGCGATTGACGAGTACTTGTCGGCGAAGGAGACACATACATATATTCACGATGAGTTACAAAGCCGACTGGCCTACCTTGTGCGCCTTTAACGAAGCCTCGTTGCAGGCCAGGGTGACGTCCACGAAGGCCTCCGTCTGCAGCAGCTGATGGAATACGGACGTCATATTTGACTGGTAATTGTTCCAGCGCAGGCAGTAGTGCTGCCCGGCCATGCCTCCGCTGAAACACGATAAGATAACGATTAATTTTCAGCAAAAGCCATCCCCCTCTCGATTTCGCACTCTTGGCATTTCTTATGTCATGGCAATCGTCGAAATAACCTAATTTTTTTTTTTTTCTTTTTTTTCTTTTTTTTCTTCAATCACCGAGAGAAAGAAAAGAAGGGACGAGGACTATCGACACAACGCGCTTAAACCCTCCGACGGGGGCCTCGCGCCGCACGGTTTTACCTGTAATGCGCACCCCAATAACGTGGCGTCTCCATTCCCTCAAAATAATTTTCTATCACACTCGGCAAAGTATATAACAAAACAAATAAAAGTAATAATATATTTCACAATTTTCTCCGTCCGTCACTTCGATCCGGTGACAGCCTTAAAAAAAAAAAAAAACGAAAAAAAAATGTATAATCTCTTTCCCGGGAGGAATAATGGAACGCGGATAAAACTGCTGCCAGACAGCTAATACACACTTTGACACTGATGGAGGAAAAAATAAAAAAAATAAAAATAAAAAAAAAATGTTTACAAGATTCACCGAACGTCGGCTAATTTTTTTTTTTTTTTTCTGAACAAAGTATCATTGGCTCTTTCACTCGCGGTATTATGTTTCTATCTGTCTCTCTCCCTCCGGCCTCTCCCCGCGATTCTTCCTGATATCCGAGACGCGAATGTGTAGCAACAAAGAGAAATTGAAAATGAAGGAAATAATTTTTTCAATTTTTGATAAAATTACAGTAACTGAATGACGAGAAGAAAAAAAAAACAAAAAAAAAAATCACGGCTGCACTTTTAGTGAACGAGGTTTCGGGCGTTGGTCTGTCCCCGGCTCGGATATGTATTACACACGACATTCACCTGTTCTGTGAACCTCTGCTTTATCTTTCTCTATCTATGCGAGACTCTTTATACCGGGCTGTTTGCGTTATCTGTCCCACGTAGACACACGGACTTTTATCAGCTGCTTAGACGCTCGCTCGCGTCGCGATAACGTTCGGTGGGATACCTCTCTCCTAAGCCCTCTTCTCTCTGTCGTATCTCCGTTTTTCCTCTTCTCCGTTCCTCCTTCCCCTTCTCGCGTCCTTTTCTCTTCGCGCTCTAATTTATCATTGCCTCCGCCTCCTCTGCGCCCCTCCCCTCCCCCCCCCGCCCCACCTCTTCTTTTTTTTTTACTCTTCGCTTCCGCGCTTCGCAACACGATTTCTCTTCGCAGCTCTCGCGCGATCATCCATTTCTCTCCGTCTCAACCTCAATCTCCCACCTTTCTTATTCGCTGCGCTCCGTCTCTCTCTCTCTCTCTCTCTCTCTCTCTCTCTCTCTCTCTCTCTCTCTCTCTCTCTTGTTTTTCTCTCCTCCTCTGCTTCTTCTTCTTCTTCTTCCTCCTTCGTATCTTGCAGTTTTTATTTGTCTCACTACCGGCGCTTATTTATTGCCGAGTGCTTCTTTCTCGCTCGTTGAACCTCTCCTACGGGAGACGAGCCGGAGCGAGACGCGAACGCGTTCTCTCGTACGGCAGTGAGGGACGGAGACTACCGAACTCTTTCTCATCCCGTCCCGGAGGTGACGCCGTTTCCCGGTCTCTCGGTAACCGCGCACACGACGCACAACACCTGCGACCCCCTTGCATCCGAGGATCCGTGCCGCCGAATCGCACTCGCGACTTTACCGTACGGTTTTGGACACTGAATTTTTTTTTTTTTTTTTTTTTTTTTTTTTTTTTTTTTTTTTTTTTTTTTTACTGTTGGACACTGTGTTAAAAATACAAAGTTTGTGTACTCTGCAAACACTTCTCCGCGGAGGCACTTTTTTTTATTTTTTTTTATTATTCTTCTTTGCGATGGATGAACGGTATTTTTAGCAAACAAAAGTTAGACCAAAAAAAAAAATGACGAATGTTTGTCGAATGTGCGAAACGCTTTTTTACAATGCGAGTGAGTTATATGCGCGAACTTTGGCAAAAAGAAATCGGCAAACACTTTTTCCGCGAAGTATTTTTTCTCTTATAACTCTTCGTTGTCGTGGATTAACGGTATTTTGAACAATGTAAAATAAATGAAACAGGAGAAATGATGAATCTTTGTGAAAATCCACAAAACGCTTTTTTTTTGCCGTACGAGTTATACGCGCGCACTTTACTACAAAGTAACTGTATCGCTATCGGAGATTAACCAAATATCGTATATGCCAAAATTTTTGATCGACGCACAGCCACTACTCGCACCTTGCGACCACCTTGCATCAAAGGATCTGCTCCGCCGAATCGCGAGTTTAAAAAAAAAAAAGTTTAAATATTCAACAAACACTTCTTTTTTTTTTTTTAGTTTGACAATTTAACGTTGGCCTGTACGAATGTTTTTAACAATTTTTTTTTTTTTTTTTTATGAACCAAAATAAATTCTCGATGTTACTTTATTGGACGTACAAAATGTTTTGTACCGTGCGAACGAGTTGCACTCGAACACTGCAGTGCGAAGTAACATTATCGCAGTGTTAATATCGGAGATCAAGCTAATATCGGATTTGCGAAATTTTTTAATCACCGCACTATCTTGTCTACGAGACGTAACACACAGTGCGGATAATTTTCACCGTATTTGAAAAATCATTTTTATTCGTTATTATTATTATTATCATTGTAATATCAATTTAATAATTTTTTTTTTTTTTTTTTTTTTTTTTAACGAATTTACAATGTACGAACGCGCAGACGTTGACTTATGTGAGGTTGTACTGTAGTCCGTATGCAGCTGGAGTTCACTTCGGTGAGTAGCTGCGCTACTGCCCGCATCTCCCCGAGGAGAACTGCTGCGGGGCCACAACTACACAACTCGGCCGCTCCATTATGAAAGCAACCGGTGCCGATGTGTGCCTATCTACTCCCGGCACGCTTCGCAGTTTAAACATCGCAAGCGCGCCGGGATTTTTACCGCGATCCTTCATGAATCCCATTAGATCTCCCGTGTACGACATCCGCGGTAAAACAGCGCGGACATGTTTTACCATGTCGCCATCGGGCCCGATGCATTCGCGCGACTTTCCTCGTTCCGGGAATACCGGGGAAAAACCCTGATTGACTATCGTTATTTTTATTAATTTGCTCGCGAATCGATAAGACAGGAAGCGACACAAAAAGCGACGATTCGATGTACACACACACACACACACACACACACACACACACACACACACACACACACACACACACACCCACACACACACACACACACACACACACACACACACACACACACACACACACACACACACACACACACACACACACACACATCTTTGGTTATTTGTTATTCTCGCTGGAGATAATCACGGGAAGATCGGGTCAAAGAGGTAACGGTTAAATCGTCCGTGTGCCCGTGAAAAACTTGATCGCGGTCCGTTCAGCCGCATTTAACTTTTTTTTTATATTATATTTTATTTTAGTTGATTCCCCTTTGTATGCGCGCCTCTATATTGTCGCTGCAATTTTTTTGTTCTGGCACGTGGTTCGTTCCCGTCCTCCTTGCAATTGGTCTTTGCACGTTTATTACGATTTTTTTAAATTATATATATATATATATATTTCAATTGATTCTCTTTTTTGTATGTGCGTTTCTGTATCATCGCTACGGTTTTATGGTTTGGCACGTGGTTTATTTCCATCTTCCTTGTAATTGGTCTTTGCTCGTTTATTACCAATTTTTATTATATATATATATAATCTCCAATTAATTCTCTTTTGTATGTGCGTTTCCGCATTATGGCAATGGTCTTTTGTTTTGGAACGTAGTCTGATCCCATCTTCCTGGTGATTGGCCTTTGCCCGTCTATCACGAATGAGAATAAAAGATAAAAAAAATTATAAAAGGGGTCTTGAGATGTGAAACATTTATGCGCGGATCTACTGTAGCCTGGCTGCAGTTAAAGTGTACTCAGTGGCCGAGGGGCACTTTGATATCTCGAAAATTGGGTTAACGCAGATCCCGGGATACGCGCGTGATAGACTTATACTGATAATGCGCGATAACGTGCGTTCCAAACACGCTCACAATAATGCCGGAGAAATTTCTAAAGTATGTGATTGAGGGTTAAATTCTTCGGCATTATTTTCCAGGTAACGCACCAGCGGTAGTATTTTTTTTCTCACGACTATCGAGTGACTGTTACTGAAGGAAAAAAAAGAAAAAAAAAAAAACGAACGTCACGGAATAACGGGCCAAGATTGTAATTATAATTCCGGTCTATTTGGACGATATGTCGGGCCTCGTAACACTCTCGAAACTCGGTTTCCCGTTATGTTGCACGATTTTTCGTCTTCTCTTCATGCCGCATACGTGTTTCTTCGTCTCGTTTTTTTTTTTTTTTTTTTTCTTTAAAACTACAGTAGAACCTCGATCATCCGGACCCTCAATTATCCGAACGGTTCGGCCGTTTATCCGAACGCTCGGTTATCCGAACGTTAGCGTTAAACATTACGCATTGTTGCCCGTCGCGACAAGGCCGCGCCCGTGTTCAGTAGTGTCGAAGCGCTCTTTTCCTCTTTCAGCGTCGATCCGCTCGCTCGCTGGCTTTCCCGAGCAGTTTCACCCACCCCGACAGAGTCGGACTGCGCGCATCGGAGACTAGTTTCAATAACAAATCGTTCGAATCGCCTTACATATGTAGTTCAATAAGACGACGATGATAGTAAAATGTGTTCGATGATCAATAAACACTCTTAATGCACTATATATACTCTCGCTTACTTGTATATACGCAATGCAATATATATACACTCTCATTGCATTTATATATTCTTCACTTATATCCATGTTATAATGCCGTTATATATATACTCTTGCTTAGTTATATATACGCGTTGCAACATATAGTCTTGCTTGTATATACGCAATGCAATATATACACTCCCATTGCATTTATATATTCCTCACTTATATACATGTTATAATGCCGTTATATATATACTCTTGTTTACTTATGTATAATGCCATTATATATACTCTTGCTTACTTATATATACGCGTTGCAACATATAGTCTTGCTTACTTGTATATACGCATTGCAATATATACACTCTCATTGCATTTATATATTCCTCACTTATATACATGTTATAATGCCGTAGAAAAAAAAAACATTGCGTTTCGATTATTCGAATTTTTTTTTTTTTTTTAATCATCCGAGCTAGACTCGTTCCCGACGCGTTCGGATAATCGAGGTTCCACTGTACCGCCTCTCATACAGAGGTGTGTTATTAAGCCTCGAAGCTCCGAGACGTCTCGTGCAAGAAGTAGGCTACGACTCAGTGTAGATCATTTTTTGGTGTTGTTGTAAGTAAGAAACAGAAAAATGTACATTCGAAGATTGGCCAGGGGTTTCGACGTTTCCATCCTCCGTAGGGAAAGTATATCGCTCAGCTTAAGCGAATTCCGCTCAGTCAATGAAGCGTCTTGAATTTAGTGGCCCGGCTGGACGATCGGCTTCGCGTATCGGTGGTGTGGACTTCCACTACTTGACGAATGAAAGTACATTTTTTTTTTTCACCTCAATTTTTTGCCTCAATGAAGAGACAATCGCGGGCCTCTGTGCTATAATCCCAATGTCGTACGGAGACTTTATTAAGGCAAAGCCACTTTTCCGTCCTCATTTTCCAACTCGGCGATTTCATCCGATTGGAAAATTATGCTTGTGAAAAAGTGGCGCTTTCCTCGTGTCTTCGCAGAGATACATTTGTCAAAGTGTGTTATACGTGTGGCTCATGAAACCTCTCTCTCTCGCGTTCCAATCGTTCGGACGGAAAATTCTCTCGTTCGACCGGAAGAAAGTTGAAACCTCGAAGGCCGGATGTAATCGTGATGCCCGTACAGCGTTACCGTGCACATACGGCGAATGAGACGGAGACGGAGAAAAGGAAACGGGGCGACTGTCTCGTTCCAGAATTCGCCTCGTATACGAGGCAACCGAGACCGTATCCCTGTGTCCTCCGTACGGTATGTCTGTATATCTACGTGTCTATATGTATACATATGTACACATGTGTATATATATATATATATATATCTTGAAAACGAAACGCGAGACGGGATCGATGTTCGGGAAGATGCTACGACGACAACTTCACCGGAAGATCGATCGTTGGTGCTTTCGAACAACTTCCCACTTCACAAAATAAATAGCATAAAAATAAACTAAAAGTTGTAAATAATATTCGTTCGGCGAAAGAATGTCGACACGGACAAGTGTCGACAAGATTTTGGACAATTTTTATACTCAAAATTGTTTGTCACTAGCTATCGTTATTTTTTTTTTTTTATCGCGACATATGAACTGTGAAAAACGTGCAAATTTAACAAAAGCTAACGGTTAAAGCCAATATAAAAATATTGGTATTGCAAAGACTGCTGATATCTTGCCGGTCAGCTTTCGCGCTGCGACGCGAAACTTCACCCACTTCACAGATAAACAAATCTAAAAATATTAAAGTACACAATAATTTACGTTTACCGAAAGAAAACAAAAAAAAAAAAATTCGATACGGAGAAAAGTGAACGATAAGATTTTGACGATCTTTGTACTATTTTGATGTTAGATATCCTTATTTTTTTTTTGCCTATCACAACATGTGAATTGCAAAGAACTTGAAAATTTAAAGGGTGAAAATCGAACGATTGCCAAATCGATAATTGCATAATTGACAATTGCACCTTTCAAAATTGTAAATTTAACTACGCGAACGGTAATAGTCATTATGAAAATATTGCGACTACAAATACCGCCGAGAGCTTGCGGTCCATGTTGCGACCGTTCGAGACACCGAGAAGACATTTGCGTTAGGCTGACAAAATATATCAAAAAAAATAAATAAATAAAAAAATAAAATAAATAAAATATTCAAAACGCACGCATAGATCAATGTGCGCTCTCCGGAAAATTTTCAACGATTCAGGACACCGAGCGGACGTTGAAGTTCTGCAGGTTAGACATACACAAATAAACAAAAAAAGCGGATATAAAAAAATAAAAAAAAAAAATAAAAAAAAAGAATAAAGAAGAATGAAAAAGTGAAGAATGGAGAGATGCGAAGGCGTTCTTCAGCGAAGGATAAAATCGGATGTGCCGTTATAACGCGACCGGGCACCGCCAGCAGCGGCAGCGGCAGCAGCCACGGGTTCTTCTTTTATTCGAAGTTCGGTCCGTCGTAAAATCCCGCAGCAGCAGCAGCAGCAGCCCGGTATAGAGCGAGGGGGGTCGAGAGTAAGGAAAGAGGTAACGGCGGAGTAAGAAAGAAAAATAGAATGTGAAAGATAAAAAAAAGTAAGAGAGAAATAGAAGTTTTGCTCTACCCCAAAGGGTCGACGACGACGACGACGACGACGACGACGTCGACGTCGTCGTCGTCGGGGCGAGTATCCTCCTCCATCTTCCTTCCCTTTCAAAGTACCCAGAAGCGCTAGCGCCACTGTACCATAATACCAACCCTCCGTCCATCCTCCTTTTTCTATCTTTTTTTTTTTGTTCCTCTCTTCATTCTCTTACCCCTCGCCCTTTCTGCTTTGCTTTCTCCTTTCCACGTTTTATAAAAAAAAAACGTATAGCTGTGCAAAGTTTATTCTTACGAGCGCGCAAGGCAGGGCGACGTCGCGAGGCCAGAACCCTTTTCCCCGATACGTCACAATTTTTCTTGCCGCTTTCTCTATTTAATTTAATTTTTCTTCGCATTTAAAAAAAAAGTTGCATTAAAAAAAAAAATAAATAAAAAATGTCCATCGCTACTTCGCGTCATTCGCAAAGGAGTGTTGCAATCTTCGTGAAAACTAATGAAATTGAATTCCTAACGGAAACAAAAGTCAAAAAAAAAAATCACGAATTGCAGAGTGCTTTAAAACCTTGCTATATCCTCTATACTTTCGTTATATTTCGGCACGAGTTCATTTTGCCCCACTTGTTCTGTTTGCCCCACTCTCCCCTACATATATACGTATCCATATACATATATATATATATATATGTTGGATCCCTTGCCGGAGATCCATTTCTTTCCTCTTGCCTCTTTCCCTCCGTCCCTTTTTCCATTCCTCTCCCTTCGCTCCTTCCGTTTCTACCCTCGCTCCCCCCCCCCCCCCCCCCCCCCGCCCGGCCACGATTTTTCTTTCCCTCGAGCTCACCGTCTTGCCCTTGCGCACCTACTCGCCTTCTTTCTTTCGTTCCGTCCTCCCTCTGCTTCTTCACCGATCTAACCCTCATTTGCTCGAGACGAGAATGTACGAGAGACATAGATATAGAGAGCCAGAGAGCCAGAGAGAAGAAAGCTCCCGTATACGAGAGAGGGTGTATCCCTCGCGCCCGGCGCCTTCGCCCCCTCTTCCCTCTCCTCTCTCTCTCTCTCTCTATCCCTCACTTCCATTTACTCGCCGGTCTCTCTGTACCGGCGCTGATGTTCCGAGCTCTCTCCTGCAGCCCGTCCCGCGCCTCCGCGGCCCCTTCAATTCCCACGAAGCGCGAACGGCAAAGTCGCTATTTTCTCGTGGCCCCCTTTTCTTCACGGTCTCAGGTCTGCCTCTCTGCCGCGCTCTCCTTTTTCCATTCCTTTCCTTTCCGCCGACTCTCCCCACCGCCCTTCCTCCTCTCACTCACTCGCTGCTTCTCCTGCTTTTTATTTTCGTCATCTTTTTTTCTTTATTTCTCTCTTTTTTTTTTTTTATTTCTCCTCTCCCGACGTCCTTTTATCCCTCTCGCACGCTCCCTCGTTTCCGCCACTGCCAATCGCAAACTCCTCGCCTCGTCCTTCTCTTCATACTCTTCTTTCCTCCTCTCTTTCGCATCACCATTCCGTCCTTCTCTTTTTATCTGTTCCCTCGTTTCCCGGCGCAAAGCTACTACTCTCCATTCCTTTCTTTCATTTTCCTTTCTTTATTTCGTTCTTCAGCTTGGTTATATATATATAGAGAGAGAGAGAGAGAGAGAGAATCGCAGACGCGTTCCCTATTTCACCCTCGAAGTTACCCCGCTGTTCTTGCGAACCTCTTCTTTTTTATTCCACCCATCCGCCCACACCTTCCATCTTTCGACCCCCTAGCCTTTTACGTTTTTCCGACGTTATCGACGTTTCTCGCTCGCTCCGCGCCGTGTTCGGTTTCTTTATTCGTTCCCCCTTTCGAGGGAACGAGCCCGAACGCTTTTCTGCGAAGCTTCGAGATAAAAAAAAAAAATAATGGTAAAGGGGTAAGGGTGATGCGGACGAAGAACGATAGCTGTATGCACACGCGAATAGAGTGGCGAACGGTCGAAAGAAAAAATATACGCTGCGAAGGGTGTATCCTTGTGCCCAACGGAAGCGAGAGCCTCCACCGCGCTCGGTTCGATCCCGTGTCGTACGACCAAGGGGATAACACGAAAAACTATCTTTTCCACGCAGCGCCATCCATCGATCGATTCTCGTATCGCGTGAAGTAAAAAAAAAAAAAAGCAACGAAAAAAATATTATTCCGAAGACGAAAACATTGTCCCTCGTAAGGGCACAGATTATAATATCAAAGTCTCGTTGAACTGATGAAGGAAAAAAAAAAAAGCAACTAACCTCGTCAGGACGTCGAGTTAGATCCGGTCGCTCGGTAGGCACCGAACTTGAAAACAATTTCCCATCGTGCGAGTTTTACTCGCACAATATAACCTCTCTCTCGAGCGAGCGCTCCGCCGCTGTGTATCGCGCATAGCTCCCGTACTTTCTACACACCGGCGTGACGAAGAGATTCTTCTACGTTCTACGAGTGGGTTAAACAGTTCGCCTGTTTTTTTTTACCCTCTCTCTTCTATATTTCTTCTTATTCAAGTCCGTCGACGGTCTTTTTTTTTTCTATTCACGAGCTCTCTCTGTATACCTCCGCGAACGACACGACGCGCGCGTACTTTCATCCGACGTGCCGCTGCCTGCTGCGGCCGCGCGCGGCAGCTCTCTCGCCCAATCGTTTTCCAAGCGCCTCTTTGTATATATATATATATATATATATATATATATATATATATATATATGCATCGTCGTCTCGTCGAATTTACTTCGCCGCATTCAGCGAGCGAGAGAACGGAGAAACGAAAGGCGGGAGATACGAACGAGGGCTTTCCCCGCGACGAACGAACGGGCTGGTGGCCACGAGGAAAATCATGGCTGCGCGGCTCGAAGGTGTCCGCGAGCGGACGGGCCGACACGAGGGCGGTCGAGTACTCGGTAACGTGTATCTTAGACCGCGCGCGCCGAGATAGGCACGAAGGAGCAACGGGGAGGAGGAGGAGGAAGGTTACTTACTTCGTTCGTTTAGATCGCGAGAAAGCGATGAATCAGGCGTCCACGGCACCGTGGCAGAGTAGTCCTAATTTCCGTCCAGCGAGCAGGCATCGAGCGTGAGCGCGCCGGGCACCACCGTCTTTACCGTAAGGCATAACAGTACCGCATTCCGAATGCCCTTCGCGCGTTTATTCGTTTCTTTTCGCCTTCTCTCCACCTCCGCCTCTCCTTCGGATATCATATATATATATATATGTGTGTGTGTATCCTATTTATCCGAGGACTCCTCTCACGCTCTCCCGTCTCTCGACTGGTCGTCTCCGAGCGTTCTCTCCTCGCGGCCTCCTTCGGCCCGCTGCCGACTACTTACTCGCGCGTCCTCTTTATTACTTTTATTTACTATATCTTTTTCCATCACCCGGCCCGAACCTCTCACCTTGATCGCCTTATTCGCCGGATCGCCGGTTGGAAGAGATTGACTCCGAGGCTTTATGCTTGCTTCGTCTAATCACTTTACATTCGATAATATATCGACACATCGCACGGTGGACGCTGAAAAGGAGTGAAAAATATTTCGCAGACTTTCGCTCGACTCGCGCTCTTCGAACGAAAAACAACGTGAGTTTAAACAGTTTCAGTTATCCAACAAACAATTCACGATAATTGCATTTTTAATAGGTCCATAAATTATTGAAAAAAAAAACAACAACAACAACAAATATTGAAAGTTGCGAAACTTGCGTGTAGTAAAATCTACGATACATCAAAGGAGCCACTGCCTGTCGTGCGTCAAAGGGTAATTTATCGCTGCAGACGCGAACTGGTCCAATTTTGTTTTTTTTTGTTTTCTCCGTTACGCTCGCACTTTAATTTTTGTTTTTTTTTTCCGGAAACAATTTCGCCGCATAATTTTTTTACACACGAGTTTCGAAGAACGCGTAAAAATTTGTCCCAATTTCGGCGACGTACTTTTACCGCAAGGAAATAACAGTATACCGACATTCCGAGTGTGGCCCTTTCGTTAGCCTTCCCGCTTCGGTTCCCTCGACTTTCCTTCCGTGCTCTCCGCAAATGACCGGTCATCGGTCCTCCTCTTTCCACGAGTCCCGAGCAGTTTTTCTTCCTCGCGTCTTCTCCGACCGGCGTTACAAAAGAAAGCCCGAGTGAAAGAGGAAACTGGAGTACAATGAGTCCGAGTGCGGCGGGAAGGAGGAAGGGGGGGGGGAGGGGAGGGGGAGACCTCGCCTCGGCGAAGAAAGAGAGGGAGCGCGATCCCGGAAACGTCAATTTTCGTTCGCTCTCGCTCGACGGAAAAGCGAGGGAACGGGACGGAGAGAAAACACGCTAGAGAGGTTCTCGGGCTCGATAAGAAATGGCGGATAGCAAGAGCCCGGGAAAAATCGCTTCGATTTATCGTCCATTCGATTCGCTCGTCATTCATTCGCCCATCCCGCTCAAACCCCTCGACGCCCCTTCGTTTCTTTACACCGTCAACCTCATTTTCCCACCTCGTAGAACGAAGTGCTCTGTTTTCAAGAATTTTCTCTTATCCTTAAATGGCACTTCACAAACAAATGTTAATTGCACGAGGAAGTTAATGAGATCGTATCAATTCTTTCACTTTGTTTTATTCTTATACGTTTCTCCCGAAGCAGGAGGCCGAGGCCGTGGACTGATTGATCGTTGCAAAATAAATTGACGACGGAACAAAGCTTTCGCTATGAAGCAAAAGATGAAACATGAATAAAAAACAAAAAAAAAATAAAAAAAAAACACGCAGATTTTCTTTGCGGTCGTTCGTGCCAGCTCTGAAATAATATTTTCCGTGGGGACGACGAACACTGTTATTATTATACATACGTTCGTACAACGATCTTATTCTCCCGGAGGAACGAGGGTAGCTGGGAAACCGCTTTCGGCGCACAGCCCAGCGGGGGCGAAAGTTTCTCCCGTGCGTGTTCACGGAAGGGAACGGCGAAGGGTTCGCGATTCACCCCTTGCTCACCCTCGCCTGCTAACACACCGACTAAGTGAGAATCACGAATAAAGGGTAGCGTACAGCCCACGATGACTCACACACACACACACACACACACACACACACACACACACACACACACACACACACACACACACACACACACACACACACACACACACACACGCACAAACAAGAGAGCGCGGATAGGACGCACTCGTAGGCACGGGCACGTGGTACACGAACAAAGAAGAGGAGGTGGATAACGGGTGGCTTCGAAATATAAACGTGCAGGGGGAGAGAGGTGGGGGGGGGGGGCGCTGCGACGTTCAAGGTCGCGCGTGTAGCAGCGCGTCTCTACGAAGAGAACTAGCACAGTATAGAGGGAGGAAGGCCTACGAGGCTCCTGCGCCTCTCGCCTCGAATATACGGGCGAGTGGGAGACTGTTGTTGTTATTATTATTATTATTATTATTATTTTTTTAACCACCCCTCCGCTCAAAGGGCGCACGTGCACGAAGAAAAACTTCGTCTTCCCTATAAATAAACAACACTTTGATGACCGGCTCGATCAACGGAAAGTCTTTTCTCGATAATTAAATTGAGAAGAAAAAGAAAAATTGAAATTAAAAAAAAAATACGACGTGGCGAATGACGCAAAAAATTTCGGGGGCAAAATGGATCGGTCGACTTGTTATCGGGCGATGAAGAAAAATTGATCTTCGCGGAAGGGTTGTGATTGGTTTTCCTTAGTAAAAAAATAAATAAATTAAAAAAAAAAACAAAAAAAATGAAGAAAAATCGCTGCGAGGCCTCGAAGACGGGCGGGGTGAGAGTAAAAAGAAGAGGAAACGAAAAAAAAAAAAAAAACTTCGTCTTCTCTATAAATAAACAGTACTTTGATAATCGGTTCGGTCTTAGATCGAACGGAACAATCTTTTCTCAATAATTAAATCGAGAAGAAAAAGAAAATTAAAATAAAAAAAAACATGCTACCACACGAATCTCGCAAGGATTCGGGGGCAAAATGGACCGGTGGCCGTCTCGGCTGGGGAATTGGAGAAAACTCATCTTCGAGCGCGCGCAGGGGAAGGGGATCGTTTTCTTCGATAAAAAAAAAAAAAAAAAAAAAAAAAAAAAAAAAAAAAAAAAAAAAAAAAAATCAGAAAGAAAAATCGGTATGAGGTTCTCGGAGACTGGCTGGGAGAGACTAAAAAGAAGAGGAAACGAAAAAAAAAGTAAATGGAAAAAGATAAAAGGATAGGCAGAGGGGAATGGCGTGGAGAGGCGCTAGAAAGAAAAAGGGGGGGGGGGTTTGTGGGAAGAAAGAGGGTGGAAAGTGGGTGGAACGAGAAGAAGGGTCTGTGCGAAGAAAGAGAGCGAAGCGGAGGTGTGCGAGGCAGAGCGATAGGATAAGAGAGTCTCTTTGTGTCCGAGAAGGGGCGCGAGGGGGGGGGGGGGGGTGGGGTGGAGGAGGCGAAGGGATGAAAGCGTAGGATGAAAAAGCCGAGGGACAGATGGCCGTTACGGACAATGAGAAACTCGAGAGATAAGGGGGGGGAGGAATAGAGAGAGAGAGAAAGCCTGTCGGAGCCGCGCGGTGACGAGGAGAAGCGGAGAGACTCTCCCGTGCGCGGGAGAGAGTTAAAAATAAAGACGATACGAAAGGACAGAGATGTGAAGAGCCGAGGGTAGAAAACGGACGGAGAATGAAACGAGAGCGTGGATAGTAAAAGATAGTAAAGGAAAAAAGAAGTTGATGAACGAAAGGAAGGGAGTGAGGCGGAGAACGGTGAGACGCGAAGAACGGAGGCAACCGGAAGGGCGATGAGTCACAGAGAGCGAACGGACAATCGCCAAGCTCGATTAATGGGACAGCCCGAGACTCGCGGCCGAGGAACGGGAAAACGTATCAAATTTTCGAAAGCTCGTCATCCATTATATTCCGGGAAACTATTTGTAATGTGCGTGTGCTCCCTAATACAGCACACGCACATGGACAGCGGAAGAGCTGGACGGAACGGACACTTTTATTTAAGGTCCTGGTGACACAGACTCGGTCGGTAACAAATCGGTTTCCCGATTATCTCCGCTTCGTCGATACTTTGAAACAAAAAGTAAATCAGGTTTTCATGCTTCCCGTATAAAACCTACGAAAACCTAATTTCCTTTTATCCGAAATACTTGTAAAAATAGGAAAATCGATTTGTTAACGACTGAGCCTGTATCGTGTTCATCCCGTCCCGCGAAGGATTAATGAGAAACACTCCATATTGCCCCGTTCCGCAGGTAAGAAGCCGGAGCTCAGACTGCGACAATCGAGAAGGTGCAAGAAAGAAAAAGAAAGAAAAAAAACAGCACCTGTACCTCGAACGAATCTTGGGAATTTAATCGAGAAAGCAAGAAAATCGTGAGAATTTTTCCATCGAGTTTCCTCCCGGAAAAAAGATCTCTCTTCCCGTCTCGGTGCATCTGTTACACGCGTGTGTGTCTGTTACTTCCTTTCCTCGGCGGCCGTTCGCGCGCCGAGACGCCGTAGTTACGTGTGGGTGGGTTGTGCGGAGGATTCGAACCCGATGGAACGTAACTGGAAGGCGGAATGGAGTCGGGTGAAAGGCGAGCGCGCGGAGAGCGAGAGGAAGCAAGTAGCGAGGCACGAGGGAGGGTTGGTGGGCGAACGAGAGGCGAAGCGAGCGGGGCGAGGAAGGAGAGCGACGTCGAGGGAGCGCGAGCCGGCGGATAGGGAGTATCCGGAGGGAAGAGAGGCAGAGAGCTTGGACGAAGAAGAATCGTTGCGCTGTTGCTGTGGCCGCTAGCCGAAGAACTCCGCTCGTCCGGCGCTCGCACAGGGACGAGAGAAAACCGAGAAAGGAAGGATGAACGAGGGATAGATGTGTGGAGCCAGAGAGAACGGAGGAGAACGGACGGGAAGCGTTGAGAGCTTCCCGTGTACATACCTCTATGTACCTGCCTACATATATACTGTATACATAGTATATTTCTTTCTTTATCCCTGTCTCGGCGGAGAGCAAGAGACCCGGCCAAAGAGGAAATGGAAGGGTGCCCCCCCCCATGGAAGGGAGAAGGACTGAAGAAGGTGACGGGCTTTTATACAAGAAGGAAGCACAGACGGGACGGAAAGAGAGTCGCGAGTGCGATGAGGACGGAGGACAAAGAGAAAAGGGGAGAAGGAGGAGACGCAGAGAAGAAAAAGATAGGAGGAAGCCAGCGAGAGAGTTCCGAGGAGCAACTGTGTGAAAGAGGAGAAGAGGAGCGGAGTGTAAACGAAACGATGGAAGAGAAACACACACACACACACACAAGCGCGTACAGAGATACGCCAGAAAATTGCAAGAGAAACGAAGAGGGAGAGCGGGGGCAACGAGGCGAGGAATAAAAAAATTAAAAAAAAACCATAATAATAATAATAATAATAATAATAAAACATTGTGAGAGTAGTATAAGAAAGACGAAAGGAAGAGAGGAGAAAAGAAACGTTGGTGTGTGTGTGTGTGTGTTTGTTTGTGTGTATATAACGTGAGGTACGAGTATAGAGAGAGAGTCTGACTGGCCGTGGAGGGCACATAAAGAAGAGCGCATATCTGCTTTGCTCTCGGTCGGTCGCTGACGGTAGTAACACCGAGAGAGGGAAATTCGACGAGGAAAAAGTATATAAGGCAACGATGGGAGACCGTTGAGCAGAAAAGAGCGCTTCTCTCGCATTACATATATATATATATATATATATATGAGTGTGTGTGTGTGTGTGTGTGTGTGTGTGTGTGTGTGTGTGTGTGTGTGTGTGTGTGTATCTATATGTATATACGTTAGCGAGCGGCAAGAGAGGATAGGAGCCAAAATGGGGACAAAGAGAAAATGACAAAGACGAGAGCGAGAAGGGGGCGAAGAGCATTCGATTGGATTGGAAAGGCGAACGCGCCCGGAGAGTACTAGTATAGTAGTAGCAACGAGCGGCGGTGGTGGCGGCGAGGAGGAGGGGCTCTCGTTCCTTTTACTCCGACGTTTTCTACGTATTATATCTCGTTGATGCTTCCCCGTTGTTCCTGCCCTACGCTCACTCATCGTAATATCTTTCTATCTCGGGAGAGCCCTCATTTGATATAAAAATTTCTATCCCCGTCTCTGTATTTTATCCCTCCCTTTCACGAGGTATCTTCGCTTCCCTTGCATATCATGTTTTTTCTAGGCAGGACTCGAGCTCCGCCCTGTGCGCGCTGTTCCGTTCGACCATCCGCGGGCCTTTTTAGGGATGATGATCGCGAATAAATAAAACATTTTTGTGAAGCCAAAAGCAGAGCCGATTGCGGGTTTGATGGAAAAAAAAGGAACACTGATTGGTAATTAAATAAAAACGTTAAAAATGACCAATTTGACCGCAAAACACTGCCACGGACATTGGCACTTTGAAAACTAAAAAATAATTCGCGGTCACTTATATTTTGTTTTAACTCTTTTGACGATAAAATTATTAAAAAATAACCGTATTCCTTTTTAACAAAATATGCGAAATAACGTGTGAGTTGAATACAGTATTTTCGCGGTAATTTTACTGGAAACACCGGCATTTTTGCATCCGTTCACTTCTTCATCGCCAGTTCCGGTCCAAAAGCCGATAACCGAATGATCGAAGGACGAAAATAAACACCGATTATTCCGGCGTGTTTAGTGACATGGATTTCTAATCGATAGGATCCGTCTAGGATTCTCCGGCTCGTCGTCGGCCGTGCGAAATGTTTACTCCTCCCCGCATCGCGCAGTTTCACCGTGCGTCGCGCTCGGTGTAGTCTCTCTCTCTCTCTTCCCATCTTCATCTCTTCTCTCGGGCGAGCGCGCGCGCGCGCGGGTTCTTCGAGAGAGCTATGTCAATTACTACGTTTCACGTTATGCGCCTCCGGTTCGCCGACGCGCGTATATAGTAGCGGAGCGACACCGAGCGAGCGTTCTCTCCTCGACGCTCGCATTTATATACGTGGGTGAACGGGAAAATGTTTGCTCCCGTCTCACTCGGGCGACCGGATCCTTGCTCGTTCCTCTCTTACCCGCTCGCGATCCTGCACGCTCCTCTCGGGGAGCCTTTCTAGGTCGCTCTCGATCGCTCTCGTCCTGTCAAGTTCAGGACTCTGGCTCCGCGGCTGCTGTACACAACCTTCGACAGCAAACGAGATCGATGCCTGATACGCGATTCATATTACACCTGGATATATATTTAAAATATATTATATATTATATATTTGTAATGTAGATATGTATAAATGAAGGTTCTCACGTAGTTTTAAAAATATTATGTTAATCTTCTCACGCCGAGCAACGAATATCCATTTATTAAGGTGGTCTTTGCGGGCCAGGAAAGTCAACCGGGTAATGAGTTTTCAACATTTTTTTTTTTTTTTTTTTTTGCACAAGCTTGAAACAAGAAACTCGTGGGAATTAAGCCGGATCTGGCTTAAACAATACTCAATTCGCCTAAGAAACAACTGTTCAACGATAAATTTAAGGAAAAATACAGTTAACAGCAGAAGAAAAACGGTGTGAAAATTAATTACTTTATTTATTCATTTATTTAAGTGAAAACGGGCTAATGTGCCAATTGACGTATTGGCGTAGAGCGACTTATTTTTCCGTGAATTCGTTGTCATAAATTTTTTCTAAACTAAGCAGGAGCTCCTTGAACCAGATCTATGTTTTTCCGCTGAAGCGGGTACAAACGATTTTTCTAAAATTTACTACGCGATAGACTTTACGGTACCCGAACTTCCTTTCCCCAGGTTTTTCGTACATCCCTCCACGCGTTTTCCGGGTGATTTACGAATAATTTTTATGGATTTGGTACAAAAAAAAAAAATGTAACTTTTAAACTGGTAAACGACGATTTCTCAAATCCGAGTGCAAAATACCGACGGAGAGACAGATAGCGTAACAGTAGCGCGCAAAGAGAGAGGCGCGGAGTGTCGGCTGTGTGAAATAAAGAACGTGGTCGGAGACTGAGAAAGAGAGGCGAGAGAGAATGTCCGTTCTCGTTGCAGAAAACACACGGACGCATACAGAGACGAGGGACAGGCAAGGCCGCGACGAGAAGGAGAGAGGGAACAGTAAAATTGTTGAGAATGTGTGTATATACGTGTATAATACAAGTATCGCCGAGCAGAAACGCCAGTAACAGCAGCATCGGTGGCTGGCCTAGATTCGAGTCAAGACCTGCTTTCTAGCCAGCATTTCTCTTTATCACCGCCGAACGTAGCATACTCTCATCGTGCGGCGTTCATCTACTCTCCTGCTACGTGTACACACGGTTTTACATCCAATTGCAACTGGGCTCTTGCCACCCGTCCTTTCATCGGTGTTAGTTAAAATTTACAACGGTGTGAGTTACATGTGTGTCTGTGTGCGGATAGGCCAGAACCGTCCGCCGCTCTCGCCACGCGGGGGCATAAGAGAAAATCCACGACGGAAAGAGTCGAATGACGAGGAAAGAAAAGGAAAAAAAAAAAAAAACATATACAATAAGGCTGGGATAAACCGCCGAGAGTTCTCGCTGCACGGGCTAATCGCTGATCTTTCTTTCCGTATCTCCTCCGTATCTTCCTTTCATTCAAAATTTTCGTGCTCGATTTATTTTAGATATATATATATATATATATATATATATATATATATATATATATATATATGGACGGCGTGCATAAATTTTCACCGTTAAACTTTCCATTAGTTTTCTGGTACGTGTGGTAGACGTAGTGGTAGTGACGGTGTGTGCGTGCACAGGGGGGGCTTGAGCGCACACTCAGGGGCCTTGTTAAACTCGTTCTCTCCGGTTCCGCTTTAACGGTACTACTCCCCTGCGTTCGATGTATATATATAGGACACTAGCCCACCGGTGAATAATTACCGAGGACTACTGAATTCCCTACGCCACCCCCAGTACTATATTTTATAATTCTTTTTTTGTTTTACTTTTTCTTTTCTTTTTTTTTTGTTCTTTCTTTTCTTTCGTTCCTCGTAATGACGTACGAATGGGATGCGCCGTCCAGTCCGTCCGTCGGATAAACACGAGCGCGCTTTCCCATCGATGACCTTCACCCGCGTACGTGCGATAGACCGCGATACAGTAGCACCACGAGGAACCGAAGCGCATCCGTAACTGGGACAGGATAGGCGTCGAACTCGCCGCGAGTCACCTCGGATCGACGGAGAAAATTATCGTCGGGTGTACGAAACGTCGAACGAGATTGAGAGACGCGAGGGAACGCACGTGCGAATTCGTACACGCGAAGCGAAATACGTCACGCGATTCTATCGCACGAGCCTGTGCGCGGACGGGAAACCTTCGACGCAACGTACTTTGTAAGAATTTGTCGGATTTTTTTGTTTTTTGTTTTTTTTTTTCATTTTTTTTACTGCGATTTCTTCGAGACTTTCGCGAGTTTGGAAGAATTTTATTCGGATCTGACCGTGAGGAACAGCCGAACTATCAAGTTCCTGATTTTTATCACACGCGCAATAGAAATTATAAATATTAAGAATCAATATTAAATACAAATATTAAGTATTACTATTGATATTACGAAAAACCTGTTCTCTAAATATTAAAATATTACTCGACACTGCGTCATTAAAACCTTTGAAAAGAGTATTTCCTTTAGTACAAAATTAATGCGAAATTGGTAAGGTGAAATTTTGGACTTAAATAAAGATATACATAAGAAATGTTTAATCGAAAATATCTCCTAGAAAATTACGCAGACCGACAACTGTTGACAGCGTGACGAATTATGTAACGAGCGTATGGCAGTAGGAATATTCGTTACGCGGGGCATGGACCTCATCGAAAGAGTCGCTCTCGCCGGAGACTCATTCACGATTAAGTATTGGTTGAAATCATGCACGTGACCTACCGTAATCCTCGCGTTGCGTCTCGTCTCGTATACATTAAATGTCTCTCTGTCACCGTATATACAAACACACATATATTCGTCCGCGTAACGTACTAACGTTTGAAACGCGAACGCGGGAAGCTTGCGAGCGAGGACGTCACACCGCTGACCCCGATTCTCGATCGCTGCTATCTTTCGAAAATGTAACTATTGAATAATTCATGAGACTAGAAGTACGAGGGTGAACGAGCGCCGGGCGGCGATTCGTCGCTAGCATCGACAATTATTGTTTTTTTTTTTTTCTTTTAAATTCACGACGAGTAACGCGCTTCGGTAAAAACACGAATATAAGTTTCGTTAAGTTAAATAATGATTACTTTATCGAGCCAAGTGAAAAGAAATTCGAAGTCACTGACTGAATGATCGACTCGTCGGGCACGCAACGCGAGACAGCGCGTTTCACCGATCAAAACAAAACCAGCGCGTTAGCTGTCAAACCCGTAAAGACTGAATCACGCTCGCAGCCCTCGAACGCACCGTCGCGAAGCAAAATGCCAAAATAGGTATCAAAGATATTTTAATTAGTTTTTTTTTTTTCTTTTTCACGAATGTGAGCGCTAAGGCGATGATTTTGTTCGAGAACTCGTTGACAAGCATTAAAAATATGATAAACAAAGATGTTCTCGTACCTTACCATGACCTGACCCACAAATTGTTCGGTATTTGAGAGTCCAGGACGCCTGTCAAAGTCCACCTTCGTTATCTCCTTAACAATCCTCTTCGACTCCTCCGTGACGTCTCTCCGTCTATAGCGAAATAGAAGATCCGTGAATTTTCTCCTCTCTTCCTCGTCGTATCTCGGCGCTCTCCGCTAACGTTCCGAACACGTTGAAAATCGCGAGACAACTAACCGCGTACGCACGAACTCACACGTACGTGCGTGTCTCTGTGTATCGCTGTACGACTAATGTATATGTTATATATATATATATATATGTGTATGTATATAGTACGAGATTGTCGCGGGAGGCCGCTCGCTTGCCGCCTCCTCACACGATTTACCGTGTCTTTCGAACTGTTTTTTCGCGCCCTCACGCACTGTCAATTGTCAGATGAAAGGCAAAATAAATCTTTGTTCAACCCAGTTTAGCTGTCACTCGTCGATTTCTCGCGTAAACCTCGGGACGAACGAGATTTTTTTCGTCGTTTGCATGTAACAATTTTTTCTCCGTTTCCTTCTTTCTCTCTCTCTCTCTTTCTCTCTCGGGGTTTCAGTATTTTGACACACACGACACACACGGGGGCTCACCCCGTGATGGCGGCGGTAGCGGGCTGTTAGCAGGCTCTCGAGACGGTCGGCTCGGGCCCGGTATCTCTCGGCGTTTGCGTGCGTTCCCGTAGCGTTGCGGACGGTGGCGCAAAGCGATTAAGCGATTTTGTTGTGGACCCCGATTCTTCCTTGGGCTCTCTCTTCCCGGCTTTCCACTTCTCCCGCGCGCGCTCCTTTCGCCTCTCCCGCCGGCTGCGCTACGCGGTGAACACATCCCGTGAACGAAAACCTCGCGAGATCCCCCACCATCCTGCCCGATGATACACGCTCTCTCAGCACCTCGGGAACTACGCGTCGCGAATACTCCACCGAACGCCGGCCAGGAGCGTCGCGAGAGGGCGGGAGGTCCCTCATAAAAATAATATTAGGCATTGAAGAAAATAGGGCTTGTCGGGTTTATTATGTGCAGGCGCGTTGCCTCCGCCGCACGAGGTCGTTCGAGCACGCTGCACAGTTTTGTTTCGTCGTCGTGATTTTTCAATTACTAACGGACAACCGAGCTGCGTCGATTCGGTTGATGACAAGCCGGTTAAAAAAAAACAGCGAAGGAGCGTGGCCCTCCGGCGAGCACCGCCGCTACTGACCAGCACTTCCACGGTTGGCCTCCCACCGTCTCTCCCTCTCTGCGCAGAAGGTTCATTTCCGACTTGTGCGCCGCGTCTCCCAACAAACGGCCATAGTTTCCGTTCATCCCGGCGTACGCGGCACAGAGCCTCGCCGATCGTTAACGCGTAGCAGCACGGCCATTGTGTAAAAAGAACCCACGACGCTCGGATAGTGCACGCTGAGGACCGGACAAGCCGGACGCGTAGTTTTTCCTTAAGAAAATTTTCCTCTTGTGATATTTAGACTGTGCCAACGTAGGTGAGTACGAAAGAAAACAAAATATATTTTTAATTAAGCGTCGTACGAGATTGTCTGGCCGGTGTTGTGGCGTTTTTTTCGGAAAGAGAACGGCGAAAAGTTTTTCGTGGGGAAAAATCGAGGTCGTGCTTAGAGCGTGCCCAGAAGCCGTGGCAAGGCGCGTCCCCACTCTCAATTGCGATAAACCAGTGAGTTTTTTTTCCTCGATAAATCATCGTACCTCGACATATATTCGCATAATCGCGACGATAAACATTCTTCGCAGTTTTACGAAAAAAATTCGATCCGCGCACGGTACGAGATATCGCGTCTGCGACGATTTTCGTTCGTCGAGCTTTTTCCGATACCTCTATCGCCATTTTGTCTCGACGTTAGTGAAACGTCGGCCATTACTGTACGTGTCCCCCGGCTTGCGGGTAACGTAGTCTCGCCGTACATCCAAATAACTCAATCGCATCGTGTCTCCGAGATGCCTCCGAGCTAGAATAACTTTTTCGCACATCGATATTACGCGCTCGCGGAAACAATGATGATCCTTACAGATTCATTTTTTCGAAGTTTGTCGAGTCTGGAGACTCGATCAATACATTTCATAACTCCTTATGACGCGCATCTCGTGTTAGTCGACGTGAGACTATTTGCCGTCGACTTTGTATTTATTTAACATCGCGCTTAATAATCGAAGAAAAATATCTCTATAAATATTCAATCGCTGCAGCAAATTATCTCAGCTATTTGCTTCTCGTTAGCGATCCTACTTATTCATCATTCATTATTATTCTAAGGAAAAAAAAAATGATGAAAAAAAAATGGCTTCTCCGTCCAGCGTATGGAAAAACCCATTCAAGCAGCCTGTGATCGATGCGCCTAG
This sequence comes from Amblyjoppa fuscipennis, assembly GCA_963575735.1. Classification (NCBI taxonomy): domain Eukaryota; kingdom Metazoa; phylum Arthropoda; class Insecta; order Hymenoptera; family Ichneumonidae; genus Amblyjoppa; species Amblyjoppa fuscipennis. The sequence continues at coordinate 18,553,172 of OY754491.1, forward strand.
CGGCTTTCCCCGTTACACGCCCCGCGTTGTATATAACTCGTACGCAATCGCAATTGCTCTCGGAAATCACGACGAGCGGGACGCCGAGTAGCTCCCGCGCAAGAGAGACGTCTATATAGATATATATATGTATATATAAATGTGACTGCGAAACGCGAGGGATAAGGACAGATGTACGGGTTTCGAGTGGACTTGTACAAAGCGCATGCTTGCAGCACAGGGCTGCCCGCTTTTTCTTGTTTTTCGTCGGTGCCCTCTTCCGGGGAGTCCGCCTGCGCTCTCTAACGGCCAAGCTTCGGGCGTTGCTCGAACAGACGCGCAACGAAACCGCGCGCGGGGCACATCGCGCCATTGTCGTTGAAGGCAGCGCTTGAGGCGCACACGTCGCGGTGGCAACAACTCTGCCCGAGTCCCAACAAGAAGACAGACGCCTCTCAGGGGGGCTTCAGTATAGTTCTATATCTTTATCGTGTCGTATCAAACTCTTGTCGGACCCCTCAACGCTGTGATATTAGCATTCATTTTTTGTACTACACCGTATTGGGTGAGTTTTCTCCACACTTCTATAGAACATATAAATTTATACATATATCTGCCTCTCTCACTTCCTGTCGTAAAATTTCTGTAAGATAAAGAAAATTTGCATGCGCGTTATTGATCGGTTAGTCCGAACGACGACAGCGTACACCAGCTTGGCGCAGCCGTGCGGTTCTCGACTCTTGCATTAGATAATTAGCACAACCCTTAGCGTCACTATATGAACGTGATTAAATTTTTTTTTTTTTTTTTTTATTTTAAGCAGTGTATCATTAAATTTTTTTCTCGCTACCCGGTGAAAGTGGACGTTTGAGATTTCTCACAATATTAGCCCGGACGGCCTTTCCACGGGGAAACCAACGCGTTCCTGTACATAACTCAGGTAGAACATTCATAGCCAATCGATAATCGTAGTCTGGTAGCGGGGGGGGATTACAAACGCGTACATTTTTCGCCATCTTGTCCGGATGCGAGCTCGCAAGTCCGCCATATTGAGTGTGTCCCCGATGTCGCGGTTTCCAGCCGTTGCTGCTGCCGGGCAAGGCGGCGGGGAACGGCGGGCAGAGCGGGGTGGGGCGCGAGGGGAAACCAAGCAACCGTCGTGCCGGGTTTCTCGTTCAGGGGTGGGACAACGAGTGCCTGCGCGCGTTTCGAGGCTTGAGCCCAGCGCATTGTATAATGTGAAAAAAAAAAGAGACGACAGAGAGAAAAACATAAGTCGCAGCGGGCTAACCGGGACAACGAATATCTAGAGAAATGAAATAAAATAAAAATTTTCCGACAACAATTTGTTTTTGTCTTGCACGTTTGCTGCGCTTCGGGAATTTGCGTTGGTCATAAGCAAACACACCGGCGTTTGCAATCTCGTGACGCAATTCCCGAGAGACGAGATAATAATATAAATAGATTATGCAACGGGTGAGCAGGCATTGAACGCGCTCTCCTTCGCCTCTCGCGTCGCCGCTGCACCTCGCGTCGCTTCTCGGCTTCGCCGTTTTTCCCCTCTCGCGGCTTTTCGCGCAACCGTCACTGCCGTCTGCCTGCCACCCGCTTGTCCGCCACCCTTGATCGATCTTTGCGCGTTTGCGCGTGCGAAACTCTTTCAATCGATCGCCCGTTTCACAAACGCGCGTCTGCGATAACGCCGAATCAGGTTTTCTCATTCGCTTGTAAATTATCCATTGCGACCGTTTTGCCTGCCATAATTGAAGTTTCGTTTCCGCTTGCATGGATAAAACAATTTCGGTGGCGTTTTCGAGATTTTTTTTTTTTTTTTTTTTCTTTCTTTATCTCGCGCATTCGATCGAGTGTCGTTCTTGTCTCCACTCACGACCTGGAAAAATCGGGCCTGGCCAGGTTTCGTAGCCGCTCCTGGGGCCAGCGAGGTCTCTGCCGTCGCGCATCGCAACTTGCGCAGAAACCTCTTCACTACTCCCCCCCCCCCCCCCCCCCCCCGCCTCGAGCCACGGTTTGTGCGCTCCGTGCGCATGCGCGGTGCTTGCGCGTCCTCCCGCAACATCCCCACCACCTAGGAGTAGAGGTTCGGACGCGCCGGATTTTACCGTTAGGAGAGGACACGCACAAAGGAAAAGGCCAGACTATCCCGACGCGCTTGCATCATACAGCCATTTTGGAAGCTTCGCCGCATCGTCGAGGAGCTTTTGCGCTCTACAAGTATTGCTTTATTTAAAAAAATATTCAACGACGCACCGTCGTTGTTCTCTCGGGGCTTCCTTGTTATCGTTTAATAGTTTTTTTCACATCGGCTTTAGAGGCGCGTAATAAAAATATCATTCGGTCGGCGGAAATTGAGATTCGAAAGGAAAAAAAAAAAAAAGGAACGTAGACGCGATCGACCCACCGCGTCATAAAACAGACGCGCTCGCCACAACGCCACATCGCCGCCCAGATGTACTCTCTAACGAGGCGACGATTAAGGAGATAATATAGAATCGTGTTTCGAAGAATCGTAACTCAACGAAAGTTTCGTTTTTCTTTCTTTTTTTTTCATTCCGTTGCGGATCATCGAACGAAAAATCTACAACAGAAAACGAGGGAACGAAGAAGCCATGGAGGACGACCAGCAGTTCTGCCTTAGGTGGAACAATCACCAGAGCACGCTCATACAAAACTTCGACACACTCCTAGAGAGCGGCACGTTGGTCGACTGCACCCTGGCCGCGGAGGGGAAGTACCTAAAGGCCCACAAAGTCGTCCTCTCCGCGTGCAGTCCGTACTTTGAGGTAAGGCATTTTCTTATCACTAATTATTCTCACATAAATTATCATCGTGATATTCGTCATTTTTTCACTCTCGTGCATGCAATTAAGGAATTATAATTTTTTTTTAAGTTAATTTCTTCGTTACGAAGTCGCGTAATTGCCGGAAAATTCTGTCGAAAGTAATAAATTGGCCGGTCGATGAATCATCCAACGACCACGTATACGCGTAGCTAAGCTCCGAAGAAAAAAAAGGGGGGGGGCTCCAGTCGCCTCCGTCTGTCCTCGCTCTCGAGAGCGCACGTCTCCTTGTTGGCACGTTTTTCCACCTCCTCGTCTAGTTCATCTCTCTCGGGCGAGAGTTAGAAGATCAATACCAAATAGGGAGTGTTTGCGAGAGCGAGAGAGAGACGCATGGAAGGACCATGTCGAAACAAGATGGCGTCGCTGAGAGAGCTGGAACGTCGCAGTCGGTTGCCCGGCCGCGCAACGGGCACGGGCGGCCAGACGGAATCCCCCTCCTGGCTTCCCCGTGATCAATACAGGGAAAGCAAGATGGCCGATTTCCAGGGCACTCGCCCTGGGATTTTCCCCTGTTGCGAGATCGGAGGACCAGCGGGGGGTTGCGTCTGCCCCGTTCCCACTCTATGCTCCGCTCAGATTTTAATGCAGATAATTAACAGACTCGCTCAAATCTGTCGAAACGAAGATTTTTTTTTTAATTGTATTTTAGCAATCGACTTTTTATTAGATTTTTTTTATTCATTAAAATTGATTGTGAAATATTTTCGTTTTTCATTTACTTTTATTATGCGCGCGATGTTTATGAGCCTTTCGAGCGTGACTCGATGAACGATGTTTCTAATGAATTTTTTTATTTTTATTTATGATCCACAGGGCCTCCTCAGCGAGCATTACGATAAACATCCCGTCTTCATACTGAAAGACGTAAAATTTAAAGAACTGAAAGCCATGATGGACTACATGTACAGGGGAGAAGTTAATATTTCCCAAGACCAATTGGCAGCACTCCTAAAAGCGGCCGAGTCCCTACAAATAAAAGGTCTCTCGGAGAGCAAAACGGGGGGCGGTGGTGGCGGCAAGAGCGAGTCATCGAGGCAACAGCAACAAAAAGTCGTAACACAGCCTACGGCACCGTCGTTGGACATTCCACACGCGTCTTCCGGTCTCACGATAGAAAAGAACAGCAAAGTTCCTAGACAGAGTTTGGCTCAGAGCTCCGTAAGTGACCTACCCGAAGACTCGGCCAGTCCTCAGCTACCTAAGGGGCTCTCCTCCAGGTAAAAATATTTTTTAAATACTATGAAAGTTAAAAAAAAAAAAAAACAATAATTTTTATCTTCTCGTTTCTCATGAATGTATTTCTTTTTTGTTTGTCCAAGCAGGGAAGGCTCGCAAAGTCCAACCGCAAGAAAAAGAAAGAGATTCAGAAGAAGAAGCGTCGGTGACGATAATTCGGTTGAAAATCACGATGCCTCAAACTCGAGTGACATGCCACAACAAATGAGCGTACCGTCACTCGGTGTTGCTCCGGTTGCGGACGAAAAGTCTCACGCCGATTCCACAGACTCTCTCGGCCGGTCGGCACTAATGCAACAGCTGACCAAACCTGCCGACGAACTGCTACAGGTGCGTCCGGCGCGATTTTTTTCATATTTATTGTTTCTTTTTTTCGCCTTTTTTTTAAACGGGTTCTCTCCAGCGTTTAATAGAAGTTGGCTCTCACTTGCACTTTCTTCTTTCGCTCGTTGGTATAATAAATTTCGAGCAATTATCCTACTGTCTGGTCCTATATTCAACTGACTCTTCAGTGCGGAAACGGTTCGATACAAAAAAAATCTAGTAAAATTCTTCGCGTATATTCGACGATCTATTTTCTTTTTTTCCTTCCGTTATCTTTCTTCGAGCATTGAGCAATTGACAATAATGTGTTGACCGTTGCGTTTTGCAGATGCCACTCGAAAAACCAGAGCCCACCGATAGCTTGATCGAGCCAAAGTCCGAGTACCTGGAGGAAAACGAGGAGAGCGTCGAAGATCTGACGCTCGACGATGACATGAACGACCTCAATGAAATGGAACAAGACAACAACAGAGCCGGCCCTTCACACGACCCATCCCAACACCCTGGTGAGTCGTCAGTTTCGTACCATCACTTTAATAAAAAAATCCGATCATATAATTTGCATTATCGGACGATGATTTTGGGACGCGAACGACGAAAACAAAGAGAAAAAAAATCACACGGCTCTTGCAGTGTCGCCGGTTCGACCGGTAAAAGAAAAAAAAAAGATACAATAAATGCAAACACGCACACACGAGCGTGCCATACACACATGCGCGTTACTATCGAGCTTAGAATTACAGGGTATCGTGAATAGAAATAAATGTTCTCATTTCGCGAATGTCTTGCGCGCGACGCTCCGTTACAAAATACCTCGTGCCGTATCTCGTCTTCGTGCCGTAAAAAATAATAATAATAATAATAATAAATAAAAAAGGTGTGCCGTTGTCTCCGCGAAATATTATTTAATGTTTCGTTTTTGAACGGGTCGTGTACTAATTTGGCCGACACTAGCTTGGGTTTCCTCGTTGCAGGTAGGGGGGCGGGATCGCGGTCTCGTACTTCGAGAGGTGGTAATTCGGTCGGCGGTGATATTGGCCTCGGCGGTGATGCCCAATGGGCATCGCATTTCCTCGATTGTCATAAAAAGGCCCCGATCACGAGACGTCCGCGTCCGGACGTCGACGTAGGCGCGTTACTCAAGTCGCTGGCCAACAAGCAAGGCCGAAAGTATAGTTTAGACTCGGTTAAAATGTCCCTGGAGGCAATATTGCAACAGGGAGTTAGCACCACTCACGCATCGGAGATGTACGGGATAAATCGTTCGACACTGCAGTTCTATCTGAAAAAATTGAACGTCGTGAGACGACGGTGGAGGCAACCGACTACCCTCGTGCCGCACAGGCAGTCTTGAATCTACTACTTGGACATTAAAAAAATAAAATATATATATATATATATAAAAAAAACCAGTATTAGGTGTCCGCGATTCGTTCCGCTCGCTGCGACCCGTTCTACCGCGTAATTAATCTTCCGGCACACGTGTGTGGCTGCCGTCAAAGGTTTCGTTGATCGTTCTTGCTCGATACTTTCTCGATCGAACAAATCGTCGCCGGTTTCGCAAACGATGCGTGCTCGCGGTCACCCGAGATGGACTGGAAACTTCACCGATCAGTATTGTCCGTGCTATTAATACTACCGAAATGATAAACCCGTAGAGAATTATTTCGATCGTTCTTATTAATTAAAGTACGCTCCGTTGATAAATACGCATATTTGAGTAAGTGTTTCTGCGGCGCGTGTGTACGCGTGTCCACATATATATATATATATATATATATATATATATATATATATATATATATATATATATATATATATATATATATATATATATATGAAGAAAGTACGACGCGCGTATGTGTATGTGTGTAGATATCGTGTTATCTGCCAAGTTATACCTGTATACAAGAATACTGTCTCCCAATGGACATTGTTCGTCTTCGTGACTCAATAAACGGAATGTCTTCTGCTCTCCGAATCGATTAATCTGTTTGTTACATCGAAAAAAAAAAAAAGAAAAAGTTCAACATATATCTTATCCGAGTTATTCCAGATTGATTACGATTCTCGACGATCGCCATCCCAAATCATCGTACCCGCATATACATATTATTTTTATTTATTTTTTATTACGAACTCGCCAACGTCTAATAGAATTTGGCTCTTTCCTTGCAAATCTTCTTTCGCTCGTTGGTAGAAAAACATTCGGGCACTTATCCTACTGTCTAGTCCTATACTTTACTGACTCTGCAGTGCGGAAACGGCTCGAGATATTCGATTGTTATTTTATTTCATTTTTTTATCTATCTATTTTACTTTTTTTTTTTCACGTATACATTTTTTTTCATCGACTTATCCGAGCGCACCCGTTCTCTCTGTTTTCGTATCGAGCAGGCCTAGCATCCTGGCACGTAACCGGTGATCGAAGTAATGCGGGAGGCGTTGCGGTGGCAGGAGCCCCAGGAGCTACGGACGAAGTCTTCCTAGCTGCCCAGGAGGCCGCCCAGGCCCATCGCGACTCTCAAGGTAGGCTCATCCTCGTCATTTGTCAATCGCCTATGACCCCCGTAACAATAGGCACTCGTAATCTGTACCACGGCCTTGAACCTCGCAAGAAAAAAAATCAAAAAATTAAAAAAAAAAAAAATCTTAAAACAAACTATACCGGTATTTGTCAAAACCTATTTTTGTTGATGCTTAAATTACAAAGCGATAACCAATCGATATACGCGGAAAAAATGTCGATTTCGCTTTAAAATCTCAATGATAAAATTTTTCTTTAAATCTGTTACAAATTATCGTGTTCACTCGTGCTCGTTCAAATGAGTCTGCTCGCGACCGCTTCGAAGATCCCAACAACGAGACGGATTTATTAATCCGATCGATCGAATTGCTCGCGACCGCGTTGCGTAGAATTATGTTTAAAAAATATCGGGCTCATTCGTCCTGCAGCGCGGATAAGTTGAACACGGCGGGAGAGACAACTCAAAATTTATATATCCGGGGCGTATCGATAACAAAACAAAAGAAAAAATTCAAGAACAAAATCTACTGACCCCGGATTGAAAAGTGCCAATTGCGCAGGCGGGACTAAGGCTTCTTTATATAAAAATAATGAAAAAAGAACGCTGACAAACAACGTGGCACAATCGAGATAAAGATATCTCGGTACGTTCAAGTGTAGCACGGTCTCTGAAAGAGCTTATTTATTTTTGTAGAAACAAAAAAAAAAAAAACACTTTCCCCTCGTTCTTTCTACACGCTATAATAACACCGATATACATTTTTTGTTTTCTTCACCTCTATATACTCGCAAATCATCATTGATCGATGCGAATATATAATAATATACATATTGTTTTCCCTCAACGGGGACGACGCGATGCGAACGCCGAGCGAGATCCTCCATTCAATATATATATATTTTTTTTAAACGAAAAAAAAAAATCTATATAATTCATCCAAATTCCCCTCGTGCCGACGCTTCTCTCGTCAAAAGCACGCGGAACCTTCCGCACTCTCTCTCGGCCTCGCAACGCGTTCTCTCCGCCTCTCTCTCCTGCGATAAAAAACACACACACCGCGCGAAGCGACGAGAAGAGAACATCAGCGAAGCCAGAGAAGCTCGCGATAAATAGCGAACAACTTTTTTCAGCGTAGCGTAGACCGGAGTTTCGTAACGGAGAAAACGGGCGAATAAACTCAACGATAGACAAGATACCGGCATCCCTTTGCCGGTGAGCGATTCTCGGTTACGCGAATTTACCATCGGACGAGCTCCGAGGCTCTTCGGGACTTGACTCAATTAAGGTCGGGCCCAAAAAAAAAAAAAAAAAAAAAAAAAAAACAACGCTGGAAAGCTCGCCGCGAAAATCCGGCGTCGCCGTTACGGTCGTGAGTTTCTCGAATCCGAGTCGAGAAGCCGAGCCGATTTGGTCGAGACGTTCCCACGAAAACTCGTTGGCCTTGAGCCCCATAGAGCGCCGAAGCGAGCTCGGATAGAACAGCGCGCGGGCCCGCCGGGGGGCGCGTCGGGACACGGAGAGAGAACGCGCGCCGATATTCTCTCCTCTGGCTGCCGTAACGCCACATTCCCATCGAGCAGAGACTTCGACGACGATTTGGAAGGTCCGGGGCAGAGCGGGGACTCCGTCGCGCTCGGCGAGATACATTAGATATTCCCGCTGTACTGCTCTCTCGTCTCGTGAGAGAGCGAGCCGATCCAACTAGCGCACCGCCATACACCCCGCTTCGCCCGATTGCGTTCGCTCTGCGGAGAGCGGCGTGAGAAGTCGCTTTTTTTTTTTTAGAGTAGGCAATTTATTCGTCGCTCCCTCCCCGAGCTCCGTCGGAGCATACGAATGAGTCGGGCGCAGGGATACCCCGATGAAATAGGAAAAATAACGTTGAGGCGAGCGAGAGAGAGCCTTCAATCGCCTCTCGATAAGACGAACACGCCGCGAGAATCTCTACCGCGCCGGTGACCCAGTTACGCGGGAGCTCGACGTGGCAACGCGCTCGACAACGGCCAATGAACCTGTGTATGTGATTCCTCGCTCGGTAACCCGCGCTCCGGCAGCTTTAGTTGCGCAATTGTTGTTCGCGAAATCGTAGTTCGCGTAACGATTATTCTGGTTGTCGTTTTTTCTTTTACGAAGGTCTCGATTTTAAGCTCGCTTTAGCCGCGATCGCGCGTAGGAAGGAGCACAAATGAAAATTAAAAAGTACGGTCAAAGTCGGGCGGTCGAAAGAATGCGGAGGGGGACGGGACGGTGTCTCGGCACGGCTCGGTGAACAGGCAGAAGGCGGGCGTGAATTCAGTCCGTCCGGGGGCGATCGAAAAAGGCACGGCGGGGAAAAGGCAGGGCGTACACAGCTGCCGGTCGAGGCCCTGCTGCCGGCGCATCTGCCGCTAGCGGGAACCGCACTTCGTCGCAGCTGTCGCAAAGCTGCTCCGGCAGATGTTTTGCGATTTTCGTAGTCGCGGGAACTTTCCGAGGAAAGAAAAATTCATTTTTTTAATTTCCGGGCGATAGGGTAGATAAGGCAGGTTTCTTTTTTTTTTTTTTTTTTTTTTTTTAAGGTAGTCGAGAGGTTTAGCCGGTCGCTCGAAACGGGTGATCCAACGAGGGAAGCAACAAGGTAATTACGGAGAGAGAGGAGGCGACCTCTCCGTCAATGCTAGCGCAATACGCGATCGATCCGTTTCGCGATACACACACGCAGATTTTTTTTTTTTCGTTCATCTCGGCGCCGTTAATGAACGCGCACGAAGATTCGGGTTTATTTTCGGTCTTTTTTTAAAACGTATTTTCTTCGCCTTCCTGGCAAGTGCGAGGCACGCTTCTTCCCGATGTTATTCTCATCGCGCGTCCGTGCGCTGGAGAAAATAATTCTCGCGATTGTCGGCAGTGCCGATTAATGTCGAGAGAGTCTTCTCGCGCGTCTCGGACTCGGACTCTCTCTTCGCCCCGCCGTGGAGTTCCCACGATTAAATTCGCCGGTGTTTCACTCCCGCGAGAGGCAACCGACGCACCGGGAAGAGCGCTCACCCTGTCGTACGGATGTGGGAATTCAATTCGCGAGTCATAAAATAAATAAAAAAAAGGACGGACGTGTTGTGTCGCTCGCATTGATGGCGATGGTCGTTTTGTTTCCACCGTCAGAGACTCGCTGTTACCTTGAATAGAGCTTTGTAAACGGGATTAGACTTCTTTTTATTTCGGGGAGATTGTGTATCGAGAGAGGTGGCCCCTCTGCGATCCAGATCGAGAATCATAATTTTGTTCGTCCATCGTTTTGTATATATATATATATATATATATTTTAATCAAATTTTTCGGTGTCTTGCGAACGATTGCCTCAATCGATAGTTCGACGGTCGTTTTTCTGTCCGAAAACAATCAAACCGCTCGTTTGTCGTTCGGAGTTTATTTTACATCGAATAGAGCCGATGTTGCGCCACGTTGTTTGCAGCGAGTAGTTCGAAGAAAAACCAACGAATCTCGATTTTACGTGTTCGTGAAAGGCGCGACGACGAAAAAGAAGCCCAATGGCTGCGAGTGCGTGTGCGAAGGAACGAAGCCGGACCGGGATAAACCTGATCGTCGCCCGTGTGTCGTACGAGCTCGATAATCGTTCCTCCGGACAAATTTCCCAGCCGTTCTTCTCGTTCGTCGTACCCGCTCTGAAAAAAAAGAAACCCCCTGAAGTTTCCCCACAAAGAAAACAAATTATGAAAGAGAAAACCACCCCACCAAAAACCCCCCTCGTAGTCGTGTTCGTGTTTTTTTTTCTTTGTTGGTAGTGATATTTACGTAGTAAAAAAAAAGGAGGATACTCTTGGATAATCGTGAAGAGTCACGAGAAATCACACGAATGCAATATCCGTTCACACAAAAGGAAGAAAGGAAAAAAAACGGCTAAAATATCAATGAAAAAATGTATACGATCGTAACGGTGAATTGCGCGAAAGACGCACGGTCAATCATCAGCACAGACACCTTACTGGGGTTTCCTATTTGCACGTGGGTGAGGCTACGTTCGCTCGTGACGTTCGTGTTCATTCTATCGTCCCTCTCTGTCACGAACGCGCTTTTTTTTTATTCTCTCGCCTCATATACATCGTCCTCACGCTGCTCGTGGTTGATCGTACGTTCGAGTGTTATTCACCAGATCGTACTACGAATTCGTACTACGAATTCCATCGCCTCGTTCGGCGTGGATATATATAATATAAATATATATATATTTTTTCGTTCCAAGATAAACTTGACTCGTACAAAATCTCCATTGTGTGGACGAGATATTACGAATATTTCTCCATGACGTTGTGTCATTATTTATTTTTTTTTTCATTTTTTTTTGTTTTTTTTTCGTAATCGTCTTGCATGTCACGCTTCCTTCGGTAGTGTAATTTTACATCTTAACTCACAGAGGCGTGCACGCGCGCGTCTCGCAATGGCACGATAAATATATATATCTGTAAATATATATCTATGCGGAACAAATGGGTCATAGTTGTGTATAGTTGGTGGAGGGTGAGCTGTTTAAATGAAAAAGGCAAGTACGCAAAACCTCTCCGAAAAAAAAAAAAAAAAAAAAAAAATGTTATCTACAAAAAGAACCCCCGGTGATAGACCCATTTGCGTCGGTAATGCCTTGTACGCGCGCGTGCTCTGAACCAATTTTTTTTTTTTATATATATATTTTTTTTTGCTAACCCACGTGTACATAACTCGCTTCTTTGTTCGTAACGCATATACATCAAATGTTTGATTAACCCAATCACATATATTTTTATGATATATACTTAAATTACTCCATATTAATGTCGAGGAAGTACAGAACAAAAAAAGAAAAGAAAAAAGATTTTTCATATATTTACACTTCGAATTACCTCGTACATTATTTATATTATGCTTAACATTATGAGATAATGTTTTTTCTTCTTCAACTTGAGAAATCTTTAATGTTATAATATAATCTACGTACGTTTATTTTTATACTGTTCGAATCCATGGTATTTGTACTTCAAAATGGTAATTCAACTCACGTTGTGTTTCTCGTTTTACCATGCCATGTTCACCATGATTTTTCTATCCACTTATTGTTCAATATCTCGCAAATCAATGTTCTGTACCATGTACCTCTTTTCCTCCCAAAAAAAAGTGCCCAGGGTCAGAAAGAAGAAAAGAAGAATGGTAAAAAGAAGAGCCCGGAAGGATGTCTGGGTCGTGGGAGATATTCTCCGGGCACGGACGAGCGATTTCTCGTCTCGGGCTTGGTTATCTCTCGCGAAGCTCCTTCCGGTTGGCCGAGATCATCTGCGGACAAGGAAGAAAGAAGAGAGAAGAGACCACTGTACAGCGTGCGCATTTTGCACGTTGGACGGTTCAACGATTTTTAACGGGAGCGAAAACATTTTTTTTTCTCTTTGCCGCGTAATCGCTCCTATCGGGAATCAACGTCACATTTAAAGCGCGCGCGAGAATTCATAATATGCACTTTGCAAATTTAATTTCTCGCGCAGCTGCTACCATTTTTTTTTTGCACGAGGTCGAAGAAGAAAGAAACGAAGATCGAAGACGACGTTTGCTTAAGGTGAACGAGAGGTAATAAAAATTGGTAAAGGTAAAAAGGTAAAAAGGTAAAAAGGTAAAAAGGTAAAAAGGTAAAAAGGTAAAAAGGTAAAAAGGTAAAAAGGTAAAAAGGTAAAGAGGTAAAGAGGTAAAGAGGTAAAGAGGTAAAAAGGTAAAAAGGTAAAAAGGTAAAAAGGTAAAAAGGTAAAAAGGTAAAAGGTAAAAAGGTAACCAGGTACATACAACCATCGATTATTCGTAACATTTTATCGTACTCGTTATTATGTGAAACGTATTTATTTTGTACTGTATCTAACTCTTCCTTCAGGTACATTTATTATTATTGTTAACTCTGTTCCTATGTGCACTTGAACATTTTACGTAACAAATGTTGGCAAGGAAATGTTTATCGTCGATTATGCAACGATTTGCAAATGAAGGTTGGTAGCCTCGGCGAGTCTGTCGCTCGGGTGTTTTTGGTATGAAGACCCGGGCTCCTGGCCCGTCGTCTACGTTGTTTTATTCGCAAATTGTCATTCGTTGAACTTTTGTGCCCTCTATATTCGTGATCCGCAAATGTTTTATTTGTAGTGTGAATGTGTCGTCGAATACGAGCGACTGAGAGAGAGAAAGAGAGAGAGAGAGAGAGAGCGATAGTATTTTTTTGAACGGGTATCGTGCGAATTGAAGAAAATTTAACCTTGAATAATTAATCTTGTATACTTATTCCGCTGGGCGCTACCTGAGACGTATTTCATTGTCAAACTTGTTTTTTCCATTCCAATGTCAGCGCATTTTTTCGCGACACGGATTTCGCTGACCTTTTCTCGCTAGTCCTGAAAGTTCTGGCAAAACGAATACAGTCGCTATTGCGTCATCGCGACTTATTTTTTTTCCAGCACTGAGCGTGGTTGGCTGAGAAGAAATGACGCGAGTCGTGCTTGTCGAAGCGCTTTTTCAATTGTTTCTCTTCGCAGGATTTCTCTGCTGTGTCGACGATGGGCGAAGAAGTTCGTGCATTCTACTCTACTGCCAATTGTTACCGAATGCAGAAAAATATCGCGATATCAGCAATTTCTGTTAGCCGATATTTTTATTCTCGTCGGTAACAAATTGAATGCAGTTCACCGAGGAAGATCAAGAATGAGCAAAGAAGAAAGAAGAACAAGTCTCGACGATCATCGATATTGCAAAAATTTGTCCAAGTTTTTTCGGCAAGCCATTTTTATTTGCTTGACGAAAACGCTAATTGACAAATGTAGATTCAGTGCTTTATTTTTCATTTACTGTTGTGGAGCTGAGTGCTCAGCCAAGTCTCGACTTTGAGTTCTTGGCTGAGCGTCTACGTGGGTGGCAGAAAGAAGAAGACGACACCACACTTGGCCTGAGTTATTCGAAAGCTCGGCCTTTTCCGGGCTTTCGAATACGGGCTCGCAGCAAGAAGATGTCAGACAACAATCGAAGAATATGGTGGTAATTTATCGGTAACGTATTGGTAACGCAAGGGTAAACTCTAGTCATAATCAATTCGATCCTGTGATTTTTATCGACGAATTTTCCAATGTTTACATGTAACAGCTGATTTTTTTCCCTCGTATTGACATTTTTTTCATGTAATAATGTGATGTATAATTTTGTTGGTGTCTCCCTACAGATTTCTCCAAGAACGTCAAAGATTACTTGCCTATCGAGAATTGTCGATTTCTCATTGACGATCTAGTTATTTATCGTTCGGTCGGTTACCATTTTTGTAGCCGAAGATCTTTAAAAGCTCGAGAGTCGTGAGTAATCCCAATACAATATAAATTGTTAATAATGCGTATGTGTGTATGTGTGAGTGCGTTTTTTGAACGTTCGCAGCGAAACTGATTTTCTTTTTATACTTCACAGTTACTTGAACATTATTTGCGCGTTTGTAACATGTATAATACAATTTTAAAACCCAACAGAACAAGAAAAGTGTCGACTGAGAACGCATGCGATTGGCCTGCTCCGTTCGCAAATTCGAAATTTTGAATTTTGCGGGTGGATGCGCCTCCTTGCTGAAGAACGAAGAGTCTGGTGTTCTCGAATACATGGTAATATGGTAAAAAGGTAAACTAATGACAAAGGTAAAACAAAATAAAACCAATAAAATTCGTAAGTATTTAATCTTGCGCGTTGTATCGGCGCGCAGGGTGCTCTTTTCTTATCTACTTTTTTTAGTACGTAATCATCGTCGTCGAGTATGGCTGTGAGCGGTATTATGCAACAATCGAGTAGCTTTATCACTATTAAAATTTTATTTTTATTTTTTGTTTTCTTTTTTTAATCGAGTCCGCGGCCATCCTCGACACGACGAAATTGAAATTATTGATGTCACATCGTCGATTACTTCTCAAATTTATACTCGCATAATATTCTTCGTCTCGTTTTATCCCTCATTGATATTTTGTTTCCTACATATATGTGTGTCCCATATTTGCAATATCTTTATCGACTTACCCTTTGTATCCCCCGATTTATTTTGTATCCCCCCTCGTATTAAGTTTCTTCTTTCAGCCTTCATCGTCGTCGTTGCCTCATCGTCGTTTATAACTTTCCCTCGTTTCGATGAGACCGTGCGTGTGTGCTGCTCAGCTAAGCTCAAAGATCTGCAGGTAGAATAAAAAGGAAAATATTCGGCTAATCGTTCCGACGTTCCCTCGTTGATCTCGTACGTTGGATTCCCAAGGCGCCTGGGTTCCGACGTTATAGAGATCCGCCCGGTAACGTCAGCGATACGCTGCAATGTTTTAATCCTCAGATTGAACCCACAAAGTATTACGAGAAGCACTCGCGAGTGCTGGATTTTTATTGTAATCCGAGAAAGTTGTTTGGTTCTCGATAGTTCCGTTGGGCCGTCCGGCTGCGGGCTTCGCACGGGCAACCACTGAACTATTCGTTGCCAGAACAACTGCTCTCCCGTTACTTTAAATTCGAAAATGCAGTTTTTATTTTCAGAATGCGAGAGTTTCATGGTATGTCTGTGATTGCGTGACTGTGTCGATCGATTCGTTCGAATGTTCTGATCCACGAGTCGCGGGAAGTCGGATTGTCCATTTGCACGAAGATCCATCACGAAGACACCGTCGCGGACGTCGCCGAGGGGGGGAGCTCCATCGAAGCCGACGAACGTGTTCCTCCTCCCATTCTGATGAGAATCGTCAACTCTGCAGACTCCAGCGTCATCGCCTCGTTGTCGTTCACTCCTGCCTCGTACACGTTTGTTAACCCGAGAGAGTTCTACGTCACGTTTACAAGTATGAAATTTCTTGTTCCCGATCGTTTCCGTTTATTTTTTTTTTAATCATTTTTATTTATATCTCTATTGTCAGTCGAGTTTTGTTGGATCTTTTTTTAAATTTGTTAATTTTTTTTATTTCATTTTTTCACATTTATTAATGTTGTAATTGATATTGTTACTTGACGTAGAACACTCGTCATCGAGTTTACTCCCCGTGTACGTGGTCGGGGAACGCTGCTGCTCTGGAAAAAAAAAAAAAAAAAAAAAAAAAAAAATTAATGAAAGCGCGGATGAACGCGGTGCTCGCTGTTCGCTAATGCTTTACGTACATGTATGAGACTTTGCGCAAGGCGTTCGCATATTGTCTATGAGCATCGCTTCACCGCAGGTTCGTCGTATTTTTCAAATTCTAAACCAAATTCGAGTCATTGTTCGTTTGCTGGATTGATTTATTTTTAACGATTTTTTTTTGTTAACGTCGAGTAGTTTTCCAGAATTTCGTTTTTTCTCACTAATTTGATTCTCACAAGTCGTCGACTCAGTATCGCCGTAGATAAAAATGTAACGATATTCGACGTGTAGCCTCTCGTACGATAATTCGTAAAAAATAATTTTGTGTCCAATAAACGATTGTTTTCTCGAGAGATAAACAAGAAAAATTTAACCAGGCATGTTGTTGCAGTGATCCCTCAATACTCTACTTTTTGTTCCTATCGGATATACAATAGACACGTTTCGCGAGCGGGGGACGTAAAATAATTTTTTAAATATATATATATATATATATTAAATCTCTTTCGAGATACTCGGAGATCTCCTTTGCTGTTAGTTTCCGTCACTCGCGGAGCGCTCCGCCGTACAAAGAAATGAAAAAGTGATAAAAAAAAAAGTAAAAAAGCCACATCTCTTTCAAGCGACTTTTATCCAGTAAAAAACCTCATGACGCATAAATTATTTGTTCTTTCGGAATTCAATTGCATTGAAGAAAAAAAAACACGAGAGCTTCGTTAGATTGATCGTTAGACCGGAGCCGCCCTCGGTCCTCGAAGGGACCCCGTGAATCACATCGAGTTGCTTTTTCCAGCTTTGTCCTCTAATATGTGGCAAATGACAAACTTGGAATGCGAACGCTGCGGTCGGGTTTACAAAAGGTACAGCTCACTGCGTCGTCATCAACGGGTCGAGTGCGGCAAGGAACCCTCGATCAAGTGTGCGATCTGCCCCTACAAGGTCTATTACTCTTCCACCCTGACATTGCACATGATCAACGTACACGGATTTAAGGTCATCAAGTGATCGTTCTGCCATCGCGTTTTTTTTTCTTGCTCACATTTCAAACACTTTGAAAAGAATTTTTTGCTCGCGTGCAGCCTCGAGATTTTCAACGATCAAATTTTTTTTTTTGTATCAAGTAATCTCTTGTCTTAACGAACAAAAAATCCATGAATATTCTGCTCTCGGCGCTGCACGCGAGACAATTTTCAACGTAGTTCGTTCGATGAAAAATTCTCCCCGCAACTCGAAATCAATTCAGCTCGACTAACGGAAGGGAATCACCGAATAACGCAAGAGATATCCAACACCACCGTCCGTCTACTCGCATGTGCGAACCATTATAAAAATTGCATACGATAAACATTGACGAATAAAGAAAAACATTGAAAATTAATAACAACGAGTCTACTTTGATGTTCGATGCGCCGCAATTCCTCTCCCGCTTTCAGGAAGCAGCTTTGTAGCATGGACCGGAGTCGATTCCGAGATCGGAGCCGAGAAAAGGAAAGTGTAGCTGTTAGCTTCGAATCTTTAATTCTTTTGATCTGATTTTTTTTTTTTTTTGTAAAACTTTACACTTTTCTCTTGGCAAAGAGCCTTGGAATTTCGACTCTGGTCTTACTAACTTCGAAGAGAAGGCTTCTCGAGACGTTTGCATCGGCCGGGATCGAGCGGATCGCGAGCTCATTGAAATATATATTAAAAAAAAAATAAATAAATAAAAATAAATAAATAAAACCAAAAGTAAATTCTTAAAGTCTCATCGATCTCTGCTGATGAAAATCGGATCGACGTTTGCGTCAGGGGTTGTTAAATGTCTTTTATTTCTATTCTGCTTGTCGAGGTAGCACGAAGCCGATGAAAATTACAATGATCTTAATTATTCGACATTGAATGGAGTACTTTTTCGGTTTTCTTTTTTCTTTATATAGAAATATAGATCAATTAATTAAAAAATACTCAAATAACAGCTTGCAGCCTCGCGATAGTTGCTGGTACGAAAATTAACCGCGGATGCAGACTCACAAGTATCGTTTTCATACAAAATAAAAACAAAAAAAAATCGATAAAGTACTCCTGACAATCGAGACAATCGAGTTCCTCCTTTTCTAGTTCGAGTAGAGCCATTCGATTTTTTTTAATGAAAAAAAAAAAAAAAAAAAAAAATACAAGAAATAACGAAAGAAAGAATTTGTTTAATTGAAGATTAAAGCACATTAGTTATGTTGGTATTTTTGTTCTGTCGCCGTTGGTCGCTGGGGTGATATCGTTTCGCCCTGGATGCTTGCAGCTGGCCTGTGGTACGGGACGAGTCATCGACAGGAGCTGAGTCAACGTTCGCCGATGTCCGTCGTCATCCCGAGCTCTCATCCCACGGCCGATTACGGCAGGCTTTCCTGCCCTAGCTGCGGACGGAGTTACAAGTATCGCGGCGGTTTGCTGAGACACATTGCCGAGTGTTTCTCCGACAACGACGATAATCTCGTCGCTGCTGGAACCTCCGCGAATTCCAGTCAGCAGATCACGGTCAAGGACGTCAGGGCTCTCTATAAGTTTTGGTCGACAGAGTCTTCGCGCGATCCTCTATAAGTCGTTGATTGTTTCTTCTTTTTTTTTTTTTTTTTTTTTAAATTATCACATGGCTACTTCATAGCTGCAAGAAAAAAGTCTGAATTAAATCTGGATCGTGGATTAGAACCAAAATTGCCGTACGACGACTTGCAGAATTCTCGGCATCGTAAGCGCAGTTTAAAAAAAAAATTTTTTTTTTACCAGGTGAGTCTTCGGGGCTTCGGATATTCGCATGATTTTACAGATTCATCTTCATCGGTGACATCCGCAGCCTTGCCAAAACTCCCGGGTTGTCCTACGCATCACACTAATTTGTAAAAATTACTTGGACTATATATATATATATATATATACATACATACATACATACGTTCGTAAATGTTATAGATAAGATTCAATATAACCAGAAGCTAATTAAAATTCCACGATTAACAAAAGGAAGTTTTTTTTTTCTACATCTACCTTGGTACCGTGTTAGATTATAGTGCGTAAGGGATGTCTATCGAAACGAGACTCCGAAGTTGTGGATGTGTATGTTGGGTGAAACAAACATGTACACGGAGGCATCTTTTATACGTTGGGTTGGATTGAAATTGTCACAGGTGTAAAAATAAAAAAAAAAAAGCTCGATATTGAATAAACGAAAGGAACAGCAATTACAAGCAAACTAATGAGCCAGTTCATTTTGGGGCCGCATGTAAATAACAGCCTGAAAAGTAAAAGGATTTCGCACTGGAGAATCACTCGAGACTATTGTCATAAATAAAACAACAATAAAAATAAGAAAATTCCATACAAAATAATTGCGCCGAAATTATCGTGAACAAAGTTACCAAGTCTCTAGACAGAAACACGTGCGAAGTCTGCTCGCTTCGCGCTCGAGCTATGAATTAAAAAATAAAAATCAAATAAAAAATTTAAAAAAAAAAACGTAAAAAAATGGCAAATCTTGTAAATTTCGAGATGTCCCGAAGCCGGAGGGCCATACGCGCTTGTGTCTCTGCCGCTGAGGAAGAGGTCATTGACCGGGGGACGAAGTTTTTTTTGTTGGCACCCCGAAGACGCTGCTGCTAACTCCGAACCCACATGTGTATAAAAGGTTCCTCCCTGTATGTTTGCAGCGAGTCCCGCGTTGGAAGCCGGTGGTTCTCCAGGCGAGCTGAGATTTCGATGTGTCATGTGCGGACGCGGCTATAGATCACGCTCCTCCCTCACCAGACACTCGAGATACGAGTGCGGCGGATTGGGATCTCGTTACACCTTCACCTGCACACTTTGCGGAAAGTACTTCTGTCGGCCGGATCATCTCAAGCAGCATATTCTCAACATACACGGGGCCACCGCTGCCAAATAGCCCGACCTCGTGTACGATAGTTTCTCGTACGTTTAAATTATTGATAAACGAACACCCAAAGTCTCCGGACCTGTTATCCGATGCAAGACGCGAGAGATTATCGTCAACGTGATTTACAAAAAAAAAAAAAAAAAAAGAACTGCCAAATATGAGTGAAATATGCCAAATGCCAATTATTCCTATCTCTAGTGCAATACAAAATACGAATATCGTTTAATTAATTAATATATTTCACATAAGTTGCTCGTGCGTGGGCATCGCACGGGAGATCTACGAAAGCGCCCAGAGAGCCGCGTTTCCTCGACGATGAGAAGGTATTCGTTGTTGAGATTTTTTTTTTATTTTAACCGGGCAATCGAATATTAATTATATACAAAGGATATTTGAAGAGATGTTGAATATGTGTATAGTTTCTGTACATTTTATATGGCGTTGATACGATAATAGAAAAAGATTATACGAATTTATTGATGAATATATATATACATGTATTTATGTATTTTCATATATATACATATATATGTGTGTATATATAGATCATATATAATCAAACTGATTGAATAAACATTTGACTATGTAAAAAAATGTACCTTCAGTATCCTCCGACGATCAAAAAAAAAATCTCGAAACTCGTTCCCCGTTTCGTATTTTGTGTGGTGTCGGTCTTGGTCTCTTTTTCTTCTCTGTCCCCCTGTTTCACTCGTACCAAGGTCCATCATCGTCGCACTGATTTTTTTTTTGAGCACGGAAGTTGCGGAAAAAAAAGAAAGAAAAAGTATGTCAGCTCTAAGTTATCCTCGTTAGTCTTAGGGCTCTTGCGAAGATGAACTTCCGGTTCGTCCAATCGGTAACTGAAGCTATGGCTATTTTTCTTTTTCTCGTTTCAGAGTCACCCTATGACCCGTATAAAATGGCAACGGGTTCCGGCGATCATCAGTGCCCTCAGTGCGGCAAGAGGTACAAGAATCACTCGTCGTTGAGCAGGCACATAAGATACGGATGTGGTAAATTGAAGTGCGTCTGTCCGCACTGCGGAAGATATTATTCCAGAACGGACACACTGGCGGAGCACGTCGCGCGGATGCACACGCGTCTGATCGATTCCAAGATGCTCGAAGATGTCGCACGACGATAGATTAACAACAATAAGAACGCAACGAAGATTATTTATTTATTACAAATATTAAATTTGAAAGAAACACGAGGCAACTTATCCGTCAGACGAACGCCTCACGGAACTTTCGAAAATTATAGAAAAATTTCTAAACAAAATTTTGAAGTTGTTTTTTTAATCCGTAAAACGGTATATTACTTTTGATACGAAAAGTTGGGAAAACATTAAATTTTTTTTTGCCAAGAATATACCGGGTGTTAATTCTCACTCACATTAAAAAAAATAGTTGGGGAACCTTTTTTTACCGTCAATTTCTCTGTGTTACAATTGTTCTTTCTCTTCGTAATAAATATCGCTCGCTAGTTTTTTATATCTCTGATGGTCGACAGTTACTTCATCGACGGCGTCGTTATCCCTTGTAGAGCTGCTATTTTGTACGAGAAGCATCTCTGCACGGGGCGATAAAGTTTTTTTTATAAGAAAAATTGGGAATCGAAGATGCACCGCGAACGACCACTACGCGCAAAGATAATCGTACGTTTAAACTTCGATAACAATATTTCTTCGTCGATTCTTGTGTAAATTACAAACGAGCTGATTTTCTTCCGTGATTTGTTGATTGCAGGTACGAAATTTACAGTGGACGGTGCCGTCTGGCTGGATGGGTACCAAATTATAGAGGACCTGGGACCGAGAACCGAAGGCTACAACTGTCCCAGATGTTGGAAGACATACTCTGCTATGAAGGGCGTGTCGAGACACCTGAAGTACGAGTGCGATCAACAACCGAAATTCAAGTGTCCGTATTGCGATTCAAGATCGAAGCAGCGAACCAATACTTACAGACACGTCCGACTTTGTCATCCCGGCCTCAGAGTATACTGCGTTGAGCTTTGAAGCCTGACTGCGATTCGTAAAAAAAAAAAAAGATATTGGACAATACCGTCTGGTTGGATGAATCACAAATGATCGAGGAACTGGGACCAAGAATGGGAAGCTACGATGACCAAGATGTTCGAAGACATACTCGTCTATGATCAACATGTTGAGACACTTGAAGTACGTCTGCACAGTAAAATTCGTACCAACCTTTCTTGTCCTCAAACGTCCACATTTCTTTCCATGTTAATTTAACAAAAAAGTCTTGTCCATTTTACAAAAATGTCTATTAGTTTTACGAATATTTTTTGTAAAATCAGCAACGAAATAATTGTGGACGTTTCTGGGCAAAAAAAAAGTTTGTGAAATGTACAAAGATTTTTTACTGTGTGTGGTGAAGAACGGAAATTCAAGCGTCCGTATTGCCATTCAAGATCGAAGCTATGTACCAAAATGTACAGACACGTGTGACTCTGTCATGCCGGCCTCAGAGTACGCGTCGAGCTTCGAGGCCTGACAGCGCTGCTTTACCAAAAAAAAAATATACGAATAAAGAATCATAATTTTTAAGCGTAAAGGAATTGTTTCATTTCCCGAATTGCAGCGTTTCCAGTAATTTTTCACACAAAATTAATCTTATTTCCCAGAATAGCTTCAATTAATATTCACGGATTGATATTGTGTTTCAGAATATTCCGTCGATGCAAGCGAGATGCCGAACAAGTTCTACTGCGATTATTGCAAGTGCCCGTTCACCTCACAGGGATATCTGACGCGTCATCTGCGCAAGGGCTGTTACATGGAGCCGTCGTTCTCGGAGTGCTCCAGTCACAATTGCCCGAGATGCTGTGCGAATTTCAAGTCCCCGAGAGCACTGACGTTTCATCTGAGGAACGAGTGCGGCGAAGCACCGAAGTACAAGTGTCCCTACTGCGGGGCGAGATCCAATCATCGGCACAATATTTATAGACACGTTCGTCAGACCCACCCGGGATGTGACGTATACGCCAATGAATTCGCATAGGCAATTCTTGTTCTCACTACCGACTCATACAGTCTCGACGAATCGTTTTTTTTTTTTAATCCTGTTATCACTATTGCACACTTAATTATTATTTTTTCTCCTCGATACTATAAGAAAAAAATAAACAACTTGGAGTCTCGATTCGAACAAGCGGTGCTTCTGTTTCTCGCTCGATCTGCATGTAGGTGTACGATGATTTTTCAGCCCTTCGACCTTAACCCTCTAACAGTCGCTGGGAACAAAGCCTGAATGTCTGAATATTTTTTTTAAGCAGGATGTTTACTTCCCACGAATTTTTGTTGAGGCGTTTATTAAGAAAACCGCAACGGCTTTCGCAGACTTTCATGAATGCTCGAACTCTCTGTTTCAGCCTCACCGGAAAGCGGAAGGCTGCCGGTATTCTATCATTGCCAATTCTGCAATCATCCCTACACCAGCGTCGGACACGTCGCACGACACGTTATAAGGGGCTGCAGCATGGATCCGTCTTTCTCGATCGAGGAGAGACAGAAGATGAACATTGCCAACAGGAAGAATTACGTTTGTTCCAAGTGCTTCATGGGTTATAAGTCGAACACGGCATTGATGCATCATCTTCGCACGCGATGCGGACACCCGTCGACGTTCAAGTGTCCGTACTGCGACGCGGTTTCCCAATATCGGGACAATCTCCTCAGGCACGTGTGCTCCGTTCATCCCAGCGAGAAGGTCTATGTGCTTACGCTGCAAAGATCGGGACCATTATTCGTTGACACAAATAATATCTAAAAAAAAAAGTATATCGTTAAAACAACGCTCGCACCTCTACGCGTCCCTCTCGGAAATGATACTGTATTGTTTTTTTTTATTTCAGATCTAAATAAAGACTACGCTAACAATTGGAAAAATCTGCATTACACATAAATAGGTAATCGATATTTTCTCAGAATAGACGCAGAGATTTCCTACAAAGATTTCAATTTTTTTTTTTGTTCGCTCTCTTTCTAACATTCATCCAATTAATTTTTTGTTTCTTTGCAAAAATATGTGTAAGTTGAGTAGCATGCAGATAAAATAAAAAGAAACGAAAAACTGTACGATCGAGCTTCTGTGTGAACCCCGTCGCATCGTCATTAACGACCGAGCATTAGAAAAAAATATTTAATTCTTTCACGGAACTTTGAACTCTGTTGCAGATCCATTGAAGATAACGGAGGCTTCGTCGTCGGGCGATTACCGATGCACGTTCTGCGATTGTCCGTACTCGACGATGGGACACGTTATGCGACACATAAACAAGGGCTGCCTCATGGATCCGTCGTTCTCGATCGAGAAGAGACGCACGATGAATATACAGAACGCGAGGAATTACGTTTGTCCGAAGTGTTTCCTCGGTTACAAGAACAACAGATCGTTGAACACTCATCTTAAAATGGAGTGCGGTCAGGCGCCGAGATTCAAGTGTCCATACTGCGAAGCGAGATCGAAACAACGACACAACACACTCGCGCACGTGCGATCCCGTCATCCCGGTCTGCCGGTCTACATCAACGAGTCGACCTGAATCAATTATACCGTTACAAGCTAGACTCAGATTACGCACGCTTGATATCTTTACCACTCGATGTTACATGTATACCCTCGTGAGGGGGATCATCTCCGTGTGATTACTGTATACAATAAAGGCTCAAAAAAAAAGAAGAAAAATCAGCGTTGTAAATACATAACACTTTATTAACTTCGTTTTTTATCTGCAAAGTTCGTTAAGTAATTTTTTTACTTTTATTATTGGAGCCTTGTTCACGTGTTGTCTTACACCGCTGTACAAATTGACTATCTTTGACTCTGAGACGAGTCGCGATGCATGTTCCAGGACTATTGAGATTTTAATTATATGCACAAATAAAAAACAAATGAGAAGACAGGTTTATGCTCACGCACAGGTCGGCAGTAGGTTTGGTACAAATTTATGAACATTTTGCAATCATGTTTCAGCCACTTTGCCGGAGGGAGGCGAGAAGTTTGACGCCCACCGTTGCCATTTCTGCAAGTGTGCATATTCCTCTCCGGGACATCTGGGCCGTCATTTGCGCTTGGGGTGCATAATGAGTCCTTCGTTCTCGCTGGTCAAACGTCAAGTGAACAGCACGGAATTGAAGAAGCACGTCTGCCCGAGGTGCTCTCGTCGTTACAAAAACAAGAGGACACTGACCAGTCACCTTCGGATAGAGTGCGGCCAGGCGCCAAGATTCAAGTGTCCCTACTGCGATACTAGAACGAAGCAACGGGCCAATACTTACAGGCACGTGCGATACCATCATCCCGGACTTCCGGTATACGCCGACGAACTATGAGACTATCCTGGACTATGTTCGAATTTATTTCCCCGAAGAATTTTCAAATCGCTCTGCATCTGTGTGAGACTTGATAAGAATAATAATTTAAAATTTTCACCGTTGGGACCATTTGTTTGTGAAAATCGCAATAAAGGCACCGCCCAAACGAATGTGACGATTGAGCGATATTACTCATCAATAATCTTACGCCTCGGGGTAATCGGGTAATTTTTTAAGAATTAACCGGTAACGTTGTCGATCGAGCCGAGTCATTTTTTTTCTCGGCTGTCGAGAATCTTGGCTTGCTCGTAGCATGTAAGCAAAAAGAAAAATTAAAAATCGTATTTCCACGCCTGGATCGCAATTTTGTAGTTCTCATGTTTCCTCGAATTGTGTTGCAGCGTCTTCGGAGGAGGGAAAAGATGCGCCGACCGAGTACCGTTGCGATTTCTGCAATTGTCCGTATTCCTCGCAGGGACATCTCAAGCGTCACATAAACATGGGCTGCTTCATGGACCCCTCGTTCTCGGTCGAGGCGAGACGCACCCTCAACGTCATGGAGTCGAGGAACCACGTCTGTCCGAGATGTTCCCAGGGTTACAAGAACAAGAGGACGTTGAACACTCATCTCCGGATGGCGTGCGGCAGGGAGCCCAAGTTTCGTTGTCCTTACTGCGGCCTCAAGAGCAAACATCCGCCGAATATCTACACTCACATCCGGAGACGACACAAGGGGATGGACGCTTGTCTGATCGTCGATCAGGAGAGGGCAGGTGATGTCTGCCTCGAGGTTCCCGATCAATTCGTCTGAGCTTCGTCATTTGTATATATTCCTTTATTTTTCATCGAGTGAGTCAATAAACTATATATTTTCCTTAAATTCTACACCGAATAAGATCATCAAAATATTTTTTCACCCAATTCAATTTTCATTCTCGAAGTGTGTCGTCTCTCGCTCGTCCCGCCGGAGAGAGCATGCGGATGTGTATATCACTGCCGTTCGGTAAACGTGTCCGCTAACGATAGATTCGTCACTCGTGTTTCAGAATTTTATGGGGACGTGCGGCAGCTCGCGACGACCGACCTCAAGAGGCAGTACACCTGCAGGTACTGCACTAAGACTTTCATGCAGATCGGTCATCTGCGAAGTCACGTGACGAGCTCGTGTTACTGGAATCCATCGGCGACCTGCCATCAATCGTCGAGGACACGAGCGCACTGCTGCGCTCAGTGCGGCTCGAGTTACATGAAACAGTCGCATCTGATCTATCACATTCGTCACGACTGCGGAAGAACGCAGAAGTGCTTTCGTTGCGGGAAAACCTTTCTTCACGGGAGCAGCCTGAGGCGACATCAGGTTCGCTGCTGCGTCCCTCTCCCGGATTGGACCGTGCCTGACCAGAGGTTTCCCGACAATTGACGCGTCTGGTTTCGCGATCGGACGAAGAGAAACGACAATGTGACGATAATTATTGGCCCTAGAGCTTCGTCGGCTTTGTTAACCCTATAGTATTTTTATTTCGTCCACGAGAGAGCGTTTCCTAATTCCATTAATTTTTTTTGTTCGACGCTACACATTAGAAAAATCGTTCGGACACGATCGCTAACTATCTGCTCTCGTAATTCCAGATTCGATGTGTCTCTTCGATTACTCACCGAGGCCTCGTCGTCACTCCGCGCTGGAACAACAGGAGCAGCAGCCGAAACGAATTAAATCGTCGTTCGCTTGTTCCAATTGCGATGTCAGCTTCAGCACCAAAGCCTCGCTCACGTATCACGTTCGTCACAATTGCGGGAAGATGCGACAGTGCGTCTACTGCGGAAGCGTCTACAAGAGACTGCAGGACATGAAGTTGCATTTCAGACGACACCACGATAATCTACCCTTTCAAGTTACCATGTTCCCGATTCTTCGTGTAAAACGCATCTGATTCACACGGTGCAGCGAACACGAGAACATTTATTCGTTACCGCTTTATCGAACTAAGCGAAGTCACAAAAGTTTCGGGGTTATTTTGTACCGGTACACAAATACACACACACACACACACATACATACATACATCTGTTGCTTGTAAATAAATAATCAATCAAACGATCTCGTACGATGTCAACTTCGTTTTATCGAGACTAGAGTGAAGTTATTATTCGCATCGAGCGAGCGCGCATGGAATATTTTTTTATGTTCCGTTCCGCATAGTCGAAGTTTCGGAAGAATCTCGTCGAATTTTTTTCTTTCATTCTCCTAGAAACGTACAATTTTACTGACTCTAGAAAAAAATCTCGATCTTGCTTTCAGGCACGAGGCAAACGTACGACTTGGCTCAGCAGTTTCCAGCCACGTCGTCGGTCTCCTTCGTACCTCGGACGACTCCTCAGCCGAGAATCCTCCAGCCGAGAGTTGAGCATCTTCGCGGCGCGAGGAGGACCATCGTCAGAAACAAAGTCGACTCTTATCAGTACGTCGCACGTGGTTATCGCAGCGAGGCGACTACGAGCTCTGGCATGACGACTTACTGGGGACAGTACCAGCGCGCCATGAGGACCCAGGAGGCTACCTCGTCGATGCGAAAGAAGTTTCATTGTCCCCGATGCAACAGCGGCTACACGAGACTCGCGGACATGAAGACCCACTGCCAGTTTCAGTGCGGCAAAGAGCCGCGCTATCAGTGCCCTTACTGCACGAAAAAAGCTAAATTCTCGTCGAACATGTACGTCCACGTTCGGAGAATGCACAAGGAAGAGAAGCTTCTCATAATCGATCTGCACAAACAGTAATCGTCCGAATTTCTTGCGATCGTGAATGGCGAGATAAAGCAACCTCGATGAAAAGTCACGCTATACGAGGAGGAGAGTTCCTTGCGTCGCTCACTAACAATTCAGGCAATTTTGGGGATTTTTTTTCTGAGAAGACTACACCCGACGATACTTTGTACAATTTAATATTCGATAACATGACATTAACATTCGAAGAGCATCGCCCGTGTAGTTTTCTCAGAAATAAAGAGAATCCCGCGATTCATTCGATTTTTAGTGAGTCGAAGGAATCTTCTCCTCGATCCATTGAATCGCTTAGCTTGAGTCAACCGTAGAATCGTCGCAGCTCATCGAACATGCGTTCTGCGAAAGCTCCGTAGTATTCACGAGTATTTATAGTAAGCTATTTATTTATTTCGAAACATCACCGTCAATAAAGTAACGTCGAAAAAAAAATTAAGACGCCTCTCGATTACAGCCGTTATCCCAAGCCCGTAGCTTCATTTGTCTCACAGGATGTGCAATGAGTTTGACCGTGTGGAAACGTGCACAAAAAAAAAAGAAAAATTTACGTCGTGTCTCACTGACGAGCTGATTTAATTTTCAGGACACGAATGTTATTTCGTCTCCAGGCTGTCGACGGATCATCGGTCGTGCAACGTTGGCTTGATAGCGAATCCCGAGAGATACCCGTGCACCAACTGCAGCAGCGTCTTCGGTCAGAAACGGAGCCTGATGACTCACATGAGGTACGAGTGCGGACAGCCACCGAGATTCAAGTGTCCCTACTGCGAGCTCACCTCGAAGAAGACTTCGAACGTCCACAAACACATAAGGAGGAAACACGGTGGCAACGTCGTTTATCATCAGGATCTGTATCACCCTCGCCACTTAGCAGTGTAGACCAATCCCAATAAATTAATATTCCCGACAACGAGGATTATTAATCTCGCATCAATTCGGTCATCATTGCAATTCGTCGCCGTCTGATTAAGCCCGTTCCTTTTTCAGTGAAAAAAAAAACATTTTTAACGGAACCGAATAAATGGTTTGATCGGCAAGCTGGTTGTTTTATATTTTTACAGACTTCATAATGGATCCGTTGTGGCTGAAGCCCCGTCATTTGCGCCGTGGCCAGAAGGTCTTCCAGTGTCCCAACTGTAGCAGCTCGTACAGCAGGAAACCCGACCTGACGAAGCATCAAATGTACGAGTGCGGACAACCACCGAGATTCAAGTGTCCTTACTGCGATCTGAGATCGAAGAAGACGTCGAACGTCAACAAGCACATAAGAAACAAGCACAAAGGCCACGCGGTTTACATTCTCGACATATTTAATTTGCACGATCAAGCTGTGTAGCCTTGTCGAATAAAGAATATTTAACGATTTACGAAATTGCCCCCTGTTGAACGTAGCTCGTCCGGTTTATACGTGGCACGCGTCGAATTTGAGGACTCTGTTATTAAAGTTTTAGCGATAGATTGGTCTTCAAACTCGAACAATTTTTTTTTCTCTCTTTACTTTGCAGAAATCTACGTGAATTCACCGACGTTAGACTCATTCGCAAGACGCGACGAGCGCAAGGTCTATCCTTGTCCGAACTGCAACAGCGTCTACAATCTGAAGGGTACACTGACGAGGCATCAGATGTACGAGTGCGGTCAGCTGCCGAGATTCAAGTGCCCTTACTGCGACTATCGGGCCAAACAAAAATCCAACACTCGTACCCACATTCGAACCCGTCACGTTGGACACGTCATATGCGTTATTGATCTTGCCGACAAGTCCTACGAGGAATTCGACGACAGCGAATTGGGAAAATCCAAACTAGAGTGAGTGAATTCCAAGGGTGGACAAAACTATCTTCCAATTTTTATTTTTTTTTACCATTGTCAATATTGTACATTATTTTTAACGTACAATTCCTACAAGTAAATTGCTGTAATTAGAGAATAATCATTTACAAGCTTCACTTTCGAATCATGGTTCAAGGACATTCGGTATTGAAGTCAGTAATAACGTAGTTGATGTCTGTATTTGCAGGTGGTAAAGGACGCTTGGCTAGATCGTTACCCGTTCCGAGCTTCCAAGATGGCGTTCCGGCGTCGATAGCTTCGGCGAAAAATATCAAATACCCTTGCCCGAGATGCACCAGTACGTTCAGCCGGAAGAACAATCTCGGTCGTCATCTTCAGTACGATTGCGGTCAGCTTCGGAGATTCGGTTGTCCGTACTGCGGTACCATGTCGAAGAGAACGACCGACGTGTACGCTCACGTGAGGAAGAAACACGAAGGCTGCAAAGTGTATGCCATAGACACGGCGTCGCTTTACGCTGATCCGACACCGACACGCCAGTGACTCGCTACGTAATCGTGTGCAGTGCGAAAACTTTTTATGACCAACAGGACAGTTCGCGTTATTTCGCGAGATAAAATTTACCCTTTAACGGTCAGTGGGAGAAAGATAGCTTCCCACAAATTTTCAATTTTCACAAATTCACTGGAAACAATTTATTTATGTTAAACATTTTTCATGCGAAAGATTGATATTTACCTTTACAGACATGACTTCCTTTCCAGTGACCGTCGAAGGGTTGCTTTTGTTCCTCGGTGCTGTGAACGATAATTGATCAATCGGATTGGAGCTATATCAATTGTGAACATTTACTCCAAATTATGTGTAAAAAAAGTGGTTTACAATATCAGGATATGTGTAGCTTCGTCAATAAAATGTTATTGAAGATACACCGTCAACCTTGCACATACTTGTTTGTGTTGTGTACACTTTGATCCGGGATACATATTTTTTTACCGAGAACGAAGAGAGATATTTCATTTACAAAATTGGTTGGATCTGCTTTGTGTTTCAGAGTCCTTGAATTTCTTCGACTTTGCATCGACGACATTCGCAACGGATTTCACGAGTCTCGACCGATGTCAGGAGAATCGTCAGCGCTTTCCGTGCTCCAAGTGCAACAGCGTGTTCAACAGAAAGGGCGGTCTCACTTATCACGAGAAATGGGAGTGCGGGGTCGGTCCGCGTTTCAGCTGTCCCTATTGCCGCTATCGGGCGAGACACGTATCGAACGCTCGGAGACATGTTCGCAATCGTCATCCCGACAAGGAACTCTATACGGTCGATGTGCTCGGTCGAATAACTTCGGATCCTTGAGTTTTTTTTTTGTTTTCCTTCCTCGCATGTACAAAAATTGCACTACTTTGACTAACCGCTCGTTACACCTTGTAAAGCGAAGTCAAATAAAATTGCCGAAACGCATTATAGTAACGAATCTGCATTCTACGAGGTGGGAATGATTATATTGTAATGAAGAAATATTTCGACGAATCGACAGCCTCGTCAACGCTAACAGAAGCAAATCTTATTGATTTTCCACTTTTCTTTTTTTTTTTTTTACAGATTCGATGTTTGAAACCGTTGGGCTCGATGGTTCCGACTTCATGCGGGACAGCTTCTTCATGGGTTATTCGAGCGTCGATTCTTCATCCGGACGAGTTACGTATCCGTGCCCACGGTGCTCGAGTACGTTTAACAGAATCGACAATCGGAATTATCATTTGAAAAACCTCTGCGGCAACGGTCGGAGATACGGCTGTCCCTACTGCGACCACACGGCTACACAAGTGTCGAACGCGCGTGTCCACATACGCCGAAAGCATCAGGGCAGTCCAGTGTACACCGTCGATCTTCTCAAGAACGGAGCTCACACCTCCTGAACTGCAAACAACGGACCGATGGTTTACAGAAAAATGTACATCGACGGTGCAATAAATTTCAATACAATTATATTTCTTCTCTAACATGCCCGCACTTGAATTTATGTGGCAGCGAGACGAGGCCTCTTGCTTTAGGACGGTGAAATTGATTATTCTTGCATATTGAAGACACCTCTTAGAGCTTAGAGTCTGCGTCCGTTAAATCACCTTATTGCAACCACACAACAAACGAAGTTAATCGAGGCCTTAAAACACCTCACACTCACAGTGGCGAATGATATTTGTTCACTTTGTTTTGTTTTTATTTTTTGATTTTTTTTTGCCTGAAACAGCACAAGGAGCGAATTAATCGTGGCTAAGATAATACGTTTAATCGCATCGGCGAATGATTTTTTTTATTTTTTATTTTACAGAAATAATATACGCGAGCGAGTTGGACGGTCAGATGGGAATGGGCTTGGAATTTGCCGGACGACAGAGGAGGCCGGGCTTGAGGTTCAGCGATCCAAGTCCTTCGAGTTTTCCCTGCGAAAACTGCAACAGCGTCTTCAGTCGGAAGCACAATCTCCAGTATCATTTGAAGTTCGAATGCGGACAGTCGCCGAGATTCAATTGTCCGTACTGCGTCTACAGGACCAGACATCCGTCCAACGTACGGGCTCACGTTCGCAGGATACATCCGGGCCTGCTTGTACACGTGATCGACGTTTGCAATCCTGATGTTCTGTAAACGCTATATTACACCCATCTCAATATGAACTTCTTCGACATTCGATTTTCGTTTCACACACTGTTATTTATTTAATCGAGTATATATACGTATACCCGAAGGATGTTAATAAAGCCTGGAAGAAGACTCTGTGCCACGAATAATTAATTAATCTTACCGCAGGCGAACGGAAGCTGTGCACGTTTTTGAAAGTCACGGAGGAATTTGACTCTGACTTAGTATACATGTTTTATATTTATTTAACAAAAATTCGGCTATTATCTAAAGCAGGTCGAAGCTTTTTTTTTATTAATATGATTATTTCTTTAACAAACCGTTTCGTTCGGATAAATTTGCATGCGGCTTATTTCGAACAGGTGATAGAAGTTGTCTCGTCCTTTTAGTGTTAATCTATACGTATACTCGAATGATGTTAATAAAGCCTGGAAGAGGATTCTGTGCCACGAGTAATAATCGATTAATCTTACCGCAGAAGAACCACAGCGGGGTACATTTTGAAAATCACCTCGGAGAAATTCGACGTTGACATAGTACTTCCACCTGACGTTCCTCGGATAAAATATATGTTTTATATTTATTTAACAAAAATTCATCTTTTATCTCAATCAGGTTAAAGCTTTTTTTATTAATATTATTATTATTTTTGTATAACGAACCGTTCCGTTCGGATAAATTTGCATGTGGCTTATTTCGCACAGGGAATAAAAGTTGTCTCGTCCTTCTAGCATTACGCGCAAAAACAGCCTTTCTTCTTTTTTTCTCTTAGATTAACCGCGACATTACTTTTTTTTCTTTTTTTCTCATCTCTTACCAATTCGAACGCTTATCTGTTTGCAGGCTACGACAATACGGGCATGATGATGAATCCGTATATCGACGTGCCGCTACTGGAACCACGACTGAGGATCCGTAAATTCAGTCCTTTCGGTCAGACTGGAAACAGACGTTTCGCTTGTCCTCATTGCCCGAGTGTATTCGTATGGCAGTGCACGCTGCAAAGACATCTGAGAAACGAGTGCGGCATGGCGCCCCGCTTCAAATGTCCGTATTGCAATTACCGTGGAAAATGGAAAGCTAACATAACGAGACACGTTGCCAGGAGGCACAAGGACGAGAGGAACTACGTGGTTACCGTAGACTAAGAAACATTTTTTTTTCTTTACTTTTTTTTCTGACGAAACGTATCATTTTTGCATGAGTAGGGTTCGTTGTAAGTCGTGGTTAATAAAGAATTCACAAAAACAAAATGTTGAAGAATAATCAGATCGCAAAAAAAATATGAAATATCAGCCCATCCCGGCCCTTCGACGTGAGATACACGAACATCGACTTTGCCTTGTTCCACTTCTAACTCATTGTTTATACCTTCGATATTTATATTTGGAGATTTTCTTCGATATTTATATATTTATACCTTCGATAGTTCTAGATGACGGGATGTTTGGTATAATCGCGAGGAATCCGATGCACCAAGATTCCCTGGAAGCGGGTCTGTACGCCTGTCCGAACGCAGACTGCGGGAAAGCCTTCAGCTGGAAGGGAAATCTTAACAGGCATCTTCGCTACCACTGCGGTCAGGCTCCGAGATTCAAGTGTCCGTACTGCGAGTATTGCTGCAAAGTGAAGGCCGACGTGTCGAAGCACATAAGAAGAAAGCACAAAGATGCCGGTGTCTACGTTCTCGACGTTAAACCTTGGACGGACACGCCGAGCTCGACACTCTCCTGGTAGTAAATAATTAAAATACGAAAAGCAAACGAAATCGGAGCTGTTGGTGCTGAAAGTTGAACCGTCTTAAGCTATCATATCCACTAGTCCTCAAGGGAACGGCCTGTTTTATTTTATTTATTTATTTATTTATATATTTTTTTTAATATTTTTATTGGCCTCGAATAAAAGAACTGAGATCCCAGACGAGAAACGAAGTACGGAGTAAAGTGTATACCTAACGTTTCCGGTATTTTGTCTGTGCTTCAGGTGTATATCTACCATGGGATCAGCAGACTGAGATGGAGCCTTTCTGGGACCCGGCGAGACCGGTGAATCATCGAAGGGACAACACGGAAGCCAGGAGGCGAATTAAATTCCTTTGCCCGAAGCCCGGCTGCGACAGATCATTCTGTTGGAAGGGCAGCCTGACCTGGCACCTGAGATACTCGTGCGGTCAGCAGCCGCGCTTCAAGTGTCCGTACTGTAGTTATCGTTGCAAGGTGAAAGGCGACATTCGCAAGCACATCGGGAGAATACACAAGAACAAGAGAGTTCAAGTCGTCGATCTCTTCAAAGACAGAGCTCTCGGCAGTGCGTCTATCAGGCATTCGATGTAACACGCCTATAAATAAATATTGAATTCGCACAAGTCGATTTTTTTTTCTTAATCATTCGATGGGGAAGATCCACACGGAAGAATGAAGTTACACATGGAAATTTAGGCAGATTTACTAATCCTCCGAACTGCCCTATTTTCGCAGATTTCAAGAAGTTCGAACCGTTCAACATCGGGAAGAGATACGTGTGCACGCACGACGCGTGTGGAAGGACCTTCGGTTGCAAAGAAATTTATTTCTTGACTTCTTATTATTCATTTTTAAAAATTTTTCGATGAGGCAAGATCCACACGGAAGAATGAAGTTGCCCATGGAAATTTGGGCAGATTTACTAATCCTCCTTCCTATCCAATTTCCGCAGGTTTCAAGATGGTCGGTCCGATCAACATCGAGAAAAGATACGTGTGCACGAACGACGGGTGCGGAAGGACCTTCGGTTGCAAAGGAAATCTCACGAGTCACCTGGCCCATCAGTGTGATGTCCAGCCGCGCTTCAGGTGTCCCTATTGCTTGCACTGCGCCAAGATCAAGTCGAACGTTACCAGACACATTCGAAACAGGCACACGGACCGGGACGTTTACGTCGTCGATCTGTCGAGGTTCTAGACATTTTCGACGTCTAGAAATAAATGTCTGTTGTACCGTGAATTCCACGAATAACTGTTAGTTTAGCAATTTTTTAATATTTATTAATGCTTTTTTTAAATTTTGACATCCCCTTGACAGAACACTCGGCATTCGTGAATTCTCGCGTTTGCGTTTGTTGCCGCAAGCGGGTGTGTGACGAGAACCGAATAAGCCGGATGATTAATTCCGAAATGTTTATGTGTTGCAGGCTACCTCGATCTGCCGAGAAGCAACGCGGGATTGCGAATTAATTATTCGGCTTCGGGGAGATCCGTCGGTAACGCCAATTTGCAAATCAGAAAGCAAAGGATGAGCGTGCCGAACGAGGGACGTCGCATGAAGCTCGCCTGCCCGAATCGAAACTGTCGAAGCACCTTCAGCTGGAAGAGAAATCTGCACACTCATCTCAAGTACTACTGCGGTCAGAAGCCGAGATTCAAGTGTCCCTACTGCGAGTACATGTGCAAAGTGAAGACCGATGTCAGGAAGCACATAAGGGTCAAACACTCCGGCTACGGAGTTTACGTTATCGACTTGTTGGCTCCATGGAAAACGGAGCTGCAATGATTGTACATTACGATAAAAAAATGAAATTTGTTTTATTCATGGTGGAAAATAAATTCGACATCGTCCGACGACTACTGACGACTGACCTCGAACAGTTTTTATTCTCGAGTTGCAAAAAACTAGCGGAGCGATTTTGTTTTTGAAGATTGATTCTTTAAAAAAAGCCTTTTACTAACGTGCGGGGTCTTGTCCATGTGTTTCAGATGGACGCCCGTGGGCTGTGAAGGCTGAACCGGAACAGTCCTGGGTCTGCGCCGAGAACGTTGATCTGTGGGATCCGCAGACGCGGATCGATCAGTCCATTGGTCCAACGACGAGCGCGTACGATCCCACGAATTCCCAGACTGAGATTAATCAGTCCTGGGGTCCGGCTGGAAATGTTAGTTGCTGGAGAGATAGCGCGGAGGGCCAAGGTCGTGTAAAATTTAATTGTACTAATCCGGGTTGCGGGAGATCGTTCTTTTGGATACGCAGCTTAAATTGGCATATGAAAAACTCATGCGGTCAGCAGCCACGCTTTATGTGTCCCTATTGCGATTATCGTTGCAAGGTAAAGAGCGATATTCGCAAACACATTGTCAGGCTACACAAAAACAAGAGGGTTGTGGTGGTAGATCTTCTCAAAGATCGGGCGCGCTCGGTCGCGCCTCCGTGACAAACCGATGTTGATAACATGTAGAAATAAAAAAAATCTTTAACTTCTAGAATAATTTTTTTTGGTTTTTTTTTTTTTTAAAGTCGTTTCCGCGTACACATCCTCGTTCCTTGCGTACGATGAATCGAAGATGATTCTCGATGAAAAGGTCGTAACCTTTATCCATTTTGTCTTGTGTTTTCAGAATATTCCACGGGCTACTCGAGAAACACGGGGAGCAAGCATTTCTGCCCGAATGAGGGCTGCGGAAGAGGCTTCAGTTACAAGTGGAATCTAACGAGTCATCTGAAATATCAGTGCGGTTTCGGGCCGCGTTTCAAGTGTCCCTATTGCAACTACTACTGCAAGGTCAAGTGGAACACCCTGAGGCACATTAAGCTCAAGCACAAGAACGAAGAGCTCTACGTCGTGGAATTGCCACAATGCTAGGCCCGAGGCAACGCGACATCGACTGTAAAAACTTTGCTTGTTAGTACGAATTTCCATGCTCGTTTACAACCGAGAATTAACGATCTTCGATATAGAAACTATTTTTCTTTGCACAATTACACAAACCGCTAGTTCTGGTCGAGCAGAAAGAAAAAAGAATTACGCTCACAGAACACTCGGCAGACACCCGGTTTTCTCTTTCGTGATCGTCGCAACTATATTGTCATTGAACTTTGGGATATTAATGTACCTGCAACGTTTGTGTGTTTCAGAATACGTCGAACCACTCGGAAGGTTCGAAGAGTCGCAGGTTAATTATTTCGTTGCCGAAAGACTGGAAAACAACGTTCATCGTCAGCGCAGAACTCGAAGGGCGACGAAGTTGCCGGTCGAACCGCGGCGACAACAGAAGTTCGGCTGTCCGAATCGCAATTGCCGAAGCACTTTCAGCCAGAAGAGAAACCTCCTCAGTCACATGCGGTACCGGTGCGGTCAGAAACCAAGGTTCCAGTGTCCTTACTGCGAGTACAAGTGCAAATTCAGGAGCGACATCAGGAGGCACATCAAAGTTCAACATCCGGAGAGTGCTATTTACGTAATCGACTTATTAGCCTCGTACAAAACGGAGCTGTAATACATTGTATCCAATAATCTCACGCACAAATGGAAGATGTTTTACCCACGCGTAAAAAAATATTATAATAATAAAATTAACATCACCCTCACGATGGCTCTGAGACTAACTGGCGATAAATGATTTGAAAAAAATGTCCGCGTTTGCGAAACGACACAGCTACGAGAAGAGAAGTCAATCGAGCATCTTCTATCTTCTTGTGTTTCAGCGAAAGGAAAACTCTGGTACGTCTACGATCCGGGAAGCTCGAAGCCATATCAGTGTCTCAATTGCTCGTACAGTTATTTCTCGAGGGATCATCTTCGGCGTCATCTCGTTTCGGCCTGCAGCGGAAAGAAACCCCGATACAAGTGTCCTCATTGCTCTTACATGTCGCGATATCCGTCGGATACGTACAAACACGTCAGACGAAAGCACGTTGATCGCGATATATTTGCGATCGACGTAGTGAGCTTGAATCATTATTTTCCTAAAGATCCGTCAATTAATTTTTGTTAAAATATATATATATATATATATCTTCTTTCATTTGCGTTAGTTTTTCGTGTGTAAATAAATGTTACGACGTGAGAGAATACCACATTCGTCATTGTCACCGTCGATGAATAGATTGCACGGTTTTCTCGTACACGTGACGCGACTATCGGATAATGTAAAGAGAAGAAAAAAACAAATGTTCCCAGACAAAACGGATTTCGTGCTGAGCACATGTCGTAAAGTAGTATCTGTTTGAAGAATTCTTCAGCATAGATAAGTCATTGAATTTTGGAGGATTCACCTGTGTCCCGGGTTTTTTATGTTCCAGATGGCCGCTATATGTACACGAGAAGCAAATCGAAAGAGTTTTGCTGTCCGAATTGCCCGAGTGGCTTCACGAGGGAGACCAATCTCAGGCGTCACATACGTTACGGTTGCGGTCAGGGACCGAGATTCCAGTGTCCTTATTGCATGATGCAGTCGAAAGAGGTGTCGAACGTGTACAGGCACATCAGAAGCAAGCATCGGGGGATGCGCGTTTACCTCATCGACGTAGCGACCAACAGACACTTCTACGCGAGGAAAAACGATTGACGATATCGAACGATCGTGCGGAAGTACCGTAGCGCTGTGACGGAAATCGATTGCGCGTGTCTTCCCCGGCAGCGACTGTAATCGACGTCACTTGTGAATAAAAGTTACAAAAAAAATGACATTAAATCGTGAGGAACGATTAGGTTTCTTTCGAATTCTACGCGAGTCCTCCTCGCTGTTCCGTTGCCAGAATTAATCGTATTATCATTTTTTTTTCAGCCTTCACCGAGGCTCCCTTCCGGTCGGACGGGAGAAAGAAGTCGCCGATTTGCCCGAGTTCTCGTTGCGCAGTCTCTCAGTCGCGAAGAAACCGAAGAGAAGAAACAAAAAAGATAGAAAAAAGAAAAATAGTAGAAATCTCGAAACAAGTACTCTCTCCCTTCGAGACACGATATATTCAGCTTAACAATAATCTTCGCCTCTATTTACCAAAGCCTCCCAACGCATGAATCTTCTGTTTTACAATCGCATCGGGTCGCTCTATGCCGGTCGGTGCCTTCCTATCCGTAATAAGAAACGCACAAATATTTTTGGACTTTTTTTTAAATATAATTTATTTCTTTTTAAATATGAATCACGGAATCGACGTATCTTATATCCGAATGATGTATTGTTTGTTTTTTGTAGGTTCCAAGTTCGGCTTTATACCACACTACGCGGACTTCTGTAGAAGAAAATTCTTTAAGAGGCGCGACGTCCAGTATAACTCGAGCACCGGCAAGTTCCATTGTCCAACGTGCAATAACGGTTACGGGAGAAGGGACACCATGCTGGCTCACTATCGTTACGAATGCGGCAAAGCCCCGCGTTACAAGTGTCCCTATTGCGCTATGTGCAGTAAGAAAACATCCAACATATACCAGCACGTGAGATCGGTTCATCCTAACGAGCCGGTAACGCTCGTCAGACTCTATTAGGAGACGCGATCGGAGGTTGACGACCGCACTGATTTCGGAGTATCCACGACGATGTAATTCCATGAATTTGTAGATAAGAATTTTTTTAAAAAAACCTACACGACACCCGAGAATTTCTTTCGTGTTCGAAATAATAAAACGAAGTTATCCCTCGAAAAAAAAAGATCTGGTCACCTTGTTTGAGATCCGCCTCTAAATGCCATTTACTCGCGAAGCTTCGATTATTCTCGTCCAAGTCACGCTAATTAAAAAAAAATTAAAATTGCTTTCAGATTTCTGGCGCAATGCTCAACCGGTCCTCCAGCAATGTGCCGCATACGGAAACGGAAGAAAAACCGATCAGACAATAATCGACACGAGTCGGAAGTTCAAGTGTCCGAAGTGCGACAAATTCTTCTCCCAGAGCTATTCGATGTACCGTCATTACAGATACGAGTGCGACACTATGCCGAGGTATCAGTGCCCTTACTGCTCGCACCTGAGCAAGTGGACGCACTCGATCTATAATCACATACGGAAGCTACATCCCGGCCTGGAGGTCACCGTCAACAGGCTCTACTAACCGGGCGAGGAGGAACGACGGGACATTGTCATTTGCCGATGTACGCTTTAACGATGCAATAAAGAGGAAATAATATGCCGCTGCAAACGGTAGTGCTTTATTGCAGTCGGAATGACGCGTCATTTGACTTGGGAGACTCGCACGTGGCAGGCCCGTTTTTTCCACGACAATTCCATCGATCCATCAGCATCGTCTTCTCGCTAATCGTACCAACATCGCCTTAAATTCTGCTTGCAGATCACCATCCGCGGAACGCAAGATATCAAATCAAGGGTCGGACTTTTCCTTGCCCAAAGTGCCATCGACTCTTTCGCACCTTCGCCGGTATGAAGCGTCATTGCAGACTGGAGTGCGGCGACGTGCCGCGCTTCAAGTGCATTCACTGCGACATGCGAAGCAAGTACACTCAGGCGGTGCGCAGGCACATTAGAATTCAGCATCGAGGCATGGAGTACAGATACGTGAAGCTGTTCTGAGATTAAACGTTGAAAGTTCAAGACTTTTTTTATTTATCTTGGATTATTTATGAAAAAAGCTCGACGTTAGGACTCACCGACTGAAAGAATTCGTCGATCATCGTCATCTTCAAGCTATTTAATTCAGCACTGAAGATATCCAACCGCCTACACGGAAGCTCGTTTGATTTTTTTTTCTCGACCTCGGACGCATATCATCATCGACCACGAAGATCAATCAATGTTTGCACGTGAACGTTGATTCTCCTCGTCGAATTAACATAATTAAAGCTCAGGCTCGAGATCCGAAAAATGTCTGCATTCAAAGTTTTAACGCATGTGGTGCTTTGTGTTTTGTTCCTTATAATCATAATCAATATATTTATCTTGTTGTCGAATCATCGTCTCATGTGTCGCAAAATTCAGAAAAAGAAAAACCTCGCGGGATCGATTGGAGCGTCGAATCGATCACTCCTCGGTGAGGTTTTTCGTGATTACAAAAGAAATCTTCCTCTTTCCTTGTCTTCAACCGACAGAATATAATCGTAAAAAATTGATGGCCGAAAATTATGCAAATGCTTCGCGTTATCTTTTCATACGAAGATATTTTGAACACAGCTTCGAAGAAGGTTTACCGAATCACCCTGTATGATCCGAAGAAGTTATAATAAAATAACGAATTATCGACGATGCTCGAATTTTAAATAGTCCCGGTTATTAAAATTCGTTATCCACCTACACTCTCTTTCTCTCTGTCTATCTCTCCCCGTCGAGGAGCTCTACCGATATAGAAATTGCGATTGATTTTTGTTTTGTCTAACTCTCTCCGTCCCTTTCTTCCAGGAGGATATTCTAACAACACGGACGGATGGTTCCACTGTCCGAGATGCACGCACAGCTTTCTCTCGAAGGACTGTATGCTCCGACACTTCCAGTCGCACTGTAATCTTCACGAGACCCGTTTCCGGTGCACCTACTGCGACTACGGCTCCAAGTACAGCTCTAACGTCTACAAGCACGTTAGACGGGTGCACAAGCAGATGCCTTTTTTCAAACCGGATAGAATTTATCTTCACTGAAGAAGATGCAATTTCAACGTACGATTGTTAAACTTTTCGTCGCGACTACGCGACCGTGGGAGAAGAAATAGAAGACAAGAAAGAAACGGAAGAAGAAGAAAAGAAGAAAACCCTCAACACCTAGAAGAAATAATTCGACGGCAAAAAAAAGAAAAAAATGCGTCAATTGTATGATCGCGTCATATTTCCCAGTTCAACAAATAAAACAAAACGTTGAAACATTGTTCAGTATACGAGCAAGATTTTTTTGTGGACACCGATCACTATTTTTTTTTGTTTTTTTCGTTTTTCTTCTCTGTGCACATTCTCCGATAAGCACAATCGTCACGTTTGAAGGAAAAAAAAACGTAAGCATCGCTTGTCCTTCGTCATTGCTTTGTCTCGTGCCACGTAGACGTTGAAATGCCAAAGCACATTTTGGCCTACGTAAATTTTTGCATACACACATGTTTTTGCAAACATACAAATGTTGCTACACTGTAAAGATAAGATTGCTTTCCAGCTTGAAGATCCGTGAATTCATCATCATGAAGATATATTAACTACCCCGGAGCCGAGAGTTCGACTCCTGAAGATGAGATATTGTCTCTTGATTCGGACTGGTCCTATCCTAAAAAAAAGAAAAAAAAATGTATATATATATATATATATATATATATATATATATACTAACCGCGTGTCTCGTCCGAAAAAATTTTGAGATATTTCGAGAGAGTCGAGACACGTGTTGTTTTGCCGATAACGCGGAGATCTAACAATTACAAATCTTGCAAATTTTCAGCCTTCAAGCCAACGGCGAAGCAGCAGCAACTGGCTCTGGAGAGAACGAAGAAACAGTTCTTCTGTCCGCGATGTAGCAGCGGTTTCACGATGGAGTCCAACATGATGACGCACTATCGTCATCTGTGCGGGAGGGAGCCACGCTTCGGATGTCCGTACTGCGACAAGAGGGACAAGAAGGCTTACAACATATACAGACACGTTGCCCGATGGCATCCGGGCCTCAAGAATTACACCCTCAAGCTCCACTGACTTGGATGTAGATGCCCCCGGAGCGTAAGAATAAATTCAGTGTTAAACGAGTGCGGACCGCTCTTCCGATATTTCTTCTTTTAAATTTTTCTTCCCCGTCTCACATCCGTTGTTTGGTCGTTGGCGATGTTATTTTTCAATCACCTCCAATATATTTTTCGCATCGCGCACCTCTAGAGAGAGAACTAACTCGTCGATGAAGAAACCTTGTCGCAATGGTCTATAAAAATCATGTTTGGTTTTCATTTATTTTTTTTCAGACATAGCGACTCGCCGTTCGGAGCGCATGAGGCAACCGGCGGAATGGAAGATGCCGAAGAGTAGGTCGCGTGCGTCGCAAGAGGTTTCGACAGTGAGACACGATTGTCCGACTTGTCGGAGAACTTTTACCCGACGAAAAGACATGATGTCGCACTTCAGATGGGACTGCGGCATGGTTCCGAGATTCCGGTGTTTCTACTGCGGCAAGAGCACGCGAAAGTCCTCGAACATGTACGCACACATCCGAGCGTATCACAAAGGCTGCCGCGTAGAGTTCGACAAGCTGTACTGACCAATCTGAGTACTCGGACCCAACGAGAGAGACCTTCTATATTGTACTGTAGGTGCGTGAGTGTTGCATGTATGTGAGTATGTTCGTTCGAACGATTTGTTGAATAAAGAACAACTCTATAACACGTGCATAAGTGACATGGATTTAAAGAAAGAAAAACAAAAAGAGGAAATCAATTCGATTCGATCCCCCTTATCGCATCGCATCTCTCTAGAATAAACATCGATTCTCTCTTCACCGAATTGACGCTGGGCACTGAATGCACCTTTTTTTTTTTACCTCCGACTGGTGTGTCTTATTGTCATTAAAGATATATTTTTCGCGTCATTATAAGCGAATTTATTGCTTCGCAAAATAAGTTAGGGCTACTTTCGTTATCTTCTTTTGCTGTTAATCGCCCATCTTATATATTTCTTCCAATGTCAGATTTAACGTTTGGTTCTCGCGCCTTTCGATCTAATTTTTTATGATATTCCTGCCCGCAGGTATGGGTCTTCCCTACGTTATGGAAATAATGCGCGCCCACATGGACTATGCCGGGACCGACGTCAAACGGGAAGACGATCCATTCTGGCAAACCGGAAGGATGGCCTATCACTGTCCGCGCTGCAACGCCGGTTACACGTACAAGAAGACCCTGAAGACACACATGAAGTACGATTGCGGAAAGGAGCCGAGATTCAAGTGTCCTTATTGCAACAAGAAGGACAAGTGCTCGTCGAATATCTACAAACACGTCAGAGTCAGGCACGACGGACTTCCGGTTATCGTTCACCGAAATTATTAGATTTAAAAAACTGGCTCGGAATTCAATTTGGATTTAGCTTTCGCTTCGATCAATCTGTCTCAATGTCGAGGAACGTGCGGTAGTTGTACACCCGCTGTTGAGATGTCTCTTATCTCAAAAGATATAACGTGTCTCCGGATCAATCTCATCGAGACCCTGTGTTTCCTATCCGAAAGTGTCTCGGGCGACGCTCGGCGAAACTATCATTTGAATAAAGATATGAGAAAGTGATGAAAAAGAATAATAAAAAATCGTTGGGTCTCTATGGT
Organism: Amblyjoppa fuscipennis; assembly: GCA_963575735.1. Taxonomy (NCBI): domain Eukaryota; kingdom Metazoa; phylum Arthropoda; class Insecta; order Hymenoptera; family Ichneumonidae; genus Amblyjoppa; species Amblyjoppa fuscipennis. Next base: position 18,597,642 of record OY754491.1, read on the forward strand.
GTGTATGCGAGCGCTTGTGTATGCAAAAGTATGTCGAGGGTATGATTAAACCTTCACGTGCGGGATCCCCGTTCATCGAGGACCTAGAATTTGCCAAGACACAACAACTTGATTTGCTAAAAAAAAATAGTAAAAATTGACAGTCGTACCTTGAAGTGTTGTTGTTTTGATAATGCAGAAGAAAATGTATTACGAACTCCCGTATCGTTGTTGTACGTAAAAAAAGACACGGTCGTTTTTTACGTGCAACAGGGTTTTTACGACGAAGGGTTAAAATTTTTCATTTTTTTTTTTACATTTATACACATTGCTCAGTACATCCTATTTCATAAGTATCGTCGACGCCGGCTTGAGTCATGTTTTCATAGTTTTTTTATTCAAAGATATATGGATATACATATTGTTATACAGACGCGTTATAAATGTCTAAATTAATGTTTTAACATTTTAACGTTGCTTTCAGATACCGCGGCGTTGAACTGGGAGGATGTGGTCGTTACGAACTACATCTGTCCAAAATGTAACGCGGGTTTCCGAAGAATGTGGGATCTGATTCGTCACAGATGTGGACAAACGCCCCGATACGCTTGTCCTTATTGTCACAAGAAAGACAATTCGTCCTCGAACGTTTACAGACACATAAGACGATGGCATCCTAAATTGCCTGTAGGCGTCAATAAGATGTTCTAGATTAAGGACTGTAACGAATAAAATTTTGTGTGTGCTTCCGCCGGCATTATTTTGTGTCTCTTCACGCGTGGCCCTCGAACACGGAATCACTGATTTAACAGAACGTCGCCCGTTGAATTTGTCGTATCTAGTAACGAAAATATGAATTGTTACTGTTTCAGTTATACGCAACATGACGTTCCACGTACCGTCGAATGGAGCCAACTCCGTTGCCGGACAGTACCTCGAATACAAAACCGGAGTCAAAAGATTCCAGTGCCTCAAGTGCTTTCATCGTTACACGAACAAACGCACTGTAGTTTCTCACATTCGATACGATTGCCAATAGAACATACGTTTTAGCGTGTCCTCTCAATATTATTGTAAAAATTGTTTCTTTTCTTAATCTAAAAAAAAAAACGCTTATGGAATGTATTGAGATATTCTAAAGTTCCGTTAGAGATTCATCCGTGCTGCACGGGTCTGGGACTGGATGATTCTTATTAAACACTTTAGCCACGTTTTTCTTACAATCACCGATATTTAACACGAAAGTTCGCTTTAATAGTTGATCAAAATATTTTTGAGAAAACAAAATGCGTACGAAATAAAGGTAAAAAAATAATTTAAAAAGTCGATTATTTCACAGAGTCCGATCATACGCTCTTCGAATAATTCTCCGCGAATAGCGCTCTCATTCGTGGATTTGACGAATAGCAATCAATCATTGTTTCAGGTTCATGGTACGAGGATTTCAGCACGACGGAGACCCGGAGAAACGGTTCTTACTGGCCATACAACGATCCTCATTTCATCACAATGAAGTCGGACGTAGTGGATCGCTCTCGAAATAATATCCCTGGGCAGCATCCTTGTTACGGATGTCCTTATTGCGGTTATCGCGCCACCTGGTCGTCGAACATTTATAGACACGTGAGAAGGAGACATCGCGGAAATCAAGAGAAAATTGTCAAGCTCTGCTAAAAACAGAACCAAATAATAAACAAGATGACCGAATTTCAATCATTTTCGTCTACATCACATTGTCCGCTACCATGTGTTACCTTCTTATAGACTGATCTAACTGGCACCGCGTGTCGGTCGGTGTAATTATTCGCAATCATTTTTTCATCGAAGTGGAGATGTTTTTTGTCTCGTAAAAGAGATTAAAAAAAAAAGTCTGACTGTCATCGCTCTGATCGCGGTTATCACTGACGAATATCTATAATCACTGTTCTAGATACATCCAACGAGTTCATCCTCTACGGACCGGAAATCAGGGAGGACTCATTGGCGGGGAAATACTTCGATCATCGGCATGGCCCGAAGAGATTCGAGTGTCTCAAGTGCTCGCGTCGCTATACCCAGAAGAAGGGCCTGGTCCAGCACGTCCGATACTTTTGCGACAAGCCGAGAAGCTTCGAGTGTCCTTATTGCGGTTATCGAGCCAACAGCTCGTCAAATATTTATTCGCACGTCAGAAAGATGCATCGGGGCTATAAGCCCTCTGTCATCAGACTCTTCGAGAATGACATGGCAAATTAGACTACAAAAAATTATTATTTTTTTTATTAAATTTTTATTGTATTCAATTTTCATCGATTGTTATTTTTACGATTCATTAAATACAATTGATTAGTCGTAATCTAGCATTTCTTTGTTGCATACCAGTTTATAATTCCCGAGGGAATTTTTTTTCGCATTCTAGCATTTTTACACAATAAGGCATATAGGATGTTTAAAAAAAATGTCGCTGATTAATTTTACATCATCACTGTTCTAGATCCATTGCAATGCGAAGCTTCCTCCGGATCGACGGTCGAGCAGGACTGCGGGACTTATCGCTGTCATCTCTCCGGACCCAACAGATTCGAGTGCTTGAAATGCGCTCGACGTTTCTCTCAGAAGAGGACCATCGTTACTCACCTCCGATATTATTGCGGACAATCGAGACGATTCGCCTGTCCACACTGCAAATATCGAGCTACGATTTCGTTCAATCTCACCAGACACATCCAAATCAAACACCAGTGATAGACGTCAATGTACGATGTGAAAAAAAGAACTAATGCATTGACCGTTAAAAAAAACTCTTCTATTCGTCAAAGTTTGCGAGTTTTGGTGTAATCCCGGCGTGCAAGTAATTTTTTACAATCTTGTTTGAAAAAGGTGGCCGGCTAACGTGAACTCGGACTAAAAATTTTGCTGGCTAATATCGTTCGACACTTGTTGCAGGTACAATCGGATATGTTTCCCATCGTCGGTCAAACACGAAGTTTTCTCCAGCTGCAAGATACGCCGATCAACGGAACTGCGCTAGGGGATTCGAGTGTCCGAATTGCTACCGTCGTTACGCCCAAAAGAAAGGTCTCATGGAGCATCTGCGTTTCTCGTGCGGAAAACCACCGAGTTTCGCCTGTCCATACTGCGATTATCGTTCCAGCTATCCGCACAATATTAAAAAACACGTGAAAAGGCGACACCCGAGTGAGATGGTTCATGTGATCCAGCTATTAGCGTCGTAGTTCGAATTTTTTTCTTTCGCGCCGCGGAGCACTTTAGTTTTTGTTACTTCGAATAATTCCTGAATTCTGTATTCCAATTAACTCAACGATCGATTTGTATTTTCACGGCTGTTCCTAAAAGTACGCTCGTTGTCTTTCTCTTACTCTTAACTTTGTTTATGTTGAATTACTTTTCGGTAATATTAAAAATAAAATTTGTCCGGCGAATTCCTAGTGTTTGTCTCGGTTAAAGATTCTAAAAAAAGAAATCATTGGATTATCTTCATTCGAATGAGTCACATAACTGACGAAGCATCATTGATTCCTGTTCCAGGTGCGCGCAGAGGATGCGAGGATATTTTTGCCGGAAAATACCGTGATCACGGGAATGGCCCAAAGCAATTCGAGTGTCTCCAGTGCTTCCATCGTTACACCCAGAAAAAGGGCCTATTCGAGCACATAAGATACGCCTGTGGCAAGCCACCTGGCTTCGGTTGTCCTTATTGCATCCATCGGGCTAACAATTCCTCAAATATTTACGCCCATGTGAAGAAAGTGCATAAAAATTGCCAGCCGAGAGTTGTCAGGCTGTTTGACGAAGAAAGTGCCAAATAGATTAATCCTAACTCCACGAAATTGTTCTCATTTTATTTCGTTCTTTTCTCCACTGTCCATTTTTTTTACGTACTATAATTAAACCGAATGCCTTTATCGAGCTTCCAGTGTTTCTTGTCTTTTAAAGCACACAGGGGAGAGCGGAGCAAAAAGGACCATTTTAATAAATTCATATTTAAAAATGAATCATCTCAAATGGTCTCGGTCCGTTTTACCCCGAGGTCCTGCTGTGCCACGCTCTCCCCTATATATAATCTAGTATCATCCATAATCTTCAGGGTTTTCATGAATACCGCTGATAAAGCTGAATCCTCGCTGTTCTAGGTATGCGCACGAAGATCCTTCAAACGCAGACGAACGAGTGGGATTCCGGCTACGAGTTTTACGGTTCTCCTAGGGGCGAGCCGAAAAAATTTCAGTGCACGAACTGCTGCCGTCGGTATTCGTTAAAGAGGGGTCTCGTGGAGCACATGCGATACGCCTGCGGCAAGCCACCGGGTTTCGCCTGTCCTTACTGCAACTATCGGGCGACTAATTCATCAAATATTTATACCCACGTGAGAAAGCGCCATTGGGGTTGCGAGCCGAGAGTCGTAAGGCTGTTCGAGGAAGGAAGTGCCGAATAATTTGTGAATTTCAATTTTAAGTTTAAAAAATTAAGTAAATTTGTCACGCATCGAATATTCTACATCGAATTACTCGTAAATTGTATTTTTTGCGTACGATAAACAAAATACCTCTACCAAGTTTCTGGAGTGTCTTGCGTCATCGTTTGTATTTTTTTTTGTATAATTTAAGCACAGTTTATCCGTAAGCGTTTCGATGTTGAGTCTCTCTCATGAATATGGATGGTCACTGTTTTAGGTACATGGGACAACGAGAGCTGGGAAGCACCGGATAAACCTTTGCCCGGAACGTACCGCTGCCATCGGACCGGACCGAAGAGATACGAGTGCCTCAGATGTTCCCATCGTTATTCGAGAAAGCGGGGCCTCGTCGAACACATACGATACGCCTGCGGAAAACCGCCCGGTTTTTCTTGTCCCTACTGCATTTACAGATCCACCTTCCGTTACAGTGTTTTCAGACACGTTAGAAGCATACATCCAAAAAGAGCTGTTCAAGCTGTCCAATTGTTCTCCTAGTGGACACGAATAGTTTGTTAATTTTCGTTCGACGACTGTATTCACGAGATACCGCCAATACGACAATGTTAACGATTAACGAAAGACATTTGATTTTTATTTGTCTAGTCCCTTTATTCGTATTTTGGTGATTTGTGAGCACCACAGAAAAAAATTCCATCGCTAAGTTTCCTTCCTAATTGTCAAAATGTTAGCTAAAAATTATCGAACACCGTTGACGAATATCTGTTGTCATTGTTACAGGTTTACCTATCGAGAGGTTCGGAAGAAACCCCGGGGCGGGGTCGTACTTAGAGTATCCGAGCGGGACGAAAAGATTCCAGTGCTCTAGGTGCTCCCATCTTTTTACCCTGAAGAGCAATGTTATTTATCATCTTCGATACTATTGCGGACGACCTCCGCGTTTTGCCTGCCCCTGCTGCGATTACCGATCAGTCTATAGTCACCACATTCATCGGCACGCTAAGAGGATGCACCAGGAGAGCACCGTAACAGTTATCAAGCTCTTCGATTAACACAGCGGCATCTGCCCGCTTCGCTAATAACTTTTTTATTTTATTATTTCTTTAAAAATCTTCACACATTAATAACACACGCTTAATTTGTCTATCGATAGTCTTTTAACCCTTTAACGGTTAATGGGAGAAAAATATATCTCTTTTCTTGCAATTTTAGAGTACGTAAAGAAAAAGGATTATAAGAACCTGCAATATTACATCTTATTTTTTTCTATAAAAATAGAAAAATAACAATTCAGCGAGAATCTGGCCACCGGCCTTTAAAGGGTTAACGCTAATTCTATAATCGACTGTATTATTACGAGTCAATAACGACGACTATAATGCACTTTGGAGCGCATCGACTGTGATTTTGTTATACCGACCGCACTCAGTTTTTTTTTTGGGTGACCTCGAATAAATTTATTCATAGACCGCTTGTAAAGACTTTCTTTGATTTTTAAAAATGTTGATATTGCTAACACTGTCTCAACAATCGTCGAACGAATTTCGATTACAACTAACGATTATATTAATTGTTCTAGGTACGACACACGGTGCTGCGATCCGCCCTGCGGAGTACGGAAGCAATCCTGTATACTACGAACATTCCATCGGAACAAAAAGATTCGAGTGCTCGAGATGCTTTCACCGTTTTACACAGAAGTGTAACGTTGTGAGACACATCAGAGATCATTGCGGACAACCGATGCGTTTCGCCTGTCCCTACTGCGATTATCGCTCGAAGTATTCGTTTATCATTCCGAGACACATTAGAAACAGACATCCGAAGCGCACGGTCGAGGTGTTGAAACTGTTCTAGTGCTAAATCTCACCAATACAATTTTCTGCACAGAGTAATTATATTCGTGGATTATTTGAATTTTCAATTGAATTTTTGATTTATTTATTTTTCGTTCGTCGATGTATTTTTTTATATGTAAAATATAACAGTTACGATTTTATTGCTACACTCCGAGGCCCTGTCACTCTGAAAATTGATTCGTAAGTTTCCTTCGACTAACGCTTTGTCGTCGGTGAGACTGTCCACCGAAATATCCCAATCTCTATCACCACCTCCGGCAATGCGATTATTCATGAGAACCGTCGTTAAAAATTGTTCTAGATTTTCGCGGCAAGATGTGGTACACGCCCGACGACGGAACCGGCGCAGGAAGCGGACAGTACTACGAATATCAGAGTGGCCAACAGAGATTTCAGTGCACGAGATGCTTTCACCGTTTTACCCAGAAAGGCAACGTCGTCAGACACATCAGGGATCACTGTGGACAGCCAGTTCGTTACGCGTGTCCGCACTGCGACTATCGGTCGAAGTACTCGTTTATAATACCGAGGCACATAAGGAACCGTCATCCGAGTGGATCAGTGGAGGTCCTCAAACTCTTCTAGCATTAAATTTCACCGGAAGATTCTGCCGAGAGTAAAATATCAAATTCGTGCGTTATCTGAATGTCACCGTTCGTTGGCTATCGAACGAACATACATTTTTTTCCGAATGTATGACGTAAAATATAGCGGAAGTCACGATTTTATCTTCACGTTGAGTACATTCGTTACCATTCCGTGACGTCATTCGTATGTTTCCTCTGTCCAACTCCCCATGCTTTGCGTCGACGATACTGTCGACCGAAGCATCCCGATTTCGATTATTGTGTATGTTGATGCGAGAATTTATAAGAAATATCGATAATCATTGTTCTAGATCCGAACGGGACAACGTGGGAAATCGACAACGGAAGCTACCCGGAAGCTAGCGGACAGTACTGCGAATATCAGAGTGGCTTTAGAAGGTTCCAGTGTCTAAAGTGCTCCCGTCGTTTTACCCTGCAGCGCAGTGTAATTTTTCATCTGCGTCATACTTGCGGCAAACCGCCGCGCTTCGGATGTCCCTATTGCAATTATCGTTCCAAATACAAGCAGGATGTTCGTAGACACGTGCAACATTTGCATAACAAGTATTCCGTTAAGGTCCTCAAGCTCGTCGATTAGTTCGTTGGAGCTGGTCGCTCGATTCTCTTTTTTTTTTCTTGTACGATTTTTGGTACGTTCGTTATTTCGATACCGACAAATATAATTTCATTACTCTGCATATATTCGATGAAATGAAAATTCCATTTTTCCACGTTCATCCCTTTTTTCGACTTCTGGGTATTTATGTGTTCCATACAAAAAAATCCTAGTTCACTTGCCTCAGATTTGTGGTCGTTTTTATCTATTTATTTTTTATTTTTGCGACACTAACAACTTTTATGGTGACTGTTCTAGATTCTCGCGGAAAGATGTTCAACGCCAGCGGCGAAGAGGTCGACGACTCCGAATCCGGTGAATACTTCGAGTATCCGACCGGTTCGGAAAGATACCAGTGCCTCAAGTGCTCGTACCGCTGTACTCTACAGAGTGCCGTCATTTTTCATATGCGTTATGTTTGCGGCAAACCACCGCATTTCGGATGTCCCTACTGCAATTATCATTCTAAATCCAAGCAAGGTGTTCGTAGACACGTACAAAATACGCATCGGAAGTGTTCCATCCAGGTGGTCAGGATCATCGATTAGTTCGTTGGAACTGGCTGCTCGATTCACTTTTTTTTCTTGTCCGATCTTTGATACGTTCGTTATTTCGGTACCGACAAATATAACTTCTTTGCTCCGTATATCTTCGAAGAAGTTAAAATTCCACTTTTCTATCTTAATCCCTTATTTGTACTTGGTCACTCGTCTGGGTATTTATGTGTTCTATTAAACAAAAAAAAGAATCCTAATCCACTTCCCTCAGATTTGTGGTCGTCATAATTATCGTCAAAGACAACTCATTCTTTTTTTTTTCATTTTTAACGAGACTGACAACTGTTATGGCTACTGTTCTAGGTTCTCGCAGAAAGATGTTCAACACCGACAGCGACGAGGTCAACGACTCCACGGCCGGTGAATACTTCGAGTATCCGAGCGGTCCGAAAAGATACCAGTGCCTCAAGTGCTCCCATCGTTTTACACAGAAGGGCAATGTCATTTATCATCTACGGCATTATTGCGGACGTCCACCCCGTTATGCCTGCTCTCACTGCGATTATCGTACTAAATACAAGCAGGCTGTTCACAGACATATAAAAAGTTTGCATCCCAAGTATTCCGTTAGGGGGGACAACCTCGTCGATTAGTTCGTCGGAACTGGCCGCTTGGTTCTCTTTTTTTCTTGTTCGATCTATGATACGTTCGTTATTTCGGTACCGACAAATATAATTTCTTTACTCTGTGTATCATCGAAGTAGTAAAAATTCCACTATTCCACGTTAATCCCTTATTTGGACTTAGCCACTCGTCCGGGTATTTTATTAAGTGTTCCATTAAAAAACGAAAATTGTCCCAGTCTACTTCCCTCAGATTTGTGGTCGTCATAAATATCGTCAAACACAACTCGTCATTGTTGTTTTTTTTTAATTTTTAGCGAGACTGACAACAACTATCGTGACTGTTCTAGGTTCTCGCAGAAAGTGGTTCAAGGCCGACAGCGACGAGGTCGACGACTCCGCGGCCGGTGAATACTTCGAGTATCCGAGCGGTCCGAAAAGATACCAGTGCCTCAAGTGCTCCCATCGTTTTACACAGAAGGGCAATGTCATTTATCATCTACGGCATTATTGCGGACGTCCACCCCGTTATGCCTGCTCTCACTGCGATTATCGTTCTAAATACAAGCAGGACGTGACCAAACACACACGACGACACGCTAACACAATCACGGTCGCTGCATGTGCGAATGTGGTTCAACTTTACTAATAAAAACATTCGATCCGATTGCTCTTCTTGAAACAATGATAAAAAAAATCTGTTACGAGAGGGCAAAATAATTTAGATGTTTCAGCAACGAACGGCAAACGATATCTTCACAAGTAAACGAAAAAAAAGGAAAAAATCCTATTTTATTGCCTTCAATTCTAACCGCATGAATCCCTGGGATCATTAGCGGAAACTCCAGTTTTTCGTCGTCAATGAAATTTTCAGTGTGTCGTCGACAATTTGTTTTTTTTTTTTTTGCAAGTTACGGAGAAATACACTGACGACATTTAATCCTCATTGTTCCAGATTCACGCAGGAATGTTGGAAAGAGAATGAACAAGAAGAAATTTGGAAAAAGAGACACGAAGACAATCAAGGAGGACACATGTGGCGCAAAGTATCTATATATGACGAGAGGCAGCGTGAGATCCCAGTGTGTACAGTGTTTGCGTCGTTTCATGAGCGAGCTCGACGTTGTTACACACTTACGAGACATATGCGACGGATTACCTCCTTACGCTTGTCACTACTGCGATTATCGAAGTAAATATCCGCGCAGCGTTTACTTACACGTTAAGTCCAACCATCCCAAAAGCAACGTCCACGCCCTCCAGGTCCTCGACCAGAAGAAATGATCTTCTCTTTACATTTATTCGTAACTCGTGACCGCTGCAGGACGCTTTCTTTGAAGCTGCATTCTTCACATTTTGCTATCGAAGTACAAATAAATATTGATATCTTCGTTAACAAGGATTCGTTGGAACTGTTCATCCAGAATCCTTCGGTGTTTGATTTTTGTTTGTTTGTTAATTGCTGACAACGATCATGATCACTGTTTCAGATGCGAGAGGCGACGCGTTCTTCGGCCCGGGGACCAGGAGTGGATCCATAGCCGGAGAATACGTCGAGCATCGGACCGGTCCAAAGAGATTCCAGTGTCTCAAGTGCCTGCACTCTTTCACGATGAAGCACAATGTAGTTTATCACCTGCGTTACTACTGCGGCAAACCGCCGCGTTTCGCGTGTCCTCACTGCGATTATCGATCCGTCTATAGACATCACGTCACCGGTCACATACAACGGGTCCATTTTAATAACATCGCAACAGTAGTGAAGCTATTCGAGTAACGTCAGCCTCTATCCTGCTGTCTTGCAAAAAAAAATCTATTTTTAAAAAATCCTTATTATCTGTAAATCGTGCGTTGTGGTGTCATTAAAAGTAATTTCTCTTATTATTACAGATGGAACTGTTTTTTTTTATTACTTTTTATTTTTTCTCTTCGCACACTGCTAATATTGGGTTATTAACATTAATTCATCTTAGACTGCTATAAATGTTCATCGTTGTCGAAAAAAAAGAAAGAAAAAATTACCGTCTGAGAGAATCAGTGCGTGTAATTGTTATTCCGATTATTACCGATAAATATCGATGATCACTGTTGTAGGAGCGTATAGCGAGAGCTTCTACATGCCGGAAAACGAGAGGAACGCTATGATGGGATTGTACCGATCCCATGGAAGTGATAGCAAGAAATTCGAGTGCCCGAAGTGTCTTCGACGTTACGGCCAGAAGAAGCACCTGTTGGAGCACATCCGATACGCCTGCGGCAAACCGCCCAGTTTCGCCTGTCCCTACTGCAACTCTCGACGTACCTTCCGTTACAGTATGTACGAACACATCAGAAGAAGACACCCGACGGCCGAAGTAACAGCCGTTCAACTCTTCACCGAGCAAATCGAATAGAAGGACATCAAGGAAGTACACGACCTGATCTAGTGTTTCATTATCCGCATTTTTGTTGTATCTCAATGCTATTAAAGTTCCATATGTTTATCGAATGTATCCAGTGACTTTACGGTTCCAAATATTTTTACTTTACACTATATCTTCACCGATACAAGAAGACCTATATAAATTAAAAAGCGCTATTTTTCCATTGATCGATCAGCGTATCGTGTCGTAAAAAAAAAGAAGATATGCGTTCGCAACGTGGGCAGTATTAAATACGCTTGTAATCTCTCTGTTGCAGGTAACGAAGACATTTCCGAACAATATTTCGTCCACGAGACTGGAACGAGAAGATTCGAGTGCCTGAAGTGTTTCCGTCGTTATCCGGTTAAAAAGACCGTAGTTCAGCATCTTCGGTACCACTGCGGGCAGCCGCGACGTTTCTCTTGTCCCTACTGCATTCATCGGGATCCTTCGCCATTTCACATTTACAGACACATTCGAATCAAACATCCGAATCACGAGGTTCGAGTGATCCGGCTCATGGAGTAATGAATGAATCGCAATTGTCCATTCTCTGCCTGCGACTACACAATTATTATCATTTTATCGTTTATCATCGATAATTAAAATATAAAGAGTACTGCGATACTGGTTCTCTTATTTTTACATCGAACGGTGATTGGCAATTTGTGCTCGGCCGTCCGAACTATCTCCGACCACTTGTAGTCATTGCAGTTGGAACTCCTTATCTGACGAATACAAAATCGCAATGTTCTAGGTACCGATTACGAGAGCAAGATGGAAGCCCGTGAATACGAAAAATACGCGTCGATGGGAGAATACAGAGATCTCGGAAGTGGACCGAAGAGATTCCAGTGCCTGAGGTGCCTCCATTATTTCAGCCTGAAGAACAACGTCGTTTCTCACGTCCGATACTATTGCGGACAACCGCCGCGTTTCTCGTGTGCCTATTGCGATTACGTCTCCGTCTACAAGCAGAACATCACGAGACACACGAATCTCCGTCATCGGGATCGCGATGGAAGAATGGATCTGCATTACCAGCCTTAAACACCGCTCAACAAACCTCAGTACTCTTTTCCTAACGCATGAACGTAAAATCCCCCTTTCCGTTCTTGCAAAGTGAGCGCAGAAAGTCACTTTTTCGCATCGCGTGCGAGAAAAATACTGCGCATGCGTACAAACGCAACATGAGCCTTTTTCTCGCACTAGTGAGAGAAAGTGCCTTTCTGCGCGCACTTCCCAAAAACGAAAAGCGTGATTTTCGTGAATTTGTTAGGAAAAATTATGTGAATAGCACGGGCGTAAAAAGGAGAGTTCTGACTCGTGCGAATGCCGCACTCGTCAAGAATTCTCTTTCTATACTTTTGCCATACAAACAACTATTGTATTTTTTTCTAATATCGCATTGTCTTTGATTAACTTATCTTCGATGCCACTAAAAAAAAATTGTATCTTCCTCGTCGAGCGCTGGTCTCTGCAACATCGTCTATATGTGCGTAACGTCTTCATGATTTTTTGTTGTACACTTTCTCCTTCGATTCTTCGGGATCATTAGACGAGAGTATTCTCCGCAAGGTCGACGAATTATTATGAATTAATCGTCGTCATCCCGAGAAACGCTTACGAATGTTGTCGTAACTGTTGCAGATATGTGCAGAGTGATTTGTCAAGTATCGGAGAACGGAAGGGACACTATCGCCGGAAGTTATCGATGCCATCAGAGCGGACCGAAGGGCTTCGAGTGCCTGGGATGCTTTCGTCGTTTTACCCAGAAGACCACCGTTGTCGATCACGTTCGATATTATTGCGGCAAACCGCCGGGTTATGCATGCTCGTTTTGCGGGTTCCGGGCTAGGTATTCGTCAAGCGTTTATAATCACATAAGAAAGAGCCATTGGGGTTGCGATGCAACGGTTGTGAGGCTCTTTCCGAAAGAGAGGGCCTAATAGAAAACTATCTTTTGACATTCCTGAAGAAACATTTATTATCACTTCTTTTTGTTCGTCGTGTTATCCACATTTCCATAGTCTCCTTTTTTTAATTTCCAAAAAAAGAAAACAAGTAATTGCCTCCGTCAAGTCCCGGACTCCCGAACGATTGTGGACAATGTAGCGATCTTGCATCCCGAATATAGCTGACTAATTGTAACCGTTTGTTGTTTCAGATCTCAGCGGCGCTGCGGATGAATGGTACTACGAGGCGATGTACGGGAAAGACAAAGCCGTCGCCGGAACTTACTGCTATCGTCACGACGCCGGCTCGAAGAGATTCGAGTGTCTGAGATGCAATCGTCGTTTTACCCAAAAGACCACTATTGTGGATCACGTTCGGTACTTTTGCGGACGCGCCCCGGGCTACTCGTGCCCTTACTGCAATCACCTAGCTAGCAACTCGTCCAACGTTTACAAGCACGTGAGGAGGAAGCATCCCGGACAGAAGGCCACCGTCGTCCGGCTCTTCGTCAAATAGTTTAACACGCTTACAATCTGCGAAGTACACTTCTTCTTCTTTTTTTTACTTTACCGAATAACACCTTGCTGTCTTGATATAATTAAAAATATAATTTCTGGATTGACTGTCTAACGAATTTTTATCCGATGAAAAGAACAAAAAAAAAAAAGAAAACTTATACACAAAAAAAATCCTCGCAACAATCGTCAGAATTTTTTGTGTGTGGCTGATGAAATATCCGATCGTTAACTGTTTCAGATACCGGCGACGCCAAGTTCAACGAGCGCGAAATGGACTCATCCCAGTGGTCGAATACCTATCATCTCGGGGCTCCCAATAAAAAATACGAGTGCCCGAAATGCTTTCATCGATTTACGCAAAAGATAACTTGTATTCGTCACATGCGTTACATATGCGGAAAACCACCGGGTTACGGGTGTCCATACTGCGATCATCTGGCAACTTGCTCGTCGAACATGTACAGACACGTGAGAATGAGACACAAGGGTTACGAAGTTAAAGTCGTGCGGCTGATCAAGGACTGAAAAAAAAGAAAACAAAAAAAAGAAACTGCTCCGTTCGATTAACTGAAGATGATTCGTGGCTCTTTAATTTATTGTGGTAAACGAAGCTTCTCGTCGATTATAGCATGTTACTTTTCAATTTATAAATTAAAAAACAAAAAAAAACAAACAATTATTGCATCTAAATGTGTTGTACAGCTGTTTTGTCCTGTTCCACGATGAAGATTCTGCAAATCATATCCTCCGATCACCGATCTTCACCGATACCGATCGCGAGGCTAATTTGTGATCCTTCAAATTCCAGGTAACTGCAGCATCGTCGAAGATCAAGGCCGGGGGACCCACTCGATGAAGAAGCGTTATTACTGTCCCAGTTGCAATCACGGCTTCACTCTCGAGAGAAATTTGAATAGTCACATTCGTCACCAGTGCGGTATGGCACCAAAGTATCAATGTCCTTACTGCGACAATCGACCGTCAAAGTTCGCTCACAATATATACCGTCACATAAGAAGACACCATCCAAGCCAGATACATTGCGTTCGGATCTTGTACTGAGAGATCTCGATTTTGAAGAGAACCGAAAGGAAAAAACAAAAAAAAAAAAATCATTTCCGCAACGTTCGACCCAGTGAACGCGTACTGTAAGAAATTTGGTCTAATAAAAATCATCAGTAGGATCTCATCTTCATGTACGGAGATAATCTTTGATTAACAGACGGTGGGGAAAAGAAAAGATTTTCACCGAAGTTTTTTTTTTTTTGCTTCTTCTCACACTATTATCGTATGCGTGCGTTCGAATCCTTTTGCGATCTTCCGATCCGGACTAACACGATCGTTTATTTCTCTTATTGCAGAAACTTCGCGGGGATCTCAGCGTCCTCGACAATACGTTTGCGTCCAGTGCGGAAGACGTTACGTTAACGGCAAGGATCTCAAGAGGCACGAGAAATACGGTTGCGACCGAACTCCACGATTCCAGTGTCCCTATTGCGACCACAGGGCAAAGTATCGATCGACGATTTACAGTCACGTGCGATCGCGACACCCGAACTTGGACGTTGCTACGCTGGATCTCGATACCGTAGATCTTCTGATATAGTCATGAGAATAAACAAACAAAAAAAGTCAAAATCTGCACCTACGTCAGTATTAAAAATTATTGTACCCTTGTACGTGTAGTATCATTTTGCTCTCACTGATCGTTGAAGCACAGACACAGATGTACGTCATGATTTTTTATTATTATTATTTATTTTTGATATTTTCAGCAATTTGGTTGCATTAAATAGAAATCGAGAGCTCGTCAAATCAATCGGTCGAGTAAAATATAAATATAATAAAATGATCTTGTGTGTTTTCAGCAATGAACGAGGATCCTTGGGCGAATTCTGTCGGCCGTATGATTTCCGTAAGGAGGACTCGCTTTCGTGGTACCGCCTCGGGCACGAACGAACGAGGAAATTACACCTGCAATAATTGCGGAAAAACGTACAAATGGTATCGCGGCCTCCACAGACATTTGCAGTACGAGTGCGGCAAAGCACCGCGTTTCGGTTGTCCCTATTGCAGTTACATAAAGAAGCACAGATCTCAGGTTTACTCGCACATCAAGATACAGCATCCGTCTCAGGCCATCTACGTTCTGGACACGCAGCAAGGATTTTGATGTTTCGACGTTGCCAAATCTCATACCTCTCTCTATCAATAAACGTGAATTTGAAAAAAATTCTCTCTGTTACTCATTACATAACAATGCTTTCTTATCAGACGATACGCATCGTTATTGTAAAAAAAAAAAATCATACCAATATTTAAAAAATAACTCGTAATTTCATTGACGGGAGAGACGTTGAAATAACATTAATGAACTTTCTATTTCAGCTATCAGCGGTTTCCCCCTGGACATCGGCCGCTTGGTCCCCGGCAAGAGGAGACGAGCCCGCGGTGCCTCGTACACATCTCACGCGCAGGGAAACTTCGTCTGCCAGAATTGCGGAAAATCGTACAAATGGTATTGCGCCCTCGACAGGCACTTGAAGTACGAGTGTGGCAAAGCTCCCCGCTTCAAGTGTCCCTATTGTCCGTACGCCGGAAAGCACAGGTCTCACGTTTATTCGCACATCAAGGTTCATCACGCGTTTCACGAAGTCTACGCTCTCGACACCCAGCAGGCTGAGCCCGCGATCTCGTTGGGAAATGAATTGTTTCAATAAACTCAACATCGTAATCGCAATCTCAATCAGATCGAAATTATAATTCTTTCTCGTCGATATTACTCAATCTTCGCGACTAACATTTTGTGGATTTTTCACGCCCGTTTTTTTGTACACTAAAATATATATATTTTTTCCATAAATTAACATTTTGTGAATAATCGATGACATTGTGTTTTCAGAGTTGCTCGTCGATGGATCGACGAAAGTAACCGACCGTTGGCTTCGCGTAAGGAAGAAATTGCCTTGGGGAGCTGCTCCAGAGATTTACACGAGACCGGGCAAATTTGATTGTAACAATTGCCGAAAGACGTACAGATCGTCCCGCGCATTGTACAGACACACGAAATACGAGTGCGGCAAATTACCGCGCTTTCATTGTCCCTACTGCGTTTACTTGGGGAGACACAGATTCCAAGTTTACGCACACATCAGAGGTATTCACGTGTCCCATGACGTCTACGCTATAGACGCTCAGCATGGAAACGAAAACGTCTATCCCAATGTAGATAAGTAATTGTTGTTAAGTTATAACCATTTTTATATATACATATCGACCGCTATCAAATAGAAGGTCGAAAGAAATCCCAGAATAAATATATATCGGTAAACGAACTGCGCTGACATTTCTTGAAATTTTGTACGAAATTTAGACAATAATGGGTACACGATCGTGATTAGACGATAATTTTTATTGTCTCGCTTGCACCACGACTAAAGTTCCTCGCGAATAATTCCCAGCTTCAGCTTTGTACGATGTCAAATTGCAGCCCCAATGAAGCAACAATTATGTGCGATATGTTTATTTTTTTCCTCAACATGTATTTTTTTTTTTTGGCAGGGAAGGACAATTTGTTGGAAAAATGTGGGCCCATTTTTTGTCCCACCTGCTTTCAGCCTCGCTGAAATTATAAACGATTTCTTCACTACGTGAGCGAGAAATGAAGAGCAGCCTCTACAAATAATCGATGGATCTTTGTTTACAGCCTACAGCTATGATCAATTGGCGTTTATCGGCGGCATCGCGACTTCGTCAGTGAGAAAACGTCTTCAGGCCGGCTCCTCGTCCAGCGCACCGGGAAAATTCGTTTGTCACAATTGCGGAAAGTCGTACAGATGGCAGCACGGACTAGCGAGACATTTGCGGAACGAGTGCGGAAAGAAACCGCGCTTCGCTTGTCCGTACTGCGCTTACAAGGGAAAGCACAAGGCTCACGTTTATTCGCACATGAAGACGAGGCACCGATACCAGCCCCGATACGCCATCGACACGGAGAAGATAACTTAATCGTCTATGATCGACTGATAAATTATTTCAATAAATTTTACGTTGGCAATTGTCAGTGCGTTTATTTCTGGATTCACCGAAGAAAGAAAAAACTTGCGAATATGTTCACCATAGTAGCGCTAATTTTTTACTTTTGTCACTATTTCTTCGCTAATGCAAATTATTTGATTTCAGCGAAAGGGAACATCGGATCGGACGACCGCCGCTCTCACGCACCTTCCAGGAGGAGATACAAGACGCGTGGTAAATACAGATCTCGCGGTCGAGGCCAATACGAGTGCGCTCATTGCGGAAACACGTACAAATGGGATCGCGGCTTGCTGAGTCACTTGCGATACGAGTGCGGCAAGAAGCCCCGCTTCAATTGTCCCTACTGTGATTTCGTAAAGAAGCACAGATCGCAGGTGTACTCGCACATCAAGAGAAATCATCCCTCGTGCGCGATCTACGCCCTGGACAATCTCCTGGAATCTCAGTACTCGCTCGACGACGAATAGAGCCTTGTAAGAAATTTACGATTGTAAATATTTTCTTTATTACATTGCCTCGAACGCAACGGTTCTCGTGCATTTTTTTCACCCTGCTATTGAAATGATTGAAAAAAAAAATCATGAATCAGATTAATCGCGAACGAAATTGTAACGCTGATGAAATTGCTTATGTGTTTTCAGTTATGGCGGAGCCTGAGTGGGACAATCGTTACGGCCGTTTTATTGTCGCCAGGGAGAAGGGCTTTCCGCCTGCTGAGTACGCTACCGAATCGGGTCTACCGGGAAAATTCAGTTGTCACAATTGCGGCAAAACTTATAAATTGTGTAGTGGCCTGAGGAGACATTTGCGGTACGAGTGCGGCAAAGATCCGCGCTTCAATTGTCCGTACTGTGATTCTTTGAAGAAGAGAAGATCGCAGGTGTATTCGCACATAAAAAAGCATCATCCCTCTCAGGCTGTTTATGCCGTGGACATCCAGCAGAATTTGTAACGATCGCTGACCGTCGAACAAGTCATCGATCGATAAATGTTAATTAGTCATCGATCATGCCTCTGCCTCTGTCTTGGACTTCCGTACGATTAATTGATCATTAAAGCTCACGACCGGCAAATTTCATGAGATCGATCCGTTGTTTTATTTGCTTTTTTTGATATACTCGACGATACGTAATTTTTCGTTACAAAAACGGAATCATCGACGCTAATCGAGAATCGACAATCGTTGAAGATAATCAATGATCTCGTGTGTTTCAGGAATCGAGGACGTCGGGTGGGACGATAGCGTCGGACGTTTCGTTCCTGCCAAGAGGAGACTCCGCGGTGCATCGAAAATATCGCAGGATCGCGGAAAGTTCACTTGTTTCAATTGCGGAAAGATGTATAACTATTACCGATCGCTGCACAGTCATTTGCAGTACGAATGCGGCAAGGAGCCCCGGTTCAATTGTCCATACTGTAGTTATAGAAAGAAGCAAAGATCTCAGGTTTATTGTCACATCAAGAAGCACCATGCCACTCGTGCGGTGTACGCGCTGGATGTGCAACAGCAGTGCTGACCCCTCCCTTGACCGCTTGTCGTGTATCAAGGTAACGGGCCCGTTTTACTGTAAAACAAAAAATTGACGAACGCAAAATAAACAGTAATCGATGGTTTCCAAGATTTACCGAATAACATTTTTTCTTATCATTGCTAAGCTATAGGTAATTTTAAGCCACCCTTCATCGTTCGTTTGTTGATCGAGCATAAGATTGTATAACGTAATTGTACCTTCGAATTTATCGATACTGAAATATTCTAAATAAATTACCAATCTTGTGCTTCCAGATATCGGAGAAAACGCGTGGGAGAATCGCATCGGCCGGTTGGTACCCAGCAGGGCGCGGCCGGGTCACCGCATTCCAAGAGGCCCAGCGCGCGGGACTAACGTTTGTCTCGATTGCGGCACGACATACATTTATCATCGTTCGCTTTTTCGTCACATGAAGTACGACTGAACCAAATGGCCCCGCTTCTGCTGTCCCTATTGTATTTACGCAGGGAAGCAAGCATCTAAGGTTTATTCGCACATAAGGATAAAACACCCGTCCCGAGACGTCTACGCTCTGGACACGAAGAAGTAAACGTAATGGCTCTTCTGTAACCGAAATATCTGTCAATAAATGCAGAGCTACAATGATCGTAATTTTTTTCTATTGATCACAAGATCACCAATTGCCAACCTGGCCGGGCTCTCTCGACGAAGGAACCGTAAAAATAAATTTTCATCTTGTGTTTCAGATCCGCTCGACGTTGAAAACACCAGGACTATGATTCTCATACAGAAGATGACGGCGCCTCGGGCCCCAGGAAAATACAATTGTCTCGAGTGCGGCAAGACTTACAGTTATCATCGTTCGCTCAACGCACATTTGCGCTACGAGTGCGGCAAGAAACCACGCTTCGGTTGTCCCTACTGCAACTACGTGCAAAAGCTCAGTCGTCACGTTTATTCGCACATCAAGAGATGCCATCCGGCCGAGGCGGTTTACGCCATCGACATCCAACTTCAATGACGAATTATTAATAAACGTCGTGAAAAGTTCGTCGATGCACTTGCCAATGATTCGTTATCCTCTGTTGCGCTTTATTAATTTTTAGCACCGATAGCGTGTGTCTTTAACGATAAGACTGTGGAGAAAGAAATGTTTGTATTAACGGTCGACCTTGTGCCCTGTTTCAGTGATCGGCTACGACGGATGGGACAATCGCGTCAGTCGTCCGATTACCGACGGTATGGGACACCCTCGGAGTGCCTCAGCCAAATTTCACCGGGAGGGTCGATACGATTGTGTGAATTGCGAAAAATCGTACAAGTATTATCGTTCCCTTCACAGACATCTAAAATACGAGTGCGGCAAGGAGCCACGATTCAGATGTCCGTACTGCGATTATCTGAAGAAGCACAAATGCGATATCTACGGGCACATAAAGCATTTTCATCCGTCCCGAGAAGTCTACGTCATAGACACTCGACCCCAAACATGATGCTGATCTTTTTGCCCAATAAATGCACTGCGATCGATTGTGAAGTTACTATCATTATATTTTCGTCAATCACACTTCGCTTCCTAGCTACTATTTCTCTTTTTTTAACCTTCACAGATTTTTCGTGTCTAACGATATTAATTAAATCGTTGCGTTGATTGAGATTTTTGAAGCAAACAAATTAATCTAACAGTAATCGACTGTCTTGTGCTTTCAGCCTTCGACGATGGAGTGGACAGTGGCGTCGGACGTTTGATAACCGTCAGGAAGAAACGCTTTCGGGACTCTTCGTACAAGTCCTACGGCAAACAAGGAAGATTCGATTGTCACGATTGTGGAAAATCTTATAGATGGTATCGCGGACTTCACAGCCATTTGGAGTACGAGTGCGGAAAACCACCGCGTTTCTGTTGTCCGTATTGCAATTATTTGAAGAAGCAGAGATCTCAGGTTTATTCGCACATAAGAAAGAATCATCCGACACTCGCCGTTTACGCTATGGATACACAGGAGCAAGCGTGATAATTCTTTTTTAGTTAATAAAAAGTAAAAGGAAAACGAAAATTGCTTTCAATAAACGCTGAACAGCGATAGGGAACTCATTTATCGTTTATTAAGGCATGAGATGTGGCACTGCGTCCAAACGTTTATCGCTCATACATGTTTCCAGATCCGTTTTTTAGCTCATATACTTGACAGCATTGGACGCGCTTCGCACTATATTGCGTGTGTCCTTTAATTCATCCGCCTTCGTCGCTGGCTACATTCGCGATGAATACGAAATACATTTGCGGCGTATAACACACGTTCTTTTACCCCTTTTCCTATATCCCATAATTTTCACTTTTCTGTCACTGCATTCGAGATACACTCCAGAGAACGTATAAAAATATTCTCTGAAACGTCGCTTCCGGTTCGATGATCTCATTTTTCCAACGGAAGTGATGTCATACCGGAATCACGTCATTTCGGGTATGACGTCACTTCCGCTCGAAATATGAGTTTTTAAAATCGGACGGGATGTTACAGACAATTTTTTAAAAATTTCCTCTGAAATGTATCTCGAATGCAGCCAGTGACAGCGTGTGGATTAAGGAATAAAGGAAAGTGTGTAATAGAATGTGTATGATACATCTCAAATGTATTTGGAATTCATCTCGAATGTAGCCAGCGACGGAAATAAATGAATTAAAGAGTGCACGGTACGAATTTGATCATACGATCCTCATGAATTACGGCACGAATAAAAGTGCAACACAATGAAATTTCCGAATTTCTACCTATTCGAGATATTATCGTGACACATCAACTCTTTAGGTGTTGAAAAAATATTTAAAAAATAAAAAATCGATTAACTTCGTACGGAAAATCAAATATTGTACAGTGTAAAAATAATAAAAATAATCGTGTGTTTTCAGGAGCCATGAATGCCGGATTTGAGAATCTCCTGGGTAGTTTCGTTCCCGTGAAAAAGAAACGATGGGACAGATGTTGGACTAGCGAACGAGGAAGATTCGATTGTCATAATTGCGGAAAGACGTATAAATGGTACCGGGGACTGCGCAGACACGTTCAGTACGAATGTGGCAAACCGCCGCGTTTTCGTTGTCCATATTGTAGTTATCTGAAGAAACAAACCTCTCAGGTTTACACCCACATAAGGAATCATCATCCAACCCAAGCCATCTACGCTCTGGATATGGAACGTCAAAACTGATACTCCGATTTTCTAGTCGATATATTTATTCAAATAAAGTTTAAATTATATTTGTCGCAGTACGATTCTATTTTGGATTTCGTCTCACCGAGGCTAAAGTTGATGTAGGAGCTCACGAGTGCAAATGTTTAATTGAACTTTTTTTTTTATAACTTCAGTAGTGTAAACGATAAATTGACTTCACCTGGAACTATAAAAAATATATAAAAAACATACCCTGTGTTTTCAGCGATCATCGATGCCACATGGAATCTCATGGGTCCTTCGAATCAGTTGAAGAGGAGTAAAAGGAAGTCCCGGGTACCTTTTGACAACTCTTGCGGCGAAGACAGCTTCGATTGTCATAATTGTGGCAAGAAATATAGATGGTACCGCGGACTTAGCAGTCATTTGCGGTACGAGTGCGGTAAAGAGCCACGCTTCCAGTGTCCCTATTGCGATTACAGAGGAAAGCACAAATCGCACGTTTATTCCCACGTCAGGACGAACCATCCGCTCTTGGAGGTCTACGGCCTCGACACTCAGCAACCAATGTGATTTGTCGATCGAATAAATCATTCGAACAATTCTTAGTATTTGTAACTTCACTTGTTCTCAGCGAACCGAGAAACCTTTTGATGTTAAGCAGTCGTTCATCTTACGTATATGTATTCCGAATTTTTTTTGTTTACATGTACAGAGCACACTCCCATTTTTATTTAATCGATATGTGTACACGATGCGACGCTAGAACTAACGGATGGCCATCGAAAATCACATTGAACATCACATTGAAAATCCCATTGAAAATCACATGAAAACACCTACGGGTGGAACTTCAATTTTGAAATAACGAATAACACTGTGTTTTCAGCGACGTCCGATTCCACGTGGAATTTGGCGGGTCCGTCGATTCCCGCGAAGAGAAGACCTCCTCGAGTTGCCTCGTCCAAGTCCACCCTTCGAGGACGCTTCGATTGTCACAATTGCGGCAAGACGTATAAATGGTATCGAGGTCTTCACAGCCACTTGCAGTACGAGTGCGGCAAAGAGCCGCGCTTCCGGTGTCCCTATTGCGTCTACAAGGGAAAACACAGAACCTACGTTTACGCGCACATTAAGACCAATCATCCGACTCTGGCCGTCTATGCTCTCGACACCGAGCAACAAATTTGACCATCTCTCGTCGCCCAATAAATTCGTCGAGATATTTTCTTTAAGTCGTAATTTGGCCTCGCCCTTTTCGTAGTGAGTAGTTTTTTTTACAACCCCCTCCAAGTCATCGGGTAGACTCGAACGAGTTCTCTGACGATGTCGATTATTTGTTAAATCACAGCAAATAAAAATGAATGTAAAGAAACAAAAGAAATAATCAATGTACTTCTGTTTTCAGTTCACGATGAAGTCGGATGGGGCGATCGTTGCGAGCTCTTGAACGTCACCAGGAGGAGACGCTATCGCAACGCTACGAATCACTCGAGTGCGCCAGGAAAATTCGATTGTAACAATTGTGGAAAGACATACAAATGGTATCGCGGTCTCCACAGACACTTGAAATACGAGTGCGGCAAGGAGCCACGGTTCATTTGTCCATACTGTCCCTATTTAGCTAAACATCGTCCCTACGTTTATTCGCACATAAAAGCGAATCATCCAAGTCTGGCGATCTACGCCCTGGACAAGCAACAGCTGTGCTGATGCTCTTCTTTTTTTTTCTTCCGATAATTCGTTTCAACAAGTGTAACATTTTTACCGTTAATAATTCTAATATTATATTTACTTTATTAATTTATTGTAACAGTTTCCAATTATTTTGTATACCTGTCGCGATTCTGTAAAATATTAAAGCTCGGACGAAGTGATCATTCATTTTGCAATTTTCGTGCGTTTGCCGATTTTCATTTGTTTGTAACATCACGTTGATTTTTCTGTGTCACTGGGTCGAATAAATGCGCCGAACTAACCGGTGATTTTGTGTTTTCAGTTGTGGGCGAGTGGAGCCAGGAATACTATAGCGATCCCCACGCTGCCGCGAAGAAGAAACGCTTCCGAGCAACGTACAAGTCTAGCGCACGGGAAAGCTTTGATTGTCACAATTGCGGAAAGACATACAAATATTATCGCTCGTTGTACACTCATTTGAACTATGAGTGCGGCAAAGACCCACGATTCCTTTGTCCCTATTGCAATTGCGTGAAGAAACGAAGATATCAGATTTATTCCCATGTAAAGACGACTCATCCGTCGCTACCTGTCTACGCCCTGGACAAGCAAAAGCAATATTCTTAAAAAAAAAAAAAAAATTCTAATTGACGAAACTTTATCGTTACTGTAAATAATTGGAAGAATTTTATTGATAAATTTGTCGTGTTTATCGACCATTAAAGCTTATATTACTCGTAAAGCTTAAAGTGCCTTCTGTGAAACACTTTACATATTTGCAGACATTAATTGTTTACCAGTACGAATTATTATCGACATTATGCCATGCGCGAAAGAATTTTTGTTTGAGCTAATTTACGATTGTGTGTTTCAGCGATCGGTGACTTTGAGTGGGACCCGCGTTGTGGCCGTTTGGTACCCGTCGCTAGGAAATCCTTCGCGTCCTCTTCTTCGTACAGCCACTCTAGCGGACGGGGAAGATTCGAGTGTCACAGTTGCGGAAAGACGTACAAATGGTATCGTGGACTTCACAGACACTTGCAGTACGAGTGCGGCAAAGAGCCGCGCTTTAATTGTCCGTATTGCACTCACATAGCGAAGCACAGGCACAACGTTTACGCTCACATCAAGATAAATCATCCTCTGGAAGCTGTGTACGCCGTTGACAAACAGGAGCAAGCTTGATTTTTATCTTCTCTATGATGATCGGTATAAAAAAAGAAACAAAAAAGAATCGGTGTCAATAAAAGTTAAAATTGGTAATTGTACGTACACCTATTCATTTCGTCCTCCGTTGTGACTCCACAATTGCACTGTATGCACTTTTTTATGTTCTCACCTGCGATACAAATGAATTATTTGATTCGACGACGTTTATCGGGAACGGGAATATCTTCGATTAACGATTAAATTTTTTTCCAGTAACCTATAGTGCCGGATGGGATAATCAAATCGGCCGTTTGACACCCGCCAAGTGGACACGCTTGAGGAGTTGCTCTTCGAGAAAGCCCGCCGGACGAGGAAAATTCGATTGTCCGAATTGTGGAAAATCGTATAAGTGGTATCGGGGACTTCACAGACACTTGCAGTACGAGTGCAACAAGCCGCCGCGTTTCAAGTGTCCATATTGTGTTTATATAGCTAAGCACAGACCCCACGTTTATTCGCACATTAAAACTCATCATCCTGACCTGGAAGTTTACGCTCTCGACAAACTGCAACAAGCCTGATGCCTCTTTGGCAGCGAATGTGTGGTAATCTTCAATAAATGTAAAAAAAAAACATTGCCTCACGAATAGTCGCGCTCATTTAATTTTTCGACTAACTCTCGTCACAATGTTAATTACGGCCTTCGCACACCCTTAATATTTCGCTGAAGGAAGATATATTATTAACCTAACATACCTATATTGCAATATTTCCCCTGGTGGTCCTTTCTCCCGGCTTCTTTATTCGTTGTCCCAAGTTTCGTTGTTAATCGTTATTTCTTCCATTTGAAAAATCCTCCGCGTCGGGCGCGGAGAAGCTTGTCGGAAACAATGATTCTCACAATGACGATAAATTGTCCACAGGTTGGATATCCGCTTACCGTGTCTACCCGAAGCGCGCACGACGAAAGCTATCGACAACGAATCCCGAGGATCTGAAGTACGCCTGTCCTTACTGCGATTTCCTCAACAAACGAAAAGATCACGTTTACAGGCACATCAGAGGGAGGCATCCGAACTTCGAGGTCTGCTACGTCGATGTCTCCAAATCGTGGTCCAAGGAGGATCCTTACGCGTCTTAGTTTATTAGACAAAAACGATCACCAGATCTGTCGATTACATATATATCTTCATTCTGAAAAATATTCACGTTTATTATTATTTCGATCAAACTTTTGTTAAAATACTGTTTGTATGTTACTTACAAATGAAAGGAAATTTTCGAGAAAGATCTCAGATTTTTTTTATGGTTACGATATTTTTTTTTTTTGCATTATTTATTTATATTATTCAATATAACGTTGACGATTTTAGAGAGCTGTGTGAGGTGTGCACGTTTCTTCGCGACGTAGGTGGGAAGTTTCGTTTGCTCGGCGAGACAAGTCACGAGTGAGACTAGACTAATCTAGGAAATATTCTTATTCGGTTGCAGAGCGAAGGTCCAAGGGTTGGATAACCGTGCGAAGAATATCAAGGGAACCGACGAACAGCGATCAGACACTGCAGCGACATCCGTGCCCGAGGTGCTGTCGAAGCTACAAACATCGGAGCCACATGATACGCCATTACAGATACGAGTGCGGAACGCCACAGAGATTCGAGTGCCCTTACTGCAAGCATCATCTTCGCCAGAGGACTCACGTCTGGACTCACATACGGACCTTTCATCCCAATCAGGAACTGTATTGTATCGACATTGCGACGAACGCCAGGCTGACCCGACAGGATTACAGAAACGAGTGATACGATTGTTCGATCGATTTTTTTTTTTCCTTCGAAGTTTCCGATGTGATCGAGGCCATTTCGAGTGTCAAAATCTCGCAACGAGATTAGAGAAACTCGACGGCGTTTCTACATTTTAACAAACATTTTCTGTCCACCTTGGTCCACAATTTTTCTCTTCTTAATTTTATAACACTTTTATTTTGGTCAACGACCTCTATTTCTAATTTCAAAAGATTGTGAAGTTAAAAAGAAGAAATTAAATGGTGGACGTTTGCGGAGAAGAAATGTTTGTTCGAGTCTCGATCGTGGTCGGGCGGCGTTATTTATAAGAGAAAGAAAAAACAAACTCACAGTCAAGAGCACACTTTGATTATGTAAATAATTTTAATGGAGAGTAAATACGTGTATTCTATTGTTATAGATGAATTTTATCTCAGATACTTTTTTTTCTTTCGGGCAGTATTTCTTCACGTTTGGAGACGTACAATAAAATGAGTCCATCGAACTCGCCGTTAATGTTGCCGTCAGCTCGGGAAGTTCGTGAGTTTCCTCCATCTGATAAAAAAAAATATGTATATATATATATATATATATACACATATATAGGTGAAGAAATCCTTTTCCCAATCTTTCGCGACGATTGATCTTCGACATGTCTATCGTAGTTAATTATCGATCAGGGTCGTGACTGACTAATCTCATTTGACTTCGATATCTTTCAGGATTTTATACGAGACCGCCTATCGAGATCCCGGACGAAAATCGGACGATGGAGATCGTAGGCGAGCGAGACAAAACAACAGGAATGTATCAGTGTCCGGAGTGCTACAAGCAGTACGCGTGGAAGAAATCGATGATGAATCACGTTATTCACGAGTGCTGCAAACGGGGACGCTTCCAATGTTCTTACTGCTCTATAAAGTATTATCAGAAAGTGCAAGTGAGCCGTCATCTTCAGGTTCATCACGCGAACATGCCGCGGGTCCTCTACGACAATAAGTTCAACACTTTCGTCACGATATTGTGAAGCGATCAGATAGATATCAATAAAACAATACTTAGAAGATTCTTCACAACAAAAAATTTTAAACGTTTAATTCAGAAAATGTATTCCGAGATCGTACAGCATGTTGTAGATGCAGATGGGTCTCCGCGAGATATACATGTATTTTTTTACTTTTGTATATTTCTCGTTATGAAGGGGTTATCGTTTATCGCGATTTTTTTCGATTAACGAGCTAACGTTTTGTTACTACCTTCCAGATTACTACATGATTTCTAATCCGGAGATGAACTACATTCTACGCGCGGCCGAGTGCAGCGGAGAAGTGGAAGATATCAACTCGAGGGATTCCACGGGACGGTTTTCCTCCTCCGGCGACTACTTCGCGCAGAGAAGGCCGATCAACGATGCCTCGGAAAAAACTTCTTCGCATCGCCAGACTTCGGACGCTAACACGGCCAAGCGTATTCCTTGTCCAAAGTGCGGTCGGGGCTTTGCCGTTAAGGGCAGCATGACGAGACACTTCAAATTCGAATGCGGACAACAACCAAGATTTCAGTGTCCTTACTGCGAAGTTCGCAGCAAACAGACATCATACATCCTGACGCACGTGAGGAAGCGTCATCCTGGAAAACGCGTCTACGTGTTGGATATCCTATTTTAGATTTTACCGAAAGTTCGGAGAGACCTTTGAAATCTTCGATCACCTGCGAGCTCTTCTAAGCGTGTAATTTATGTCGGAGCGTGTTCTTGTCGGGAGCCACGTCTCGCACTGATTGATTTTCTCGTGATACGGCAGCGAAGATAATCGGACAGAATCTGCAGGTACAATTTTGTAATTCGTGGGGCGAAGGAAAATATTTGATCTGCGAATAAATACAACCGTCCACCCAACTGTTGAACTTTCGTCACGAATAGTTAGTACCAATGTCACGTGATTTATCGTCTCTTCCGTGATTTAATAGTACAATTAATACGCGATTTTCATGTATATTTCAATCCATATTTCACGCACTCTGCATCCAGTGCGCAAGACATAATGTTTCCCGTCTAACATTTCATTGCTGAGGGTATAAGTGAGATTACTATTTTGTTTTTCACCAAGGAAGATCCAGTCTCGGGAACATGACGAAAGTTTGTCTCTCGCGTTCTACAATCGAGCGCGGAACAATATTAACGAGCCGCTATTCTATTTCTTCTTTTTCAGATTTCTTCAGGATGGATTCGTACACGAGCATAGCTGGTCCAAGTGCAAACATGATCTGCAACCCTTGCGCCCTGCAACCAGAAAACACTCGTTACTACTGTCCGAAGTGTTTGCATAGCTTCACTAGGAAGAGCAATCGCGACCGTCACTTCAAGTACGAGTGCGGACAGGAGCCGAGATTCCAGTGTCCCTACTGCGAGTTTCGAAGCAAACAGACCTCGAACGTTCTCTGCCACATAAGGACTCGTCACAAAGAACAAGAACGTGCCTACGTAGTGCATTTGAAATACTAGAATTCACTAAACCAAAGAACCCCTTGGACATTATACATCCTAGCGCAATTATTCTTATTTTGTTTCCTATCCTTTTATCGAGGCAATCTTCCACGAAAACGTATTTTTCACGATAAGTTTTGACTATCGATCTCCAGTGCGATATCTGAAGACAATTAGATACTGCAGGTTCCTTTTTGTAATCAGTGGAATCTCAATGGTGTCAATAAACATACCGCCACTCAAGAACGTCGATTGTTAATCACAAACAAAAAATCATCATTTCACATCACAAGATGGCATCGTCTTCCCTCTGTCGATTAATAAGATTGTTGGTATTTGGTTTCTGAAACGTGTTCGATTTGTGTTTCGTACGCTTTGCATTCAGATTCGCGGGCTACGTGTTTTTTTTTCTTCTTTTCTCATAGTCATTACTGTGACGAGATTATTTTTCTATGAGGCTGACACAGTCCGCAGGACACCATTTTTTGTTTGTTTCTATCTCCAAGCCACACCGAAAAAAAACAGTACTAACGAGCTGGTCTTCGATTTTTATTTTTTCAGGTACCCTGAGGCTGGCTCCGTACGCGAGTTTGGCTGGTCCCAGCGGATTGACCATTCGTCATTACCCACCGCAGCGACAATCCGGACTCTTTTACTGCCCGAAATGCTCGCGAGGATTCACACTGAAGAGCAACTGCAAGCGTCACTTCAAGTTCGAGTGCGGACAGCTACCGAGATTCAAGTGCCCTTACTGCGAGCTGCGTAGCAAACAGACATCACAAATATACTCTCACATAAGAAGAAAGCATCCCGGTGAAAATGTCTTCTTCATTGATCTCAAGTCGTAAGGATTTTTAGAGATCATTGCCCGCACACTTGTCTTGCGTACAATCCTCAACGAAGAAATCTGTACAGTTGTTAAAAAAAAATCTGAGAACGTATCAGTAGCGTCTAATAAATTTGTAACGTATCTCAAAATACGGTCGATCGTTTCACTGACCCGCAGGTAAATCGGAGCGAGGATGACCGAATTTTTCGAGTGAGTGTTTATTATTTTCTTTTACTGGTCTTCGTTATTTTTCGCCGTATCGTCTCATTACATCTTCGACGTTCGTAGGCCATCAGTTTCTTCCTCTGCCCGTATCCATTACAAAAGAAAAACGTATTTTAACAAAAAATCCAACTAACTGGATGAAATTTTGTGATTTCAGAAGTACAGCGTTACGATCATCTCTACGGAAAGTACGGGAGCGTTTATCCTGGAGTAGCGAAAGCTGAGGGAGGCGGTTATCCCCGTAGACCGGCTAATCGTTTGATTCACGTGTGCCCAAAGTGCGGCAACGGTTACACCGCAAACAAAAGTCTTCAGCGTCACTTGCGCTACGAGTGCGGCCTAGCGCCGAGATTCAAGTGTCCCTACTGTGA
This sequence comes from Amblyjoppa fuscipennis, assembly GCA_963575735.1. Classification (NCBI taxonomy): domain Eukaryota; kingdom Metazoa; phylum Arthropoda; class Insecta; order Hymenoptera; family Ichneumonidae; genus Amblyjoppa; species Amblyjoppa fuscipennis. Next base: position 18,628,321 of record OY754491.1, read on the forward strand.
GGCCCGGTGCAAGCAGAAGGCTCACGTTAATGAGCATATCCGTAGAAAGCACTCGGGCAAACGGATCTACATCATCGAGTCTCCGAGTTGAGGAGCGTTCTTCTACCGAAGATCTTCTTCTCATTCGCGATCAAAATTTCCCGGTGCAAGTTCACACAGTGTGCGATCAGTGTTATTGAAGATCATCGTTTAACTTGCTCGTTCTTTCGTCGATGTTCGTGCACTCTAAATTTCTCGATTCCTCGTCGACTCGACCTTGAAGCAAGGGAGGGTTTGATATCTTCTATAAAAAAAAAAAACATTATCTAGGCCCTTTCTCATATTTCTTCGGCGCACGAAGAAATTTCTTCTCTCTTCTCGGAGGGAATTGTAAAATGCTTTCGATCGAGATCTGTCGGACTTTGTAATAAAATAAAATGTGAACTATCCAGCGTTGTCTTTCGACGACGTTTTTACATCGATACTTCATCTTCGATTGTCGCACATGTATGTGTTTTTTTATTTTCTAAGATATTATTGTATCCTCATAAAGCTTTTTTTTTTTCTTTGCTGGAAGCTTGATGTCAGTGTCGAAGAATTCATCGAATGGAATTGCCAAGATTTTTGAAAATTGTTCGTCAAGTTTGATTTTCACTAACGACGATCCCTTCTTCTATTGCAGATCGCGTTCAGTTCGTAAAGTACGAGAACGAGCTGGATCTTTGCTCCGATAACCTGGACGGCGATACCATCAGATTTCCCGGAACTCTAACGTACAACTGGGCAGCGACGAATTTGGATGGTCGTGTGTCGATGCGCACGAGGATGCAGACAACCCTCTCGAGTAATGCGGTCGAGAAGAGGCATCGTTGTCCGAGATGCGCGAAGACTTACATGCACGTGTGGGGTCTGAAAAGACACAGAAATTTCGAGTGCGGTCAAGGACCAAAATTCAAGTGTCCTTACTGCAAGACGAAAATGAAGCAGCGCGGTCACGTTTACAGACACATAAGGCACTGTCATCGCGGAAAGAGCGTTTACTCTATAGATCTCATTTAGGATCTACAAATGTGCGTGTACGCGTGCCGGAAAGGCGATCGTCCAATAAACGAAACTATGACCGCACACGTGTCTTCTTCTCGCACACTCATCGAGGGAAACGCCGAAGTGAAGAAATCGAATGCTAGTCTCTGATAAATTATCTTATCTATTTCAGAGAAGCCGATCGTAAAGAAAATCGCTACGGCTCTTAGCGTTGCTAGTGAGATGCCTGCTAGAATCATTGATCATTCGGGGGATGAATTATTTAATGATCGATTTACCGACGGTATGAATGTCGCTTCCGTATTACATTTATAGATAGAACCATGTTTACAGCATGCTTTCGCTTTCAGAAGGGATGAAAAACAGAAACAACGATGGTCCTTAGAAAGAAGAGCGTTTTTGAACAAAAGCCCCGATTCGTTCGTCGTCGCGGCTGTTACGAAACTCTCATTATTATTTTTATTTTTATAATATTATTTTATTTGTTTTGTATGAGCGTGCGTATGTGTGAGTTTTTATTTTTATTTTTTATTATCGTTGACTAACACATTATTCTTTTTGTCTGACTCTAAATCGCAGATGTCCTGCCGTGCATGATGATGTCGAAGACTCTGCAGAGGACCTATCCGGTGCTGCCGTTGATCAAGGATCTCGCAACGATATGGATGGCTAAGCAACAAACCCAGTATCCATATAGGTGTGAGCGGTGCGGAAAGGGCTACCAGCACCGAGCCACCCTCGTGAGGCACACGCGACACGAGTGTGGCAAGGAGCCTCAGTTCAAGTGTCCATACTGCGCCCACCGTACCAAGCAACGAGGCAATCTTTATCAGCACATAAGGACCAACCATCCAGGAAAAAATGTCTTCTCCAGTACCATCTAGCGTTAACGAAAAAAAAATCTCTATCACCGATAATCTCTCTCATTGTCGGAAAGAATTAATTTTCTTCGTTTACTCTTCCCTTTTTTTCTAATGAAACGTTGTATTTTTTATGGCTTCAAAGCCCAAAACGTAGGAGTCGTGACTCAATGAGGACGTGGAGATTTTTTCCATAATCGAGCTTGAGGCTTCGAGGGAACGATGATTGTAATTATATTAGTGTCCTATGATTGGAGGAGTCGTCTCCGATTTCGCGTAGGAAATCGCAGCTAAGATCCCTCCTCAAACGCGCCCGTGGGATCGGTATTTAAATCTATCGAAAACAATTTACCTTGCGTTCCACCTCTACCTCTCTATCTCTATCGCTCTTTTAAACCGTCGAACGAGATACTTGGAATAATAAAATTGTACGAGATACTGATGTCTTTATTTCGAGCGATCTTGTTCTGAATTCCAACCGATAGTCCTCTCAAGACCAATGGTTTCTTCTTCTTTTTTTGTTTTTTTTATATATTAACATTTCTTCGTAACATCGCTTAAGTAGCGATGAAAGTCTCTGGTGAACTCATCCTGACGTAAGGGTTTTTTTCACTGATTTCAGGCTCCACAGTACCATGGCCGGACTATCGTCAGCAGGTGTACTACGATCATCGGGGAATGAATCCGCGTCGAGGTATTCAGTACAGAGCCGAAGTGGCGGCGAAGAATCCGAGGGATGCGGACGGTTGCACGGACAAGCAACCAGGTTGCTTCAAGTGTCCGAAGTGCGGGAAGGGCTATCGATGGTTGAGGAACATGAAGAATCATCTCAAAGTCGAGTGCGGCAAGGATCCGATGGAGTGCTGCCCGTACTGTCCCCACAGAACCAAATACAAGAGGAGTCTTCAGAAGCACATACTTCGAATACACTGCGCTTGATTCGCGAGTTGGCTACGACAGTCCTCGGTCGCCAACTATACGATTAGTCATTTTTGTTGTATGTTGAAGAGAATACAAGCCGTTACGATCGTATAAAAATTATTATTTGTTAACTCGAGGGCAATCTCTCGTTTCTAGATATCTTCGAGTACAATTTTTGTTTTCCACAGTATTTAAATTAGCCACGATGAAATTTCAAACTCCTCGTGTGTTGGCACTCACTACCGGTGGCTTGGTGTTCGATTTGGATCGGAGAACCGAGGTTCCGTAGAAACGGCCGGTTGCCCATCGTGCAAGCTTTTATCACTGCACCCTGTCGCTTTGTCAACTGCCTTTGGATGTTTCTTCAATCGTTTCTTCACCTATTAATCGATATTTTGTGTTTTTTTATTTCAGATCCCATGTACCGATGTTTCCGGTGTGGAAGAATATACGCATGGTTGAAGAGCCTGAGGAAACATATTCGTACTGAGTGCGGACTACCGCCGAAGCAGCAGTGTCCCTTCTGCCCTCATAGGACGAAACAGAAGTGGAACATGAACGTGCACATTATGAAGATGCACGGAGTTCGTGCCAGCCGGACATACAGGGACTACAATGAACGTTGAAGAATATTCATCGCCGTTGGATCTCAAGAGTTTATCGTTACACATTTGAATAAAGTTCTATCACTGTCGTCCTCTCTATCTATCACTGCTCGCTGACAAAAACGTATACACATCGAAACGCCTGCTTAACCAACGCATTGTCACGTGAATATCTTCCCGCTTTGTTTCAATGCTCGAAATCTCTATCGTTGGCTCTCTGATAAACCCACAGGTTTTGGATATCCCTGAAGTTGCTAAAAAAAAATGTTCTTTTTAATTAATGTTGTACCACAGCTTCCGAAAGATTGATCATTTTTTGTTGCACTCATACTGACTAGTAATTCCTCGTTTCAGGTGTCAGGTACTCGTGCAACTGGTGCGGCCGACCTTTCGCCTGGCCCTCGAGTCTTCGTCTTCATCAGAAAATGGCGTGTGGAAAGCCGCCAAATTTTTGCTGCACAATTTGTGGCTACAAATCCAACTTCAAGGGAAATCTCAAAAGACACTTGTACACGATGCACAAGATAAATATGTGCTGATCTCGAAACTTAACTCTTTTATTTTGACATTTTTGTTTCGTCAAACTCCTACGGTAGGGTATCATTTACGCCAAACTCATTTCAGTCAAAACTCGGCTACGCTGACAAGGAACTGGACTGGAGAAACACCATGTATATAGAAAACATCACTTCCGGTTTGAAAATCCCCTTCTTCGACTAGAAGTGATGTCATAAAAGAAAACGTTCGGTTTGAAAATGTCCGTTTTCGACCGGAAGCAACGTGTCTTCTGTTTGACATTACTTCCGGTCGAAAAATTAGTTTTTCAATACAGAAGACGTATTTCCGGTGTGACTTCACTTCCTGTTGAAAAATGAAATTTTTAAACCGGAAGCGATTGCGAGTTCCTGCAGGTAATGTTGAAACTCGGTATAAATGAGATCGGCGTAAATGATACCCAACGATTCCTACCTCTACTGTCTAGATAAGTTCGTTTCAGAACATCTTCCGCGCGACACGGAAGAAATATGCGAAGAATCCACGCAGCTTTACGGAAGAACTCATCCCTTCAACAGTGAAGAATTGTTAGCGAATTCGTCGTTTCGACTGGACAAGAAGATATCTGGGTAAACGGTCTTGCTCCATCGTGTTTTTCTCGACCTTCCGGATTTTTCTTTCGTGAGGCATGCGCTTCGATGTTAGCGACTAGCCATGAAAACACGTGCTCTTGTTTATCTCTTCCTTTGCATCCTGTAAGGAAAAAAACAAAATAAAAAATACACACCGTCCAAATTCAGATGACCCGTGATTCGCGAGAACAGCGAGTCACGGACCTGGAGGACATCGATCATGTGTTTAAAAGTTTAACCCTTTATCGTTGTAATATTTTACAGATGCTCCGCTGTTCCCGATCGTTAGACCTCGCCTCCACGTGTGTCCACGCTGTGGACAGATGTACTCGTGGGCGTCGAATCTTCGGAAGCATCTCAAAGTTGGCTGCGGAATGGTGACGTGCGAGACCCACTTTTCCTGTCAGTACTGCCCTTACAGATCGAGGATTCAAGCTAGCTTCTTGAAGCATCTCCTGTCGGTCCACAATATCAAGTAGACGAGCTGGCAATCAAAAATTTCGTGTCGACGAGAATGACAAAAATGTGGTCTGTGTGTGTGTGCGTGTGTGTGTATGCATGTGTGTATGGGTGTGTTTTATGTATGGATGAATAGCAGAGGGCGCGATATCTTTCTATATAGGGATATGGAATCGTAGATCGAGAATCAAAAGAAACAACAAAAAACGAAACTATATCACTTCCCGTGTGTATTCTTTGTAGATTTACCCAATTTTAAGTCCACGATCAACTCTGCATTCGCACGTACGAACGTAAAAAAAAACTGTATATCTTCGGTAACGAAGAATCGAAAGCCGGAAGATAATGTCAATTTTTAAATCGAACCTACGCGCCAAGATTAAAGAGGGCTGGGAGGATACAGAGTGCAAATGATATACCGAGAAAAAAATCAGAATATCGTAAACGATAATAATTTAGTAATGTAGACAATTAAATTAAGGTCTCTTCATCCTACCGATCACATCAATATAGAGCGTATAGATCGCTGTATATCTCCACTTCGAGTAAAAAAGAAAAAAATCAAGACAAAAAGTGTATGTGTGTAACAAGATGTTTCATCACTATACCATTCTATGGGTTTTACCAATAAACTCATGTAAATACGCGAATATTATATTCTTCACGGGAATATTGAAAAAAAAAAACCGTTCCTACATCATCTTAATTTTTTTTTTTCCAGAAGCAGATCGACACGTTTTCGTTCCATTCGCTAAACCAAAGAAAAAAAGTGAACAGTTTGTCCGAATGCTCGTCATTTGCCGTTACAAGTTTATATCAGACACTTCACAATGCGCGCTGGTACATGGAAACATTATCGATTTCACCATTCGATGAGTTTTGACAATAAACTCATGTAAATACGCAAATATTGAGAAAAAAAAACAATCCTACAGCATCGTTTTTCGTTTTCCAGAAGCAGATCGACACGTTTTCTTTTCATTCGCTAAACTAAAGAAAAAGAGCGAATAGTTTGTCCGAATGCTCATCATTTGCCGTTAGAAGTTTATGTTAGACACCTCTCGACGCGAGCTGATACATGAAAATATTGTCGATTTGTTTCAGGTTTTGTGAGCCTCTGGGACGACTACAACATCGCCGAGCCCGTTGAGACGGACGAGAGCACGGGTACCGGACCGTTTCTCCAGATGCGTGACAGTAACTCGTCTTGCGGCGATAACGATCGTTACTATCGGAATAATCGTCGTTTTCCAAGATCATCGAGATTCCGCGCGGTCGAACAACCGCCCGGTTCTTACAAGTGTACAAAGTGCTCGAAATCGTATCGCTGGAAGCAAGACTTGGTAGAACACTCAAAGACATCTTGCGGCTTGAGCAAAGAGGAATGCTGCCCTTTCTGTAGTTACAGAACTAACAGGAGATGGAACTTGAAATCGCACATGAGGCGAATTCACACAACCGCGTGAAACTATCGCCTTTGTTGTCGCACCGAAAATAAAAAGGTTTGAATATCAAACTAACATTTCTTCTCTGCAGAGCTCGACAATTTTCTTTCACGAAATTTTACAATCTTTTTTAAGTTTCGGTGAAAAAAAAAATTTTACAATTAAGGAGAAAAAAAATTGTCGACTTTTTTGTGGACAATAAATGTTTGTCGAGCGTACGAACTTTTTTGTACTGTGAATTGTGCATGGTCCGAGTGCAGTATTCTTCTCGTTGGGGGAAAAAAATAAATATTAAGATTGGGGACAAAGCTGAGATCTCGTTTTTCCGTCGAGATAACTGTAACGTGTTGTTTAATAAAGAACGAAGAAAAAAAAGACATGTGACCCGTTTTAGCGAGAAATGTACGAAGACGTAACGTGTTTAAGATCGCTAGCCCTTCACCGCTCGTGTGCACCTCTCTGTATAACTTTTACACTTCGATTGAACGCAATTCGATAAATTTTATTAATTAAATTAGTTTAAAGTAATAAAAAATCTTTATTTTCTTCAGGTGAAGTCGCGTGGACGTATTGGCCTGCCCCTCGAAAGTTTCACGACAATCCGCACGACATGCACAACGCGATGGAGGCAGTGAGGAATGGCCTGTCTCTGAGGAAGGCAGCGGCGATGTTCTCCGTCACCAAATCCAGGCTTCATCGTTACGTGCGTCAGGGTATACCGGCTTATCGCAATCGGCCGCAATAACGAAGACCGGACGAGGAGCGCTGAGGAGTATCTAAATTTTATTTTTAATGCACAAAATAAAGTGTCGCATCGACTCCGACGGATTTTGATTTTCGTGTGAGGATACACGCGCAGTAAAGTTTGTGAAGCATGTGAAAAGAAAATCAACTCTGTATCACATTTCTTCATCGCCCGTCCCGCCCTCTTTCACTGTCCTGGCCCTCGATAATTCGAAGTTTAGGAATTTTTTATGAAATTTAACTCGACTGACTTGATGGGACACATTTGTTGCAGGTATCCAGCTCTACTTCTGTCCTGGCTGTGGAACTTCTCATCGTCACAAGAAGAATCTGTTGCGGCACTTATCGATCGAGTGCGGAAAAGAGCCGGCTTTGAAGTGCGTCTACTGCGATCATAGATCAAAGAGGAAGGGAAACGTTGTGGCTCACATAAAGAGAAGACATCCGGACCTCACAGTGAAGTGGCTC
>OY754491.1:18636172-18803733 GCA_963575735.1 Amblyjoppa fuscipennis
ACTACTACTCGAGCTTGGCGAGACATTTGAAGCACGAGTGCGGGGTGGAACCGAAATTCCATTGTCCATTGTGTCCTTACAGAACTAAGCACAAATCGAGCTTGAACACGCATCTTAACGGTAGACACATGAAGCTGTTGAACGACTTCTATGTACTGCCAAATGGTGACGGACCAGGATCGTTGGACAGAAGCGATGTAAAGTTCGTCAATAACTGACGAAGAGAAGATACCTAATTCGTCGAGAAATCGTTTCGTTTCTGTAATTACCTCGGACAGCAAGAGTTACCATGTGCGTGTGCGTGTGCAGTAGTGTGTAGATCCACAATGAGTCGACTATGTTGTAGGCATGAAAAAAAGAACAAAAAATGATATATATAGAACAGTGCCACAGCACCTGAGGTGAAGATGAAACGAGATGCGCATGACTCTTCCATTAGCTCGATAAAAAAAAAAAAACACAAAAAAAAGTGTATAAAATGTCTGCGATATCGTCGAATTTCCGAGAGCAGAGAGAAATCTATACTACACACACTAGAGAGTGCGATAATAAATTAATAATTTAAAAATACATTCCTCAGCTCCGCTATTGACCCTTCGTCCAATTTCTGCGCGCAGATGCGATTAAATATTTGTCGTCACCGCATCAAGACGTGATTTCAATTAACGATTTGTCGAAACGTTTTCAGGTCCCTGGCGCAGAGACGGACCGGAGGTAATCCAGAAGATCGAGAGCCGCAAGTATTTCTGCCCGAACTGCACCTCGTCGTTCGATGTCGAGCAATGGCTGGAGCATCACATGAAGGAGTGCAAGAGACCGGCCGTACTGCACTGTCCCCACTGCTCGCACTACAAGAGCAAGAAGAAGTACAATTTGCGCAGGCACATACTGCACATTCACGGCCGGGTACTTTAAATGCTCGACAGATAAAACCTGTATAAACGGCGATACAGCAATTAATAAAGGGACTCGTCTCGAGCGAGACGGTCAATCGTAAACGATCAGAGAGAAGAGAAATTTTATCTAGAGATTCATTGTAGACGACAGTGTTTTTGTCAATTATAATTCACTTTTATTTTATACTTTTGCCCGCACTGTTATTCGTTTCATTGTCCGACTTATTTTCTTACAATTCTTTTATCGTTGTTTCACCAAGTGCACTGTGACGGAAACGCTGGCCGATCCAACTGTTAATGTGACTGGGAAGATATATATTTTATTTTTTATTTTTTTAGCGATGGTGCATTAATCGTTAAACTCGTGATTGCAGGTTTCAATGTGCCGGAGATGTTCGGCATGCGGCCGTCGGCAATGTGCCCGAGAAGATTGCGTGGACAGGGTCGAATGGTCTGCGAGAACTGCGGCAGGCGTTATCATCAAGCGAAGAATCTTAGGAGGCACGTTATGAACGAGTGCGGAAAGGAGCCGAGTCTTCAGTGTTCCTACTGTCCTTACAAAGCTACGTACAAGTCCTATCTCGAGATACACATGATGAAACACGCGAGGCACCATTCTCCGGGATCGGGGGCAATGTGCTACAATCCGTACGAGAATCCGTGAACGAAGAAATTACATCGATATACAAATAGCGGAAAAACGCGCGAAGAAATGATGAAAAAAAATCATTTCTTCAACTGTATTATTGTAACCAAGATTATACAATAATATTGACATTGTTTATGTCGCGAGGCGGTAAAGACTTCGTTAATTCTTTGCCGGATCTCTTTCATAAAAATCCTTGTCGAATGTTCATCTCTACATCATCGCTTCAACATTTCTTCCCTTATTATTTTCTCTGTTTCTCTCTCCCACTATTCTTCTGTCTCTCCGATATTTGTATCTCTCCGGTTTTTATATTCTCTTTATTTTTGTGTGAGGCCGTTGTGTAACACTTATTTTTTTCCTTATCGTCCACCCCCTACGGACGGCATCGAGGAAAAATTAATTGAAGATATTTTTCTTCTTTGTTGTTTGCAGACCGTACGTACAGCTCATCGAATTGGACAGTTCCGACTCTGCCATCGGCCAGAGACAATTTTGGAAGACGTCTTCGATCCACCACTCACGGACCCGACGTTATGTGCGGCGTCGATGCTTCGGGACGTCGTCGTATAGGCTCGAAAAAATATCTCTGCGTCGATTGCGGCAGCACTTTTGCTCTGAAAGCCTCGCTGTCGCGTCACCAGTATCTCGAGTGCACTAAGACACCGCCGCCTACTAAACGTCGCAGCGAGCCCGCACGCTCCTCCGAGTCGAAGAAAACTTCGAAGAAACACGATTGCTCTGTTTGTGGACGCTCTTACGCTTTCTACACTTCGCTCTGGCGGCATCAGAATTACGAGTGCGGAATGGAACCAAAGTTTCCGTGTGACGTCTGCCGCATCAAGTTTGCCCAGAAGAGCAATCTCGATCGCCACATGCGTAACCGGCATTCGTAACTTTTCTTCTTTTCCTGTTTTTTCCGATATTTAATTATTTTTTTGATTCCTTTTTCCCCCCTCTTTTGCTATAAAGTGTAATCATTTGTCGTGCACTCGCTTTATCGTGAAACCTACGAGCGATGTAAAGGTATACTTCTTTTTTTCAAGTTTACATGAACGCTGCCCTCAAAGATGCCGGTATTTGTTTAATGATGTGTAACGTTACTAAAGACATGTACATGTAGGGAGAATAAAGAATCATTGATTAGCATTATTGGATAAAAAAAAACAACAACATAAGTGCTCCTGTAAAATTTTGGGCAGAAGGTATCTCCTTATCCAGTCGTGAATCGTCGGGTGATTCGTAAATTTTTACGAAAATAATTTTCTCTAACATTGCTTTCCCATTTGTATTTTCAGGCATAATGAACCTGAATCGTCGGCACCAACGGCGATCGAGACCACTCAACGATTCGACCAGCGACTCTTCACTCAAGTGTCCAAATTGCGGTAGATCGTACAAGATGAAGAGGAATCTGGCTCGTCACATCAACTTCGAATGCGGTGGACAACGAAACTATGCGTGTCACGTGTGCCCGTCCAAGTACACGCAAAACATTACACTACGTCGGCACTTGTTGCAACGACACAATATCTATGTGCCACCTTTGAACTCCGTTCCCAAAAGAATATTCCTGCCTAACGAAAAAGGAACGGGTCCATTGACTTGAGAAGCCGATATCTTCTCTTTATAAATATGATTTTTTTTATTGTCCACTTCGCAACCAGGCGCGCAATCTTATTTGCCAATAGATTGATTCGCGATAATTTATACCAATGAAAAAAGGAAAAAACGAGACTGTGCCGGCGCACATTGTTAAGCATGTATGGGATAATTAATTCACAAATAAAGTCTGCAACAATTAATAACGATGAGAAGGCTCTCGAATCAATATATTGTTACATCACAAGGTATTTCATTTACGAAACTATATTGCGCATCGATCTGCACGCGGGTGAAGTTCCGCGGCGCTCATCTAGTGTTCCCTATTTTATCCGTTTCTATCGCTGGCTGCATCAAGATACATTCCAGAGAAATTTTTTTTTTATTTGATTTGTGACTGATAGTGGCGTCATACGATAAAACGTCACTTACTGTAGAAAACTGAGATTTTCATACCGGAAGTGTCGTAGATTATTAAATCCATCGCCGAGGTATCATCGTCACCACCCGAAACAATTACGAATTCTTGCATTCTTACATGACTTATTTCTTCTTTTTGTTCAGATTCCTTGGCGTTACAAAGTGGATTCGGATGCCCAAGGTGTGGACGAAGCTACACCATGAGATGTAATCTTAATCGCCACATGAAATGGGAGTGCGGTGGAAGACGACGCTTCGCCTGCGTCTACTGTCACGCCACCTTCACCCAGAAGACTACCCTCCGACGACACCTCTCCGGCAAACACAACATCTTTATCATAACAAACTCCGTCGATTTTACGCAGTTGTACTAGATCAATTTTTGTTTGATTCGAATCAAAGATATTCTCGGAAAACAACGATTTTCATTCGGATAAGAACGTGATAATTCTACCTGTGCCCGCGAATTTCCTCAGCTTCCCTTCTAGCAACCATTTTGTGTAGAAAAAAAAAAATAATCAGCACATCTTTAACGTTTTGAATTTCTTCTTTGCAGGCTATTGTCTTGAAGATGACGCATACAGCAACGTTCGTCGCCGAAGATCGAGACACGACGATCGTCGAAGAGGCGCCTCCTTGCTGGAGTGCGTGTGCGGCAGGACTTATCTCAAGCGAGCTGGTCTCTATAAGCATCAACGTTACGAATGCGGCGGCCAGCAGCGTTACCTCTGCGACGTGTGCGGAAGAGCTTTCTCCCAGAACTCAAGTCGTCGACGTCATCTGAAGCTAACTCACAATATCATACGCCCACCGATTCCTCGAGGAGGTTCTAGAAAACGACAGTATTGAAGAACGAAGTTGGACCATTCGACGAATCGAAGAAATATCTCTTCTTAGCCCACAAACGTCTTTGGATGCCATGCAATCGTTGATGATCGATCGGTTTTATGATTTTTTTTTTTTTGGGCTAGATTTAATCGCTTCTCGCTTGTGTTTGATAACTCGATCAGCTTCTTCATGTATCTTTTTTAACTTCGGCTCATTTACTTCACGAGACCTTTCGTTTTTTTTTTTTTTAACTTCCTGTAACATGAATCCTCTAACGACGAAAGTTTAACAACACGGAAGACGATCGTATTTCCACGCGGATCGGCGTGTGTACCCCATACGTAATTTAGATTTAAAAAATAAACAATCGTTTCTGGATCTATCATAAATCGCTGTCGAATAGAAAACAAACATCTCCTCGAAGACGAGTCTTTCTTATAGTCCAACGTTGACGCAAAATAAAGTTAACGACTGATTCTCACGAGAGCCAAAAGCGTGTACCGCGAGCTAATTTCTTCTTTTTATTCTCTCAAATTGCAGACGCCAGACGCGCGTTCGCTCTCTATCCCGAGTGTACGATGAACGAAAATATGCAAAGATGGGATCCGATAACTTCGACCTGGACACCGGAAACCGACAAGCCATTCATGTGCACCAATTGCGGCAAGGGTTACACCCACATATTCACCCTAAATCGGCATCGTCGAACGGTGTGCGGGAAGATGAGAAGCTCCGGTGGAAGCTGGAAGTGCCCCCGTTGCTCGAGATCCTACGTGAACGAGGGCAATCTCGCGAGACACGTTAAATTCGAGTGCGGCGTCAGAAGAAAATTTTGCTGCATATTCTGCAATCACAAGTTCACGCAGCGTTGCAGTTTGCTCAGACATCTGAAGACTTTTCACAATGAAAATCCGGAGGGTGCCGATCCTGGTGTTTCCATTCAGGACGAACATTTCTGAAAGTTGAATTACGAATGGTTAAAAAATTGAAAAAACAAAAACAAGAATCCGTTGTCGAATTAAGAAAATGTATCGCGAACGAGATAATGATAATAAAAAACGAAATACATGTGGGAATGTTAATGGCTTTGAATGTATCTTGGCGCGAAATATCGGTAATAACGAAACGAATCTATGACGGGTGGATGGAATTAAAAAAAAAAAAGTATATCTTCGATCGAATTTAATAACGCGTTTATTCTGCTTAAATTTCAGAAGCCCGCTGCCTCAATTCTGAAAGGAAGCTCGGACCGTACGTTTGCCATAGATGCGGACACAGATACATGAACAAGTATTCATTGGGAAGGCACGTGAGAATCGAGTGTGGAAAACCGCCGAGCTGGGCATGTCCTTTGTGTCCTTATCTCACCACTCACAAGTCGAATCTCGTGAGGCATTGCAAAAATGTTCATTGCAAGTTTGACGTTTGACGGACAATGAATAAAGATTTTTTACAAAATTATTCGCACAACTTGTGTTAAAAGTACGACGAGAGAATATATGTTTTGTCCAATGAAGATAACGTTTCGATTGCACGAGACTTAGTAATTTTTTATTTTTTATTGCGAATGACTAGTCGCACTGTTATTACAAGGTAGATCCTATCTTCCATCGCGCATTAATGCCTGACGACAGTTTTTTCCCTTGCTGTTTCAGTTTTAGGATGGCCGACCGACCAGGCGTTCTCGTACGATGTGAGAAACGATTACTACCAGGACAATCGCGGCTGTCCCAGACGTCCGAGATCGTTCGCCTGTTCCGTGTGCGGCAAGGCCTACACCGTTTGGAGATCATTGTGGAGACACGAGAAGTTCGAGTGCGTCAATGCGAGACCGGCTCTCTCCTGTGATCTCTGCCCTTACAAGAGTCCTCACAAGTGGTGCGTCCAGAATCACAAGAAGAAACATCACAGCGACGTTCAGACCGGCCATTACAGTTCAACGTGACTTTCCGAACGAAGATATATTCGGCTGCGCACCACCTGCGAATTCCAATAACCGCGTGCAAAGCTGAGAAGCGAATGTTAGCAAAAATGTAATCTCAAAAGATTCATAAAATTGTTAATCCTTGATTTTCTGGAAAGGTATCTTGCTATCCTTCCGTCATCCGCAATTGTCCCTGATAACGAGACATGTCTTGTGTGGGACCGATGGTTTAACTGTTTTATACAATGTGTTGCAGAGTCCGAGATAAACGAGGATGAATATCTGTCGACGTTGATCGTCGATGAACAAGAAGAAGAAGTGGAGGAAAAGGAGCAATACAACGTCGCCGAGGACGACGATTCAATGTTTATGGAATATCCCAACGAAGACAACAATGAAGAGATCGCACTCGGTTCGGAGCGTTATTCGTCCAAAGAGTTTATTCGTAATTCGTCCAAGAGAGCCGCGGATTTGTTCGAGGTATCGGAGGAGGGAGAATTGATATTAAAGAGTAACAACGAGGAGTGCCAGTGCGAGAACTGCGGAAAGGTTTACAACTGGTTGACGTCGCTGAGTCGGCACAGGAGAAATTGTCCGAACAGGCGAGACTTCGAGAAAGACGAGATGGAAAAGGAAGAAGCGGAATTGGACGAGACGGAAGAAATCGACGAGGACTCGAAGAAGAAATCGTGCGAGGACTCGCTGGCGAGCCACAAGCCCCGATTCCGCGAGCTTCACAAGTACGAGATCAACGACGGTGTTTACTCCTGCTGGGATTGCGGAAAATCGTATCTGTGGGCCTCTTCGTTATCGCGACATCGGACCATCGAGTGCGGTCCGAAGAACAAGAAGAGATTCGTGTGCGCTATGTGCAACTACCGAACCGGGTACAAGGGCAATTTCGTCAGGCATCTCAAGGCACCGCGACACCTGTTCAACAGCACCATCGAGAAGCAAAGAAGACAAGAGGCGAACACTGCGAGAAGATGTGTCCGAGAAATGTTGCTGGAAGCCGTCGAATCGCCGGCAGAAATATCGGACACCTTCGAGGCTGAAGACACTAACGAGAACGAGGAATCTCGGAAGGAAAACGATTTACAGTTATGATTTATAAAGACGTCGCAAACAATTCTCTCACGACGGTGGTCGCGAACATGGCTGTACGCATCTCAATAAAAATGCCACTTTTAGAATCTAAGATAGAGATTTTACATACCGCTCAGGGGAATCTATCTTCCGACTAAGATTCTATTGTAGATAAATACTTATAACTATAACACTGCATAATAGACTCCGCGATACTAACGTGCATGCAACGCGGAACGCGGGCTGTAAACCGTGGAAAATTGAATATTCATATTTTTTGTTATTACAGCGTTACACGGACATCGGCGAGGGAACCTGATACAAACGGCTAAGGGAGAGGACGGATTGTACACTTGTCAATTTTGCGGTCGTCAGTACACATGGCAATCGTCACTGTGCCGTCATCTACGAGAGTATCATCGACAATCGAACTTTATGAAACCAGCCACGGCTGCTCCATCGTTTCACGAAGAATTTGGATTCTTATAGTTAAAGATATTTCTTCGCAATAAACAAAACCATTTACCATTATTATATCTTCTCAAAGAAAACAAGAGAACACCAAACTGTCGTCCTCTACAACAAAACAAAAAAAAACAAAAAAAACAACCTCCTCTGTGGCTTTCTCACAATTAGATACAGTTTTTGCTTGTACCAAGTGCTGATTTTTTTTAAATCTTTTACGGAATGGACTTTTTGAAGTTGTTTTTATTATTTTTTATTTTCTTTTTAACGTTAATATTAATAACGAAAATTCCGCTGTCCCGCGGTATTTCTCGACGTTGAGTGTCGACGATCGGAGCTCATCTAACAATGAAAATTCTGTTTCTAGGATACCGCAAGCTGTACAAGGGCGAACAAATGCTCGGCTACACTTGCACCAAGTGCAGCAAGTTCTACAAGATGTGGAGCAACTATCTGAAGCACAAGTGCGAGCCGCCGCAGTTCAAGTGTTCGATGTGCCCGTTCGCTGCCTTTAAGGCGTTCATACTTCACGCTCATCAGGCAGAACAGCACTTCAATATATCATCGACGAATTCTTGAATGAATTTGAGGGACAAGCGTCGATCCTTCGGGGACGCTGCCGCTGTTCGTCCAGTCGGACTCTCATAATTCCGACTGAACTTGAATTTGCCTTAAACTGTCGCAAGCCACACCATTTAATCCATTATTCGTTTACCGTATACTCTCCTCATCGTCTTCATTATTCTATATTTGAATTCTGTTAGCCGATCCTCGTTCACTGTCTGTTGTTTTTTTTTTTTACTCCGCTCTTACGAGTATCGACGACGAGCCTATATTCTTGCCTACCGTTCCAATAACTAATAACATCACCGTTTTTTTTCTTCTCCCAGTAAAAGCTTGACGAATCTGTAGCATTTGTATAATCGTGTATTTTCGTAACGTCGTATGATTAATAAAATGTGAAAGAAATCATTTGATTCGAACGTTATCCATCTGTTAAAACAAATCTATGTTTGTCTCTTCGTCGCGTGATTAAACTCTTCGTTCGTTGAAACACCGTTTTCCCCACTAAATTGATCGGGATCCATGCAGGATTTATGGGAGAAAAACAAAAATTGATCTAACTTCTCGTTCCGTGTTATTCTGTTTCAGGATTCGTGTTGCATCGGTGCACCACTTGTTCGAAGACTTTCAAGTGGGAGCAGTCCTTGAATCGTCATCTTCGCGAGGAGTGCGGCAAGAAACCTTATCGTTGCCCTTACTGTCCGAGTCTGATGCATCTGAAGAACAGTCTGATACGTCATCTGATGAAAAAACACGGTCAGGATTATCGCACGAAGATCAGGCCCGTTTCGCACTACAACAACAGGTCGAGGTCACTGAGACGTCATTCCCTCGCCGATCGAATCCGTCGGGATTAAAATATTTCTTCGATAAATGTCTTCTTTCGTTACTGGCATTCTTCTGACCATGGGGCTTGCACAATAACGGTGTGTTCACCCTGTACGCTCAAACTTCCTAAGATAAAAAGACAAATATTGTGAATAATCCGAGAACGAGGAACGGGTGTTTCCTGTGACAGGCAAAAAGCGAATAAATTCGTTTCGAGGAAGCACAATAATCGTCGAACAGCAATAATCGTCATCGGGTTCATTTCTTCATCGATATGTTTGTCGCCAAGTCCTGGGTAAATCCTTGTCCCAATAATTGTCAAGTGCCGAAAAAAGGAAAGAACAACCGTAAATACACAATACATCATCGCTTCCGCATAACACGCGCGTTAAATAACTATGTCTATATCTGTGAGCCGTTAGCTTCAACGATATTGTTATTCAGGATTCCGTTTAGTTACCTTCTTGTCATTGGCGCTCATCAACGTGATTTCCTTTTTGCAGGTTTCGTCGTCGGGAGCTTGGCTCACACTTGCAGGATGTGCGGAAACGTGTACATGTACCACAGCTCGTTGACGAGACACATTAAAGAGGAATGCGGCCAATCGCCAAAGTACCAGTGTCCCTATTGTCCAAAGAGAACGAAGTTGCACTGCAATCTTTTGAAGCACATGAGAAAAAAACATCCTGGATAATTCGCAGAATTATTTCCATACGGCACGTTATTAATTCTTCATGATGTATATATTACATTTACGTATTTCATTTTTATTTGTTTACAAAAAGAAAGTATATTGCGCCCTCCTCGCGCGGGACTGAGATTCGTTGATGCTGGAGCGCTCACCGTCTGTTCCTTAATTCATTCGTTTGTGTCGCTGGCTACATTCTAGATTATTTTCAAGTACATTTGGAACGTATCGCACACGTTCTTTTACTCCATTTCCTATGTTTCTGTCATTGGCTGCATTTGCGATAAATTCCAGAGAAACTTAAAAACATTCTGTGTAACGTCACTTCTGCTTTGAAAATCTCAGTTTTCAACCGTCACTTCCGGTTTCGAAATCTTGGTTTTTGACCAAAAATGATGTCATACACGAAAGAAGTGACGTATTTCCGACATGACATGACTTCCAGTCGAAAGATAAGGTTTTTTTAGCCAGACGTTTTCTGGTATGATGTCACTTCCGGTCGAAAAATGGTATTTTCAAACCGAAAATGGGGTTACAGAGAAATTTTTTCTTTCCCTTTAAAATATATCTCAAATGCACCCAGTGAGTGAGAATTAACGAACACACAGTACGTCTTCAGCACACTTTACTTGGTGCGAATTTGGTCATACGATCCCGACCGATCATGGCACGAACCTTTAATAAATTCTACAGAAAATCGCAATATGGCAGCCCTCCAATTTTGAAAAGGTGGAATTAATTGCCACTGCAAACCAAACGGCACGAATTTGTAAATAACATTTGTGATGGTCCGGTGCATTTGCGACGCCGCGCATATAAATTTGTTGGTTGTTCCGAATAACTACTCTTCGTATCGTTAAATCCGCGGAACATTGCAACGAAAGACTAGTGCTCATCTGAACTGACCATCTCGTGGTGTTACTTTTGTTTTTTACAGAATACAACAGGTGTCTCGCGTGCTCCAAGTCCTACAAGTGGAAGAAATCTCTTCACAGGCATATCCGGGACAGTCCCGAATGCTGGCCGGTTTTGCTCACATCCGGTAACGAGGAATTCATCAAGCAGATCCACTTCAAAATGCTCTACAACGTCAACAACTGAGTGTGTATGCGCGCGTGTGTGTGTTTGGCTGCGCGTGAAGGAAAAAAAAGTATCCCTAAAATTGTAAAAAAGAAACAAATTTTATATCGTCGAAAAGTGTTGCGTTCGGCGTCGCTTTAATTTTTCTAAAGCATCTTGTTAAAATAGCTTGGATATTTTTATATGTTAAAATAAAAGTTTTGTTGTATATTCTGATACACTCCGGCTGGGCCTGTTGTTCGGCGCGCGAGTTTCCCCTCCGGCGAGCTGTGCCTGCTGTTTCGCGAAATTAGTTCAGTAGGGCGAAACGTTCAGCAGTAGCCAAGGGCAATCCTTGACGCGCCGACGACCTGTTGCTTCCCTCGAATAAGTCACCGGCACTGCTTAAAGAGCGAACTGCTGTTGTCAAAAAAAAATACTGAAAATTTCTGTACTTCTTCTTTTGCAGCCGCTTCGATAGATATAGGCTCGGGAATTGTTGTTAATCAATTGAATGCTTTATTTTTCAGATCAACTACTAAGAATGCGCGAACCTTACAGACGTCGGTGGTGCTGCACGAAATGTTTCAAGTCCTACAAGCTGAAGGATTCCCTCACGCGTCATCTTCGCGTCGAGTGCGGGAAGAAACCTACGGTCTGCTGTCCTTATTGCAGTCATCGCTCCAAATGGAAATTCAGCATGCATCAGCACATACAGACCAAACACAAGGCGCAAGTAATGCGTCAATGACCGACATTTTTTTAAGGATTTGTTATAATCTCAATGGTATTTTTAGTCATCACTAAGTCGTTCTCGGAATTGAAGATATAATTGAAAAGAAAAAATGCCACTTATGTAGCTATCGAATGTATACGAATAATGGGTAAAAATAGCTTCGCCAATTGCGATCAATAAAGTTTCGTCGTTTTTGTTCCTCATATCATGTGTGTGAGTGCAAAGAAAATCGAGACTTGATCCAAGACTTGAGCCAAGACGCCGCCACTCGGGAGTTAGTGAATTTTTATGGGGAAAAAAAATTAGAGCAGTTACTAAAATCGCATCTGCGTATTTTGTTTCAGATGGTGAATCGACTTACGTTCTCGATGGATCGGCGAGAAAGCCGTATCCCTGCAGCCATTGCGACAGAAGTTACGAGAACAGGAGTTCGCTCAATCGTCACATGCGCTACGAATGTGGCGGGCAGAAGCTATTTGTTTGTCCAATATGTCAGAAAAAATTGATGCAGGGGAGTAGCCTGCACAAACACATGCAAGGCTTTCATGGAATTTGAAGATGCAAAAAAAAAACGAAAAAAAAATTACCATTCCTCGCCTTCTTTCGGAATTTGTTTGGTTCTGCAAATTTATAACTTGTACATATATATATGAAGACACAGCTAATTAGAAAAGTACATAGAATAATAATATATTTTTAAACGTAAATGAAAATTCCATAATCCGGTTTTTGTACATTGATTCTGTACTTAAAAATACGGTCGAGTGAAGATATGTTTTTACGCTACCAGTTGGTTGGTTTCTCTGGAGGGGGTTTGACGATGAGTCGCTCATATCGGTAAGCGAGTACGACGGAAGACCGGACATAAACGCCCTCGCCGAGAAAAAAAAACACCACAGACGAGAGAGTATGTCTTCCTCCGTCGCGCTCGCCGTTTCTTCCTTTTATCTCTTCAAACAACGAACTATATCTATTTATCATTTGGCAAAATTTAAATCCTGGGCATAAACCTACTTCGGGGCTATTGGCTGATTAAAAGTTTGTGTTTTGGGTTTGGTTACGGGTTTAATTGTAATTCTTTACGTAATATTATTTTATCTATGCAAGTATAACAAGTCATCAGAAAAAAAAAAAAAATCATCGGCAATATGTATCCGCACAGCCCGCCCGAACAAGTCTTTGCGTCTTCGACGTCGCATCGACTGATGTTTTTTTTTATCAATTTTTTTTTTCTTTTTTTTCCGTTACTTTTACCCTAGTTCTATTTATTTTGTCCCAATATTTTTTTAATTTTTCGATTTGGTTTTCTTCGCGGATTGTTACAGGAATGGGAGCCCTGCTCTCGCTGTTGCGCTCGGACTACAAGAACTCCGGAACGAAGAAGAGTCGTTCGATCAGCGGCGACACCCGGAGTACGGGCGGACGGGAGTGTCGTTCGGCCGACGGAAGCAACTACAGCGAGACCGGCGATCGTTCGACCCGGGAAGTCATATTTCCGGACTCGTTCGAGGTTCTTCCGCAGCCTCGCGATCTCAGCGTCGTTTACATGGGAGTGCCGCACGAGCAGCAGAGAAAATTCAGATGCAGATTTTGCGGCAAGGGCTATCGTTGGAAGAGCACGATGCGCCGTCACGAGATGGTAGAGTGCGGCGGAAAACCGCCGGCTTTTCAGTGCCCCGAATGCCCGTACAAGGCACGACAGCGTGGAAATTTAACGGTTCACTACAAGCGGCATCATCAGAAGTTGGGATACGACGACGCCGCGATAGCCTCGCAACTGGCGAACGTATCCAGAGAATAATGATTCGAGATCGGGTCTGGGCACCGAGCCAAAGCCATCTCTTCACTCTTTTCTTCACTTGTCGGTTCACTTAACGTACCTACCTCATGTGTTTTTTTTTTTTTTTTAATTACTATGATTTTTTATCTTTGAATTTTTTTTTTTACCCAACGAAACGAACGCCTCTTCCTCGCCCGACGCGCTGGAAGATGAAGAGATATTAATGATATTTTTTTAATTGCTATTCAAATTGCCGATTATCCTCCCCAATGCGGCTTGAACATTTTTATTGGGATAGGTGGTCGAGGTAATGGTGCCCAGACCGCCGGTAGACAATAATGTTTCTTCATACACAGCAAGGATGTACGGGAGTTAGATAATTGTTTCTGATCTAAAGGGACTCTGTACTCTACTTACGATTTCATTTCATTTTGTTTCTTTTAAGTGTAAAAAAAATAATCAGTTATGCGACCTCGGGTCCCTCAGCGGTGTTTATAACCATGCACTGTTTAATGTTCGTTTAATTGCGAAATTTCAATCGAATTGGGAGCTGTCTTCTTTTTTTTATTAATGTATGTAACTCGCTAATTGGCACTTTGCCGCCAAAGCGACGAGAGTCTTCCACGAGGAGACGGAATATTCCTCTTGACGACTTTGCTCACAAAAAAAATCCAGGTATTCCGCGTACGAACGGAAACCCCGGGGACATAAACGTCATTTATCAATTTCACCAAGTGCCGGGCCACTAGTGCCTCTCCAATTTACTTTATCATTCCAGTATTTTTTATACTATATACAAGAAAAAAAAAGACAAATAAGAATAGAAAAAGAAAAGAAATTTATCTCGAGCTTTTAATTACCTACGTCTTGGGAGGCGATAGGTAAAGAATAAACAAACTCGGGTGCATTTTTTTAAATATGAAGACAAGAAGAGTTGCGAGCACGCTTAGCCCTTCGCCTTTCGTACTTCGTCCTGATGACCGATCAATTATACTCTTAGACGCGTAAGGATAACAATTTTTTGTTTTCATACTTATTAATTCTCTCTGTCCATTTTTGGCGATACTAAGACACAACATACTATGTTTATAATGTATAAAGAGAAAGAGTAATTTTTTTTTTCGATGCACGCGCGCCACGCCACTCGTGACGAGCGTCAGTATTTTTGATATCAGTATTTGCGAACTTTTCGCTACCGTCGTGCCTGCGAATATCACCGTGGGATATACTCGTTACTTTCCACAGAACAAACACTCTCACACCGTTACCTAATGAACCTCCCCCCCCGTCCTTGCATCTATTCCTTAAGTATAAATAATGCTCTTCGTACTTCACAATACCCTCGGAACTGCGGTTCATCGTTATTTGTAAACTTATTCTCGGCCTCTTATCTTGTTTTGTTGTTTTTTTTTTGTAATTTGGTCTTTTGGTACCTATTGTATACTTAACTTTATAGGTAAGCCTTATGTTTCTCTTTTGTTTGATTGTTTTTTTTAACACTCCGTCTCTCTGACTTCGTTTAAGATAGGGTAAAATAAAACTGGCGGTGTTGCTAAATGAGCAGTATCACTCGCGACTTTTGTCGGCTCTAATACCGCCTCGTCGATATTTAATGTTTTTTTGGAAAGGTTTATCATACGTATTCAAATATCTATTCTTATTATCTATTATTATCTATTATTATTATTATTATTATTATTAATATTATTATTAATAAAAGACACACACTTTGTTGCGGGTTATTTTATAAAAAAAAAAAAAAAACAAACGAAGTACCAATGAATGTTTTTCTTCCCATAAGAACTTTCCCTCGAGACTTTCCTCGTATCGTTAATATTTATCGTTGTCATCTTTTCACCGTCATCTGTGTTACGTTCGATTATTTCTTTCTTGTTTTGTTCTCCCTTCCTCTGATCCGTCGAAGTTCAGACTTACGCTCACTGACGATAATTGATTTGTTTTTTTTTCAGGTGGATGGTACACCTTCCCACCGATAGACGAGCAGATATATCCGTGCGAGGCCTGCGGAAGACAGTACCGAAGATTGATATCGCTTCAGCGCCACAAGAGGCTCGAGTGCGGAAAGGAGGCTCAATTTGAGTGCATACTGTGTCACTCGAGATTCAAGCACAAGCACAGCCTGCTTCGTCACTACAACGTTCATCTGAGTACGCACGGCGACGTCGAGAAGTTGGATATCGTCGACCCGTCGGGAAAAATTGTTTGACACAACGAAGAGCAAAGAACTTGTCGGTATAAGATTCCGTGTGTGCCAAGGGAGTAATCGTTCTAGTTCTAGAATAATCTTAGGCTGTGATCGACTACAAAGAAGTTTCCGCGTGGAAGCCTTGTGACAATTAGCGTTAACATAAAATCGCATATCCGTGAACTCAAAAGGCCTGCGATATATACATCTTTCATTTGTTTGATTGTTTGTTACTTTTTTCTCTACCGTTCTATATTGTTCCTCGTTTGTCGCGATAATTATACGAGCAGAGTCACTTTTGTCCTCAAATAAAATTGTTGTCTCGATTAATCGATTGTCTCTCGTTCGCGTTTAAGGAAGAAATTCCCATCCCGCATTTCTCTCGTTCCACGCTGTTTGGGAAGATATCGTAGATTGGACAGTGGGTTTAATTGTTGTCTTCAGTTTCAGGTATCTCGATTCGCCGCAGGACAGTGAAGGCTTCGATGGTGGATTCAGCGAACCAGCTCGAGGAATCACAGACGAGCTCTCGATCGACTCGCGCTCCGGGAACATCCGCGTGCAATTCGTCCTACAAGTGTTGGAACTGCAATGGATTCTACACGACGAAAACCAGCCTGAAGCATCATATGCAAATGGAATGCGGAAAATCTCCGAATTTCGAGTGTCAAATATGCATGGGTCGTTTCACGTACGCGTGCACTCTCGCAGCTCACATGAAGAGTCGCGAGCATCATCGGACTAACGTCGGGAGGAAGGAAGAAATCGATGCCGGTAAAACGGACACAAAAGCAGCGGTCTCGTGTTCGCGGACTCATCAAAACTTTAGCTGAATTGTCGGCAATATGTGCAACGATGAAGTTGGAAGTCATTAATTTTTTTGTCATAAATTTAATCAATTAAATACATTTTTAACGAACCCATCGATATCTTCTTCAAAACCGTAGGAAGAAGTAGAGTCGTTAGGATTTTTTTTTATGTTCCCAGATAACTGACATCACTTTGTCCCATTAATGTCCTCGCGTTTATAAGAAGAAGTTGGCGAGTATCGCAGTAGAATCCGGTTGATCAAAGTTTGGAACAATTGTTTCATAATTATATTTACTTTCAGATATCTGGGCTCATCATCACTCGTCGCTGGGTCGGCCATCGGGACTAGAATCCGGACTGGAATTCTACGAGGGATCGACAACCCTCGCAAGGGAGGGGAGCTCGCGACCTTCCCATCCGAACATATTCCAACCGGTTCGAACGGCTCGTGGTCAATCGTCTTTCAAGTGCCCGAATTGCAATCGATTCTACATGAGGGCCTCCTGCCTGAAGCGTCATCTTCGCATGGAGTGCGGCAAGGCACCGAACTATCAGTGCCGGATATGCCTGGGACGTTTCACTTACAAGCACAATCTCGCCGCTCACATGAAGCTTCACGTCGAGGAGCCGAAGTATCACTGTATTCTATGCCCGAAGAAATTCTACCGACGCGACAAGCTCGCCGAGCACGAGAAGAAATTTCACCATTTGTTTGCAACCTGATCGAAAGAAAAAACAAATCGATGGTGCTGACGAATATACTTTTTTCTCTTCACTCGGATTTTTTTTTTTTTTTATCGTGACGAAAGCCGAGTAATTTTGTGAATATGCTAAATCCGACCGAACGTTTGTCGTTAACGTTGCGCTGTATCTTCCAAAGACACTGAATACGAGGGCGGTGCAGGTACGCCCGTAATCTCAGAATTACTTATCCAACCCGCTCTCTATCGGTGTCCCAGTCTAAATAGTATTTATTTACCAATCGAACGTTAAATTCAATGGAATTCAGTATTCGAAAGCAGCTGTTATAACGAACCGATAGTTTAATTGTCTCTTGAATATTTCTTCTTTTTTATACAGTAAACTTAAGTCGATAAATCGGTGCGACGAATCTGTTGAACGTCAAAACATACCGAAACGTATACGAAGTTGGATATCGTCTTCGATATCGTTTATAGTTATATAGAATAAAGCATCGATTGCGCCGAATGTCTGTCAGTGTCTATCCTGTCAATACAATGTAACTTATTATTATTATTTTCTATTTTTTTTTTTTAACCACAATTTCAACAGCAACAAAATTCTACGAACGAAGGTACTTTGGTGCAGCACGATTAACATAATTTTGTTATTTTCATTTTTTTTTTTAATCTCATATAACGTTT
Organism: Amblyjoppa fuscipennis; assembly: GCA_963575735.1. Lineage (NCBI taxonomy): Eukaryota > Metazoa > Arthropoda > Insecta > Hymenoptera > Ichneumonidae > Amblyjoppa > Amblyjoppa fuscipennis. The sequence goes on from OY754491.1 coordinate 18,654,096, forward strand.
CAAAGTTAACGAAGCGGCTTTTATCTTCTTTCAGGAGACTGGTTCAAGTTCGAGAGCACGCCGAGCTTCGAGTCCGGATTTCGCAAGGAGTTCACGTGTCACGCCTGTCCACGGACGTACAGCACACTTCCGGCTCTCAAGTTTCATCAGAAAATCGAGTGTAACCGGGAGCCCCGTTTCTTCTGCGACTATTGTACCTACAGATCGGTCAGACGTACGAGCCTGCAGCGTCACATGCTTCGACATACGAGAGATCCGCTTCTCTGACTTTCATGTCCGACGCGCGGATAAATTTCACGCAAATATTAATTTAAAACTTTTCACTTCATCGACTGTGTACTTCGGAATAAACGATTCATCTAGCTCTATCAGAGGCAGCGTTTTTGTAAGGTAATCCTAAAGAAGAAACTTTTTGGGTGAAAAGTCGAAAAGAAGAAACGTTTTTAATAGGACAATGCTAAAGAAGAAACAACCGCGATTTCTCGTAGAGTAATCGTTGCATATTCGTATGTTCTCGAATTAAGAAATGAATGTCATTTTGTCGGTTTCAGGTACCGATGTGCACTGGAACGTCGTCACTCGTCGTGTCAAGAGGAAGTCGTTTCCCTGTGGAACTTGTCCCAAGCTTTACGGAACCGCGGAAGCTTTGAGATTTCATCGGCGAGTAGAGTGCAATCGGAAGCCACGATTCACCTGCGATTATTGTACCTATAGATCCGTCAGACGCACGAGCCTTCAGCGGCACATGCTTCGGCATATCAGAGATCCACTCATCTAATTTTTTTTTTCTTTTGCAAAAAAAAAAACGAATTCTCTTGTGTACGTCGAATAAACAATTTGTGCAAGTTCTAGGATACAGGTGTTGTTAGAAAAACCGCGAAGGATGATTCGTTCGAAATTCTTAGCAAAGAAATCCGGCACAAGTTCTCTTTTGCCAGATATAAATTAACAATCAATATTATTTATTGATTACAGTGTCAGACTGGAGCTTCGCTCCTCGCCCTATCAAGATTAGGCGATACCCCTGTGCCGCTTGTCCCAAGCTGTACAATACCGTGGAGGCGTTGAGATTTCATCAGGGCGTCGAGTGCAATCGAAAGCCGAGATTCGCCTGTACAGTGTGCACGTATAAAACTTTGAGGAAGAGCAATCTTCATCGACACTTTCGTCGGAAACACGAGAAGGCGAAAAACGGGCGTTGAACTAGAAGCGAAAAAATGTGCAAAAGAAAATGGCAAATAATTTTTCTTTTTATTCTCAATAAATACGCCACTCGAACGAAGAAAAAAAAATCATCGATCTCGATTCACTCGTTGCATTGTCGGAGTTTATTTTTATTTTTTTTTCGTTAATTGCACCTAGAAACATTAGTTTATACAGTCGTTTTTTTTTTTCTTAATCGTTCGTGACTGGAGTTTTCCTCGAGGACCTTATCTGTCATCCGATCCATTCTCTTCCTCGAATCTTATATTAAAATTTCCCCGTTTTGAGTATACATATTTTGCAAGCTGTGGGGTAAAAGGAAGGAACGTTCGAGAGCTCTGTATTCCTGCACGCGCACAGATCCGGAAGCGGGGAGAGAAAGAGAGTTCAGTGCATCAGTGACATTGTATCTTCAGTGGTGGTGGAACTTATCGCGCGGGGGGGTTGAAGAATCGAACACTGTTAAATCTTTGATATTTTCAATTTTTCAGATTACGGTTGTGGCGAAGAGGAGAGCGCCGATATGCCGATGCAGGCGCTCAAATTCGACAAAAGCTGCTTTGCCGAACTCAAGATACCGAAGGCAAATTTTGCAGTTAAAAAAAAATCCTTCGATCAGTTCACATGCGGCAAATGCGGAAGATCTTACATGCGAAAAGACTCGTTGCAGCGCCACTTGCGATGGGAGTGCGGCAAGGAGCCTCTGTTCCAGTGTCCCTTCTGTCCTCAGCGTTGCAAACGCAAGCCACACTGGTTGAGACACATAAGACGCCAGCATCGCGAGAGAATCGGCGATATCGAGAACGACCTGATTGCCTATACACCAAAAATGGCGTACGATTTGAAGAAGGGATAAGACTGACTCCTTTTTATGTTTGTCTTTACTGATTGACATCTCGCATCGGTCGGCATTAATCCTTTCCGTGTGTTCCTCAGTCCATGTGCTTCTGTAACTGATTGCATTAGTGACGTATTTTCCGTACTACGTGACATTTGGTTGAAGATTGTGATAGAGATTTAAACCGGAAGTAACGTCAGAACGAATCCTTTCAAATTTTTCTGTGTAATGTCATTTAAGGTTTAAAAGAAAGATTTACAAACCGGAAGTGACGTTGCAGAATAAAAAAAAAATCTTTGGAATTATCTCGAATGCAGCCAGTGAGAGTCGTTTGTGTGATTTAAGGAACACATGGTTTATCTGCGAAGGTAGCGTATTTGCTACGTTGATAAAGTAGTTTTTTACAAATATGTTCTTCAATTTCTCACTTCTCACATTCTTTTTGTTTCAACGAGAAAGACCCGTTGCGGTTGAAGGATCAACAATTTTTCTATCCAACTAGGTGTAACTCGAGTGCCCGATTTGAAATTTGTACTACTGATATTCTATATAATCCAAGTTACCGAAATGATCGCTAGTTATCCATAAGTGCCTTGCAAAAATGTAACTTCGTATAATAAATCACAAATCCATTTGAAAAAATAAAAATAACAAAAATCGGCAGTAAGTATCCTCGCCGGGTCGTTGGAAATTGAAGACATTCATCGGTGCAGCTTCGTCAAAGGGTTAATAACTGTGTGATTGGGACATATCTTAAATTGCATCTCATTTTCAGGTGCCCATTCGGAGCTGGAGGATTTTCGGAGCGGCAAGTACCACGGAGGATGTTTTTTCCACGTGGAGAATCCGGATGATCCATCAGTCATCTACAGAAGCGATCATCCGGCGGATAGAAGAAAGAAAAGAAGAAAAAGAAGCTATAGCGATGAGAGAAGTATTGTGCTGAATTGCGACACGACGAACGATTAATTAACAATTTCATCCCTCTTTCAGCGATCGCAGCAAGAATCTATATAGTTTTTAAGTAAATCTACGTAGGTTAACTATCTATTGACAATAAATTCTCCGATAAGCAAATCCTATCCTACCGGATTATCCCGATATAAAATATAGTTTAATAAGTTAATTGCTCGTCGATCTATCTGAAGCTATTCTCACTATATCGCTGCTGAAATATCTCTCACTCTATCCACTATCTTTTTTCCAGATCTTCATCGATTCCCTGGATTCCCTGTGACTCAAGGAACTCGTTAAAAAAAAACCTCTTACCCGTTACCCTCAGACCGCTGTCTGTCCATATTCTTCTTTTCCCCAGAGCCCGCTCTATCTCTCGCACTATTTATATCTCTACAAAATTTTCTATTCATTTATTGGGACAGTAGCATGCGCACTAACTTTCAAAAAAAAAAAAAAAACCTTGTATATAGAAAACGAAAAAAACCACGATTTTCATCGCTTGCGGCGAGCTTCGTCTCTTTCGTAATTGAAATTACAAAATTCAACCATGAACGACACAAACAAAAAATATGACAAATCACACAAACACATACACTCATAGCTAGCTGCTTGGGGCTCAGATATAAGGTTTAATTAAAATTGAATTTAAAAAAAAGAAAAAATATGAGAAAAAAGGAATAGACGCACACAAACAAACAAACAAAAATGCACACATCTGTCAATAATTAATTCGTATTTGGAATGATCTCGTGACGAGGAGAAAGAGAGAGAGAGAGACGAAATTAAAAAAAAAAGGTGAATCTACAAAAGATTACGAATTTTGCAGCTGTTTCAATTTTTTTTTAATTTTATTTTTTTAAAATAAAAATATCGAAGATGACCGATGCCAATAAATGAAAAAAAACCCTGTGTTCCAGCGGAAGACCTGAGCATCACAGGGCTGAAGTGGGCGGCGGCGTGGCAGCGCTGGAGCGTTCCGTCGATCATGTGGCGTTCGGGTTCAAGTCTTGGCAAGGGTTTCGGGAGCGGTTCGTCGAATCCGGAGGGCTTCAACTGTCCGGCCTGCGGAAGGGTTTACAAGCTGAAGAGCAGCCTGAGGAATCATCAGAAGTGGGAATGCGGCAAGGAGCCACAGTTCCAATGTCCCCATTGTGTTTACAGGGCGAAACAAAAGATGCACATCGCCCGGCACATGGAGCGTATGCACAAGGAAAAGATCTTCAAGCAGGAGCTCGTCTAGGCTGGTGGCTGGTCTTCCGGTCCTGGACTCGAGGGAGAGAGAGAGAGAGAAAGCGCGTTTCGTCCTTCAGACTCGCGCCTTTCAGCGCTATGTCCTGCTGATGATGATGACGTCGCGCGAACACAAAAAAAAAACGACAACAAAAAAACGTCGATCGTACCACGAGATTTATGGAATTCACAGACACACACTTACACACAAAAAAATACAACAAAGAGACACACATAGGGAGAAAGAAACACACAAAATACATAGACGCTCCAACATCAAATGGTACAATGCTGCTGACGAATCGAAAAAAAAAAAGACAAAACGCCAAGTTAGTTTTTTACGGATATTAGTGATTATTGTTTCGCGCATCGTTTGCCCGCGGTACATGCGGTGTCCTCCGGTGATTGTGGATTTTTAAACAGAAAATGGTCGATGAGGGCGGGAGAAATGAGAGATTAAGAGGAAGCTGCCGTTGTTCCGACGAAGAAGATGAAGAAGATACGTCGCTGGTGTACGACGCGCAGAAGTCGACGAAGATTGAGCTGAAGACATGTAAGCAGCAGCATGAATGTCCCGTTTATCGTTTTAAGATTGTCGCATTTCTTTTTTTTTTTTTGTTTTCGAGCCTTATTATTATTAATATTATTTTGTGTAATTATAGTGTTTCGCGTATCGAGCATACCGATGAAACGAGAGAAAACGCGTCGATCTCTGGCTCGGGGCCGTCTGCGACGAGAAGCGTGATTTGTCGGGTGGAAAAAAAAAAATGATAGAACAAAACGAATCGTTCGAATTGAAACTCGTGTTGGCCCTTGCAACTACCGGGCTTCCCCGTACGTACTACTAGAATTTAAGAATCGAGGATTACAGATAAGTGTAAACGTGTTTTTTTTTGCGAGATACACGGTGATACATCAGCTTAGTTAGTCGCGGATGGTTAAACCATTCGCTGTTACAAAAAGGCGTTTAGATATCAATCGCGCAGCTTTTTTTTTGCCTACTCCTCGCAGAGTTTCGGACATCAGAATCTGAATTGAATTTTTTTTTTTTCGATCAAATCGAATGTTATCATGTAGAAAAAGAGAAAAGAGAAGAACAAGAGGAAGATATTGTTTTATTCGTATTGACGATTAACCGGTGACGTTGAAATTATCGTTAGAGTTTAGATATTATTTTGTGAGACAAAAAAAATTTCTCGTTGTTTTAATATGGCAGCCATTTTGGTACCGAATTCCTTCGGTGTTCCTAGAACTGGTCATATTCGTGTAGAAGCTGAAAATCGGCGAGGCGGAGGAAATAAAAATTTACAAAAATTAAAAAAAAAAAAAAAAACCACTGCTGCATAGGCATGGTGGTGAAAAAAAGAAAAATGAAATAATAACGAATTGAACGAGCAGACAACCCCGAGCGAGACTGAGACCGTCCGGAAAACCGGAGCTCTTCCATAGCAACCATTCTGGTCACACTGGTTCCATATTTTTAAACGGACGTTGCCGTGCGCGTGTGGCTCACTGGGACTTGACGAAATGGAAATTCAACGAATGATCAATTTTACGATCTATGAAAGAGGAAAAAGTCGTGTACAATTTTTTTTTGTTTTTTTTTTTTGGTTTTTATGAAACATCTTCGACCTGGCACTAGCGAATTACCGAGCACACGAACCAAGCACACGTTTATTCAGACCAGAAGTATAACACGTACTACACGAAACGACACACAAGCAATAATGTCCATTCCGAATTCTCATATCTCATATCATTCTCATCGCCAAATACTTTGACTTCCATACGTATATAAATATATTTAGTCAGTCACCACACCCCCCCCCCCTTCATCCTAGGAGAGTAATTTAAAAAAAGCCTACTATTATTATTATTGTAACATTAATAACAGAGACACTCAGATGTAACGATAAACTAACGTACAAGCAAACGTATATAAAAACTCGCGAGCCGCGTCGAGCCATAACGTGCTTCGCGATCGAACAGACTGCCAGAAGTAACCGCAGATTCCTACAATGCATTTAAGTATAAATAATATATAATTAATTAATGAGAATCCACAGTTTTTTTTTTTTTTTCTATTTTTTTTTGTTTTGTTTTTTATTTAGTGCCTCCGTCGAGGCTTTTTCCTACCCAGATTCTCTGTTCTTGTTCGTCTCTATAACTACTACCCTACTTGTGCGTTTTTTTTTTTTTTTTTTAATACTCTTCCTTTAATACTTAAAAATAATTTTACTCGTATACGAATATAGGTAAAAGGTGATAGTGTCGGTATGAGAACGCGTCGTGCCAGGTCGAAAGATTGAGCATGAGAAGAAATGGAGACGGAGAGCCAACAGAGCCGAGTACCGATAAATTCGTTAACGAGATAAACTAACTTTGTCAAACTGTCGTTCCTGTGTGTGTCTGTTTCTTATATGTCCTTTCTTTTTTTTTATACAAACATACACTATATATAGATTACAATATATATATATAGAATATTCTTCCTATATTCATTAACAAACCCGGTATACTAAACGCGCGCCTCCCCGAACGGTGGGGGAGGGATCAATCAAAGTAAAAAGTGCCACGTGCCCAGCAGCGATGCGCCACGGAGCACCATCAAGTATTAGCGATTATCGCGTCCTTAGGCGTTAAGCTACGAATAAATCGTGATCGAACCGAATGGTACTCGGCCGTATCCTATTAACGGCTGACAAAAAAAAAAGCAAAAAACAAGCAAAAAGAGAAACCGAAAAAATTACAAATAGACGATGGGAAGACAAAGATTGGAGAGAGAACAGTCCCGTATTCCTACGCCACGCCAATCGCGCGTCACGGCCGTCCAACTTTCCATACCGTAGACAATATTTATGAGACAAGCTAAACTAAACTATTACATAACTCATACACGTATAAACGGTAAGAAAAAAAAAGCCTGAACGCGGAGAGAATAGATTTTAATTTTTTATAGCACCCACCCCCTGGTACGAGGTAACCCGTGGATGTTGCGCAATCGATTTTACTCCTCGCACTAAAAATTCGGAGCAATTTTTCACAACGCTGATCTCGTGACAGAGAGAGAGAGAGAGCTACGAGAAGGTGAACTCGTATCCCACGCGGCCTTGTTAGAATAAGAATGGTCCATTGATGAATTTATTCATAGATTTAAGGGGGCGGAGCGGTTTGACGATTTTGCGCAAAAAAAAAACGCTTTCGATGTTCTTTTTTTATCAGTAAAAAGGAAATTGGTCAAAAAATTCTCTACGATTGATTATTCTTAAAAAAAAAAAAAACTCTAAGAAATCACTAGTTTCGTATAATATCGGAATTCGAACACCGATAAAAAAAGATTTTTTTTTTCCCGATAAAAAAAGCATAAAGCTCGTTTTCATGCCTGAAATTTTCGAACATTCGAACAGAGAGCCTCGTTTTAATTTCTTCATTCGTTGTAAAAATTAATCACAGTCTTGTGCTCTCGATGGGAGGAGCTGGTCGATTGCGAAACATCTACGGAATTTCGTACCTCAGCATATAGTCGCACTATGAGCGTGTACACGAACAAAATGAAAGAGAAAGAGAGCCGAGCTCGTTTTACGAAGAGAAGCGAAGCCAATGATGCACGAGCTACGTTACTTTATCCGAAAAAACGTACTATTCTAAAAAAGATTTTAAAAAAATTAATTTTAGCGTCGTGAAGCATTTCGTGCCCGCTTCTCTTTTTGCACTCGTTCGTTGGGGATTTTTCGATATATTTTGGAAAACCGAGCGAGCCGACGAGAAACAACAATTTTAGGCTTATAAGTAGAGATAATGTAACACGGGCGTTTACGATCGCCGGTGATTATAATTCATTATAAGAATTTCGATGAATGAATTTTAAGATTTAACGAGACCGATGATGATGATGATAATGATGATGATGATGATGATAATGATGAAGAGGATGATGATACGTAGTTTATAAATAATACGCGTAACGATTAGGATGATAATGTTAAATTGAGATAAAGAGAAAGAGCGTTGATTGATCGACTTTATATACATATTATTAGCTATTGGATTGATAATTGATAATAATACTGCCTCACGAGGCCTTGATACGTGACGGCAATGGGAGCGAAGAAACGATCGCTTCTTCGGAAGATCATCCGAAATTGGCGACCGCTCTTTGGCTCGTTCGACTTGTCGTCATCAATGGAGATTATTAGATTATTATTAGGGTTTAAGCACTAGATAGGCTAAGGTATATCCATCTTTCTAAATGCGCCTTAGTTTTGAAAAAAAAAAAAAAAAAAACAGAAAAAAAAAACAAACAAAAAAACAGTTGGTCGAGCCGAGCCGAACGAATGTCACGTTAACGATTGAGAGACGGCAGTGGGAAAGAGATGCAGGTTCCCTTTTTTTTTTTTTTTAATCGCAAAGACCGGATTACGCAAATTGTTCAACAGCAGTAGAGATCCCTCGTAACCCTTTCGTTTCTCTTTCGTTTCATTTATTGCATGACTCCGATCGAATTTAATCAAGCCTATTTTTTTTTTTTTTGTACTTTCGATAGAAACCACTTTTTTCGCTGTGCCAATGCTGAGTTTTTGCAACGTGACGCTGTGGATGCTCGATCCAAAAGGGCTTTCCCAAACGATAATCAAAAAAAAATAAAAATTGGGGGGAGGAAAAGAAATTGGACGCGGACGTACCCGGGCGCGAAACGTTTTTGACCGAGAGACAACTCTTGCAAACATTATTCGAGAATTCGGGGATATTTGTCAAGTGCTCGACTGGATCGCTATGTAATTTTTTTTTGTTTCTTATTAATTTCACTTTGCTAATTGGGATTTAATTGGATTTTTTTTTAATCGGCTTTATGTATAGTAGTATGATATATATAGAGATAGGTGTACGTAATATATCTACGTGGACATATAATTGATTGATATTGAGATTTTTTTTCGGCATAGGTATCGGATGTTTTAATTTTCTTCATCTTTTTTTTTGTTTTTTTTTTTACGTTTCGCCACTGTAATGTAGACACTGGACCGGTGTCCGTTTTTCGTTTTTGTTCTTGTTCCTCATTTCGGCAACTGAAAAAGAAAAACAGAGACTCCAACGGAGATTGCGTATCTCACACTTTCGCACGCGCGCATTCGGTCGATCGGAACGACGAATTATCTCGTCTACATGTGCCTTTTGAAAAATCCAATTTGAGATATATCGCGATAACGCCCAGTATCGAGGATAGAAGTTCATAGCGAATATAGAAAAAAAAAAAGACTCGTGAGTCAAGAGATCAAAAGAATATCATAATTCGATGATGAAAAACAAACAAAAAGGTTAAAAAAAAACTTTAAAAAAGCAACAAAAAATATTATATAATGAAGATAATGAGCATATTAAAAGCGTAAATGGTTATTTACGTTTCGCAAACGCCTTTTACCATTGGCCTAAATAGTCTATCGTAGCTTTTTTCCGCGCGCGCATATAATCGGGCTTATTAATAATTGAATTTATGTTTAATAATTAGATGATAAATTTAACGTGGCTGACGTTGCCAAAATTTTTTTTTTTTTTTTTTTGTCGTATCGAAAACAAAAAATGTCTCTTTTGTTTCTTGTGGTGACGGTTTCGGATATGAAAGATTCTTACCGAAAAAAAAACAAACAAAAAAATCAACAAAACGACATAGCGTTATGAAAAAAAAAAAAAATTATTAAATTCGTAGAGTAACATGCGAGGCAAGACGCATTGGAAAAGTATAAATTACTCGCTGTGGAGGAGGCGGGGTTTGATGGATATTCTCTTTTTTTTTCTTAAGTTTAATCGCGAGCGCGTACTATATATTTCGTATCTAGATAAACTCGATCGAATTGAAGATGACGAGTCATTCGAAACTGCAATCAATTTATATTTCGTTTTCTTTTTTATTTTTTGATTATGAGATAATCGTATAATTATCGTAGACGCCTCAGTTGTGTTCCTTTACGACACAACGTACATCGTGATATTTAGACGCTAAATTTGTTTCGCTAAGAGGGCGGAGAGCTAAAATTTTCGAGGTTTAAGAAAAATAAATAAAATCGTGCAGACAGGTGAATTAAAAATAAAAATGAAATTGATGACGACACGAATGTTACGTACATGCCATCCAGGTATTTAGAAAGTACACTGCTTTATTTTTTGTATGATAAATATTATATATCTCTATATTATATTGTGAAGAGAAAAAAAAAAAACAAAAAAGCGAATAAATTCAATTATAGTGTTCCCAGTTCAGAACGGGAAGGGTGAGATCGAAGGAAAGGAAAGGAATAAAAGAGTGTTGTTTAGGAATAAGGAGAATTAAAACAAAAAGGGCGTGATTGAGAAAATTGTTGCGTGCACGAACGAACAAATAACTGAACGAAAAAAGAAAAATTATTAGATTTGCTCTAGTATACATATATATATATGTATATCTATATATATATATATATATCTATATATATATATAAACAATTTTACTAAAACCTTTTGTATTTTTCGGCCAAACTGCGAGCGGTGAGCCCATTTTTTTTGTTAAATCGAGAATGAATGAGAGATTGTCTGTGTGACCGAAGGAAGCGTGAGAGATATGAATTGTAAACGAGCGACGAATCGATGATAAAAACGAATGGAGAAAAAAAAAAAACAAAAAATCTACGATATAAGATATTATATTCTATATATTATATTGGCGGAGACAAGACAGTGATGATGAAGAAAAGCTTTTTTTCCACGATGACGGACAAAAATGGGAACATAGACATTATTTTATAATTTTTATCCGGCATCCGATTGATCGTCCAACGAATTCACACGTACTATTAAAGACAACAACCGATATATTAGAGTAATGCGAAAAGAAAAAAAAAACGAAAGAAAAAAAGAGAAGTTTAGCCTGTCGGTGTCTTTGTAATCTTTGTACACGACGAACGTGGCCCGAATCTTTAAAAAAAAAAAAAAAAAATGACGAGTGGCTGACAAATAGCTTCCGAGGTCTAAGAAATTGACAACTCGACCAATTCCAATAATAATTAATCGGCGGCGGGCTCACTCAATAATGATATCAATTGTAACGAAGAAATTCGATGATTCGGGCCGCGAGTCCCCGAAGAGAGCTATTAAAAATTTAATAAGAGAAACAAATATAATAGATAATAGTTGGGACGAGAAGGGCGCGTTATATCGTGAGAAAACACCACGTCGAAGCAAACACGGGGCCACAGCGTTTGTCCCCCCCCCCCCCTGCACCACCTCCCTGATAAGCGTATTAGCCTTTAACGCAGAACGTAAAAATATCCAGCAATTAAGAATAAAAGCAAAAGAAAAAGAACACTTTATGAGATAAACAAAAAAAAAGAAAAACAAAAGTACGTGAGCGAGAAAAAGAGCGAGAGTTGAAACAAGTAGGTTTGTAAACCGAGAGAGCCTTGTGTTAAGTGCCTTCAAGTACGATTTAGATAATAGGCTAGAGAGAGGATGATAAAAAAGAAAAACAAAAAAAAAGAACAAGAGGCGCTGGGCGCGTGAACGGATTTTTTACGGTATTAATGAAACCGGGTGAAACCATCGGAGAGTACGAGGACTTGTCGGGCTTTCGGTCGTCGGTGAAACATATTTTTTAAAAACTCTGACACTTGGATCGAAGATCTATCTCCAGCTATGCAAGAACGAAAGCCCTAAAACTCGTGGAATTAAGAAATAATAATGATAATAATATCTCACACAATCGTTCTCACGATTGTTCGTTTCGATGAAAGGATAAGCGTAAATTAATGCCGGTAGATCCGGTCGACAATTAATTATCGTAGCGAGAAAATTTCCGAACTGGTTTTCGGTATTGATCGCTTGTTCGGCTGTGCCATTTTACATTCGAGTATCAAAAATTCAGAATACAATTTTTTTAAATAATAACTTTATAGTACGCTTTGGATGATGACGATATCAAGTGTCGATGGTGCAATTGAAAAAAAAAAAAAAAAAAAAAAAAAACCGGTGAAAATGTTTCAATCGCGACTGCGAGAGCTACATCCGAATTGAGAAATCGTACTGTCTGGTTCATCTTAACTGCGTGGCCGATACCCGGTGCACATCTCGAGACCAGTGATATTTTTTTAGAAATTATTTATTTACGCCGAACAAAGAACAGTAATCTCGACGACTCGCTATACTGCCAATATCCGCAAGGGTGTATCTCTCTCTTCTCACCTATTATTATTATTATTATTATTATTACTATTATTTTCTTTTTGTAATCCATTGTTTTTCCTCAATAACTATTAATTTTTCTCATTGTCCGCGCATCCACCTGTTTCTTCCTTCAAGTGACTTGCAATGTGATTCTTGTATTATTCCACCGGTTATTTATTTCTCTTTATATAATCCTATACGAGCGAGTCCCATATACCTTCGCTACCGCTTCTTCGAACTATCGTTTAAATAGTTTCTATTTTTCTTCGTTCTTATTAATCCGTACAATTATCATTATAATAATAGCTACATTGACGCTCACACGTGATGCGGCATAAGACACGGTCAGGGCGAAAGATCGGACTCCGATCGCACGAACAAGCAGCAAACATTATAGCAATATATCGTTCGACGAAACGAACCGATCTTTCGCTCTTACCGCCTTAAGTACGATACACTTAGTACAAGTTCCCCTCCCTTTTGTCATCGTATTAATCGAATGTACAGAAAGCATGCGAAAAAAAAAGAAAAAAAAAAAAACTCGAACTCAAACTCCGCTCAGCGCCTCAAACACAAAAAATAACTTGTAATCATAATAATTCTTTTCGCCATGTATTTGCCAACGAACGATTATAATTTTTTTTTTCTTCTCCTTTTTTTGTCTCCATTTTTATATTAATATTATTTAGAGAACAACAATTATTAACGATTACGCTATCATAACGAATAATCTTTCTAGATACTTTTTTTTAATTTTTGCCACACAATACAGATCACATGTACACGCCAAAAAAAAAAAAACTGACGCTCACACCATGAACAAGAAAAAAATTGTATTCTATACTATTGTATTGTCACACAATTCGATGAAGAAGTCACACCATTACACGTCTACGAAACATAACGCGGCTTCATTATAATATTGGCTTTTAATTATATCCGAGAGAAACGGTCGCTTGCTTAGAAAATTGTAAAAAAAAAAAAATTGTGGGCACAGAGCTTCGGCGCTGATCGTCATCTCCACGAGGCTCGACGTCGTTCCACTTTGAGAGTTCGTCGTCGAGTCTCGCGAAGAGACGAATCACACGCCTGCCACCGGTTCGCGTTTTCCACTGTTCTGTTCTTCTTGTTTTTTTTTTTTTTTGTTGTTTTTTTTCTTGTTTTTGTTTCTAACATCAGAGTGAAAAACATTAACGAACGTATCGTTGCGATTCTTTCGAACATTCCAAAACAAACAATAATGCTTGAATCTTTTTACCCATTCTTTTTTTTCTTTTTTGTCAATTTGTAGAAAGCCTTGTATTGGATTTAGAGCAAAATAAAGTCTAGAAAGGCAATCGTCGAAAATCTTCATTTTACGCCTTTCTCATATAATAACTGTTTTCGAAGAAACATTTTATTTATAGTCGGCGATGACTTCAATGTGGAACACAGCAGAACTACTGTTCGAACCGATCTATAGGTAAACAACAAACAACTGGGGATATCTTCTTTCGCAGGTCATGGTTGGATTAAAATGCCACGTCTTCCCCATACTGACATGATATTTTTCTTTTATAGGTGCTCCGGAGAGGCATCCGAAGAACGGCGCCAAGGATTTAAAAAAAATGAAGACAACCATCTCTTCCGGAAGAAATACAGCACATCGTCAATTGTCCATTTACAAAATAGCCAATGGCGCTAATGAATTTGGGTCTTGAGTTTCAGGCCACCATCGGGGACACCGAGAACCGCAAACAACAACCTGAAGAAAATTCGGTCGAAGAAATTCCGGATTTTTATGCCACCGAATGATGAAGAAGAAAATGGATAAGAAGATAACGAAGAAGAAAAGGTCAAATTCACAATAGTCGTCTATAATTCCATAATCACAATCATCACGCTCCAAAATAGTGTATTCCCCGTTCGAACGTTCATCATCAATCACCACCACACACCCCCTCCGCCATTTGCTCGTTGTTGTTAGCTTGAGACTTGGTTGTTTGGCATGGACCGCGCCGTTGAACAAAAAAAAAAAAAATGAGAAAAAAAAAGAAGCGAACGGTGAAAAGCGAGACTCAAAAAAAAATCCACGACTCGTGTACACACTTCGATGTTAGATAACCGTGGTTTTACTAACGACACGATCGCACTGTGCTTTCACGCTTTCAGGGTTCTTCGCGAGCCTCGGCTGGAGATCCGAGGGTACGAGACGCGGTCAGCGAAGCTCCAGCGAAGTTCCAGCACCCCTGGCGCCCCAGCGTCGCGCTCGTCTTCATTGTCCGGCCAGGCACGTCGGTCGCAACAACAATAGGCCTCTGACGATTTCCGCTCACGATCGACGTCACGACTGCTCCCGTTGCGGCAAGTCCTACAAGAATGCCTACATACTGAAGAGACACCTGCTCTACGAGTGCGGCAAGGCCCCGTCGTTCAGCTGCCCGCACTGCGCCTTCAGCTCCAAATACGAGAGAAACCTCAAGGCTCACATAAATCATCGTCACGTCGAACCGTCGACGACCGCGGTCAATCAGCGAGCCTGAAAACGGCCTCGGCGTCGAGCATCGAGTTACCAAGATTTTTAAAGCTCCAATTGGCTGATGATTTTCTTTTTATTCGCGCGATTCAAGCGCAATGTGCCAAAGATACGTTTACGTATAAATTTTTTTTTTCTTTTTTTTTTGCACGATTCCAAGGTGTCCGATTTATCGATGGTTCGATACATTATTATTATTTTTTCTTATTATTTTGTTGTTTGTACTTTAAATCGTCTCGAAACGAGGGATCGAGCCACCTCCGCGTATTCTTGCCGCTTGTTCATTGTTGCCGGCACTGGAGTATCCCGAGCGGAGGGTGGAAAAAAGTTGTTTTCTTTAGTTTCTATTCTCTAGGAATTCTTCGCGAAAAATGTGCCAATATTTACTATTTTTTTTCGTTTATTGTCTTCTTCGCTGAAGCGCGCATCCGTAATTGCGAGACGGACTTTTCGCGTGGATCGAACAAGTTATTTTGTTTATTTTGATGAAATCGCTCGAGAGCGAGAAATTATCGTTACCGCTGATATATCCGAGATTATACAAGGGGTCACTGTTGTCACGCTGTAGAATATTCGCAGACCGACGGAGGTGCAGACACAGAGATCCGATCTCGATTTTTGCGTCTCCGGTGAGAGAGAGACTCGACGCGACGCGTATCCATGACAATATTTTATCGTACGAACACCAAAGTCTTCTACTTGTAGACACTTAGTTTTTCGTTTCTTTTCGTGGTAGCATGAAACAAGATGCAGAGGAAGTATATTGTATCTCTTTTGTGTTCGAATTTAGCGAGACCCGTGTTCAGGGTGTCTTGATATCGATTAGATACAATACGATAATGTAATTACGTTCGACGAGAACGTGGACATAGATCAGTGACGAGAGTTAGAAAAGAAAGAAGCGGTGTATAAAAAAAAAAGATTGTTTAGCGATCATAGTGATCAAGTTAGAAATGTCGGCGCAGTAGGTAGAAGTTGTTCCCATTTAATCCGCGATGGCATGAGATGACGAAGAGAGAATCACATTGTTGAATATTTGTACGGACTCGAGGAGTTCCCGGAGTTGGGGTGAAATTATACAAATATGGGGTTGGATTGAAGATGTCGCGCGAGCGAGGAGGGAAGTATTTTACTCGGTCAACTCCTCGACGTTCCGTTAATGCTAAAACGCCCAATTATTTTTATACAAATTATAAACGACGATACGTGGTGAATTTTTTCAAGAGAATTTTCCCGTGGGCGGGTCCGGAGTGTCCCGTTTCATAAAAAAAAAAAAAAAAAAAACGTTGGCGGTGTTGTAGAGAGCTAGAGAGGAAGACGAAGAAACGATTGTGATTTGACACATTGATAAATCCGTATTGGTAGATTCATTGATAGATTCGCATTTAAACGTGAAGTTCACGTCCTCGCGGTACAGCAAAGGCAATCCGAGTACTAAAATTTGAAAAAAAAAATCGTTTGTACAAACAATATTTGGAAAATTTTATTGCACGATCGACTTGACTCTACCGCAAGGACTAGCTTAAACAACCCGTAGCCAAAATCAAATTTCTCAAAGCAACGAAAAAAAGAAAAAAAATGAACTGCGTAATATTAACTGTTAAGAATCTCATATTAAGCTCCGTAGTACGGAGAGTCTAGTTCGAGTAGGAGAACGAGCATATTTTTTTTTTGGGAAGAGAACCTAGTCAGACCAGAAACGCAAGCGTTTTTCTAGGCCGCGATGAGAACGAGTAACGGCTGATTGGGTCGAACAATCTAACTGATAGATATTCAAACATAGAGAGTATATTTAAATAAATAAAATATATATATATTATATTATTACATCACATCTTTGAAAACGACGATGTATAAAATTGTAAGCTAATATTCACTGCGATCAAACGGGCAAACGAAGCCAGTCTTACTCAGAGTAACGCTTGGCTCGGTCTACGTTGCAATGAAAACGATATGAAAAAAAAAAATTACGTTATCCGTAAATGATATTCTAGTCAACTTTCGAACGGTGAAGGGCCGAATCCTCTTATTCACCGTACAAACTTCGATCTGTAAAATCGCGCTCTCTCGCTCTCTCTCTTTATCTCAGTCTCTCTCTCTCTCTCTCTCTCTCTCTCTCTCTCTCTCTCTCTCTCTCTCGTGTATTTATCCTCGTAGATAATTAGCAATGACTTTTAAGCTCCTTCCGATTTCTCTTACTTCCTGTAGACGTTATTAAAAAAAAACTACGTAAACATCAACTATATCTTCAAATAAGATTGAAAAAAAAGAAATGAATTTTGTCGAATACGAGGTGAAAAAAACAAACTATTAGTCAGTTATAAAATTAGACGCAGAGTTGCAGTTTGTTGAAACTAGTCGTGACCTTTTATCTACCACTCCTTTATGGTATACTATATACTACTCTATAAACACGATTCAAATATACATAAAATAGCTGTCGTTCGAAAGGAACGGCGGTATACCCTAAATCTCTCGAAATATCTTGCCTGGACTTTCTCCGATTGACCCTCTTGATTGTCGGAACATCGTTAATGAAAAATGGATTCGAGACCGATTAGCCTATTATTGCGATCGGTGCGGAATGATTTTTGTCACTTCGTTATTCACACGGTGTACTCGAGCCATGACATAACACACACACACATACACATACGGACACACACACAGTCACACGAGCTTCTCTATACTTCTATAGGCTTCTCTGTGCCAAAGGAATCGAGTTACTTGTAAGAAGACTCTCGCGTTATCTTTCAGTCGATGCGAAATTTCGCTGAAAAAAAAAATAGTAAAACAAACTTTCGACTTCCAATGTGCTTGTCCGTTTTATTCGGCTGAAGCGATATCTCGGTATTCTCTCATTGCATCGACTGAACGCGTGGAGCGAAAGCTGCTGAAACGTGTCTTCCAAGTATCCAAAGTGAAAAAAAAAGAAAAATTAAACCTATACGAACAAGATCAAGTAATTCGAGATTTGCCAAAATTGCGCTCGATTATGAAGATGGGTGAATTAAAAAAAGGAAGAAAAAAAATTGAAGCTAAATCACTTGCACGCGGACGAGACAAGTACGCAGCACAAAGACTGAATACACACACGAGAAGTGAGACATATTGAATATTATAATATATTACATGAAATGAGAAACATACCATAGAGCGCATACGTTCAACGATCGTCGGCAGTGCGCGTGTGCGCATTATCGTATGACGTAACGTGTTACTTTTTTGCGAGTCATCGATCGTTATCCGATTGATTGTTATCTTTCGTGCCAATAGAACGAGGGAAAGCCAGCTATGCAATACTCGAGTCATCGTACCGGCCTTCGAAAGCTGGATCACGAGAGATGCCTATATATATATAAATATATATATACATTATACATATTATATACATAGAAATATTTTGAAGCCAAACGAAGAAAAAAATGAAGCGTATATTGGAAATATATACATTGAAGGGAGAAGAAACAAATGAATTATATATACAGAATATACTTATACATATATGCATTATATATATATCTGAATTAAACAGCGAAATGATCAAACCAAGTTGATTGTACGGAGATAAAGAACAACAACCTTAGCTCGTAAGGAGAATCGCGATAATAATTAGTTCATAAGGGTTTTTCTCTCGAAGAAACGCATTAGCATGTGAATAAAAAAAAAAAACAAAAAAAAATGGGAATTGTTTGATTGGTGGAAGTAAGGACAGTTTGGACCGTAGTTGGAGATCCATTGGTTTACAGTGTTGGAATGATAGGGTTGAAAATACGGACACGCATACGTAGTCTTATTCGTTGAAGTAACATACGAAACGAAAAAAACAAAAATCTATATCTATATTAATTAATGATAGTGGGTGTCGTAACTACCGAGATGCTAGTACGATTATATAATTTGTGATTAATTCTTCTTTTCATTTTCGTTTTGTTTCTTTTCTTTTCATTTCATTTTTCCATAACTAACTACGATTGACATTGTGAGTGTATCAATGATAACCGTTGTGTTTATAGCGAGGAGGCAGATTTAAAAAGGACGCATATTAATAAAGAAATTAATTAAATCGTTCAGCGAGGACAATAGAAATTTACGCTTTAGCCATCAGGCTTTTTTTTTTAACATAAGCGAAAAAATCTACTAATCAATCTCAACTCGAGATTATTTTCCAATCCTCTTTGACATCATACTGACACACATTTTTCTCTGATTTCAGGCTGGATACGCTGCCACTGTGGAAGACGATTCAAGCATATCTTCTCGCTGAGCTGCCATCAGCGCAACGAGTGCGGCTACGGATACCAGTGTCTCGACTGCGCTTTCACGACGGACAAGTTGTATCTCTGGCTGCAGCACAGAAAGCGTGGATGCGTCAGAGCATGGCTCGGTCATACTACCGAGTAATCATCATCATCCCACCGGAGGATGGCAAAAAATGACTATAATCGTCCGGAATTTTATTATAATGTATCGTTTTAAGAATCAAAGTTTGGCCTAAATCGGGTAACAAGTGTGAAACAAAAAAAAAATATTGTTAACGAAGAAGCCTTCTGATAAAAAAATTCCGTTTCTACTTCAACTTTTATACATATCTTTATTATCTCAGACGGATCTCTCTTCTGTAATCCATGCGACAACTACTATAATCGAAAGAAACGAAAAAAGAAAAAACTTCTAACTAATACTTCAACTGGGGTCCCGGTGAAGGTTCTCACGCATGTTCATTTGCTTTTTTTCCCATAGGCTACCTGGGCTACCAGGAGAAGCCATTCGGATGCGAGCGATGCGGTCGAAGATACAAGTGGAAAACTTCGTTGCAGTGTCATCAGAGAGACGAGTGCGGCAAGGAGCCACAATACAAATGCTACTTCTGCGAGTACAAAACGAAAATACGCTCTAACTGGATCAGACACGAGAAAACTCACACGAATCCGCGAGGACGTAGGCCAAGTTTGCAGCCAATGAACGTTATCACGATATAGACGGGTGCGACGATTGTCATCGGCGAGCATCTCTCCAAGATTATAGAGGACCAAAAATTCCAAAGGCTGCTTGTGCCCAGATGTGTGACTAATGTTAACTCAACGACACCAAAGATTCTATCGTTCAGTTTCGTACCCCACGATAGCCTCGCGGTACCAACGAACATTTATCCTCTTTTCTTCTTTTTTGACACCGGCTTGATTCCACGGTCGAGTTTGTCCATTAATAAACGAATAATCGTTCCACGATCATTTACTGATTAATCTCCGACACGATGTCTCTATTATGTATTCCAAAGTCGCGGTTTACATCCCGGTGAATGGAACAAATCAATAATGTAGAGCACTTCTATAATAATTTTCTTCTTGTTCGTTTCAGATTGGGATCCGTTGGAACAGAGGAAGCCGACTCTTGTGCCCCGTCGTCTGCGCGTTATCTCTAGGAAAGCCCTATCAAGAATGAAGTATCAGTGCAATTGCGGGAGGAAATACACCCAAAAATGCTCCCTCGATCGTCACGTTAAATACGAATGCGGCAAACTTCCGAACATACCGTGCCCGCAGTGCGGAAAATTGTTCAAGCACCGTCATCACGTCAGCGAACATATGAGGAAGTACTGCCCGTTCAAGAACAACATACCCAACGCATATTGATCGATAAATGTAATGTTAATCTTACGTTTTAAAAACGTATTGGAATATCGATTTTTTTGTTCTCGAGTATCGACGTTAAATAAATTGTAATAATGTTTCTTAAGCCCTGTTCGATTCCTGGGTAATCGTCGTTGCTCGTCAATATTTTTTACTCACTTTTCAACGATGATTTCTTTTCAGGTACCATATTTTTCATTTTTAGTCGTTACATTTATGATTTATGCTTTTGACTGAATGTTGTCGTACTTCTTTTTTTTTACGAAGGTCGATGAAGAAATATGTTACCCTACTAATGCGAGTGTGTTTGTGTTTTTTTTTCTTTTCTTGCAGCTGCGAGATTCATGCTTCAGTACGAACAAGTCGCTTCTGCGCATCAGATGACGGAGATGATGGGACTTCACACCGAGAGGAGGTACCCCTGCGATAATTGCGGAAAAGTTTACAAGTGGCGTGAGTCACTGTTTAAACATCGTCGGGTCGAGTGCGGCAAAACACCGCAATTCGCTTGCGAGATATGTGGCAATCGTTTCATGCACAAGCATCATCTCGTCAAGCATCTCACGTCGATTCATCAACTGGCCGTTGCACCGCTCAACGGAATGATCATCATGCATTGATTGATCGCGAAGACAGCTTAAAAAAAAAGAAGTTACCTTTTGTATGGAACATTATCGGACTTATTAAATTTTCCGACAAATTCCTATCGTGTTTTTATGGAACTTTTGCATACCCTGTCGTTAACAGGCTGTCGATCTATCGAACTCGTTACTGATACCCGGTTTTTACTTTAGTTTCAGATTAGAAGAGAAGAAAGAAGAAAACGAGACTTCGTTAAGTCGCGCGCGTTGCGTTTCATTACCGTACGATACATACTTTATTTGTTCTTTTTTTTTTGTTCGCAGAAAGGAAGAATTCGGTGAAACGAAGAATTTATTGAAGAGATCCCTTCCGTGTGACTCCTGATGTGTGACTTCCTCTGTGTGTGACTCTTGCGTTTGTCCTCCTATGTTTAACTTCGATATACTGACACTAATTGTTTGTCGTTTTCAGCCGCTGATTTCGAGTTCAAGATCATGAAAGTCGTTGGAAGAAGTTCGCTGGAATTCGTAGAGAAACCTTACACCTGTTCGTCCTGCGGAAAGGCGTATTCTTGGAAAGAATCATTGGCGAGGCATCGCGGACGCGTGTGCGGTCGATCTTCGCGTCGTCCGACAAGAGTTCCGAGACCTTCGGCGTATCCTTCGAGGACGAGGATAGCGCAGACGGCCTCGACGAACGCCCTCAAACAAAGCCCAATAACCCCATAATCTTTCAAGAACCAAGAGCGAAACAGATATTTTCCTCAGAACACATTCATCAATTTTTGTGTAAAAAAAATTTAGACAAAACCAAATTTGTTACGAACAGCAATGCATCCTAAAGTTTGTCCCAGCTTAGTTTCGTTATAACATTTTTTTTGGTTGCGTGTAAAAATTGAAAATTTTAATGACCTTTACACGAAATGTTTCAATACGACATAGTTTCGAGGCGTGGAAAGAATTTTTTTTTTTTCAACAGGAAAGAGGTATCGGAAAAAGCTAAAAAAAAGGCACTATTTTGATTAACGTATCCTTATTAAATTTTATTCGGTGTCGATGATATTATGTATGACAATCTAGTAAATTAAATTTACGGAACATTCCATTTTTTTTTGACTATACACTCGTGTATCCGATCTCCGCCGAGACCTTCCCAGTCGATCCACAATTTTCATCGATTGGTAGTTCACCGATTTTGAGTGCGGCGTTTCCCTGACTTGCTTGGATGAGAAATATGTTACCAGTTGTCTACGGTCGGTTATTGACGTGCAATACAAGTTTGTTTTTTTTGTTTGTTTTTCTTTCAGTAGATTCGGTCGATCTCTTCGAATTCATGATGATGGAGATGGATCCGGATGGCGTGGTTACCGAAGAGTTCGAGAATAAACCGACCATTTGTTCGAGCTGCGGCGAGGCGTTTAACGATCAGAATTCTCTGTCGAGACATTGCGATTTGGGATGCCCGTCTTCCTCGAAAGTCACCGGATCGCGCAAGTTCGCGTGCGACGTTTGCGGTTCGCGCTTCATAAGAAAGCATCATCTCGTCAGCCATCGTAATTCGGTTCACAGCAACAAGAAGCCACACATATGCACGACATGCGGTAAGGCCTACGCCTGGAAGCCTTCCTTGTCGAGACATCAAAAGATGGAGTGCGGCAGATCACCGAAATTCACTTGCGAAATCTGCAATGCCCGATTCATACACAAGCACCACTTGATCGGCCACCGTAATTCGGTTCATCAGGCCGGTCAGCAGTAAATCAATGGTAACGAACATCCCAATTCTGATCTGCGCTATACAAAAAAAATCTCTTCGCTGAAAATCTTCAGAGAAAGAAAAAATACATGAAATAACTTCCACTAACTGCAGATTCTGATTTTCCGTTTCAGACAAGATAAGCCGAAGAGAGAAGAATTAAAAATAAAAAGGAATGCATTAAGGGGGAGGTGAAAGAAAATTGAAGATCATGTATAATCTATCGTGCAAGATAGACTCGATTAATCTATGTTAATCTAGTGAAGTGAATTTGATATGTTAATCAAACTCTTCAATAAACGAAGCCATTTCTCTTGTAATTGAATTCCGTCGTATTTCCATGTCCCAATTCAATGATAAATCGTTTATCTCTCGCAGTGTATGAAGAAACACCTTTGTGTCTCTATGTGTCTCACACTTTTGCATGTTTCTTACGGTACATCCATGGGTTCTTCCGTATTGGCATCAATTTTTTTTTTAATTTTCAGTTTCCGAACTCGGGATCAGGATCACCGAAGCGGCCGCCGGTGCTGCTCAAGGTAACGCAAGAAAACCGCACACCTGTCCCACCTGCGGTAACGGTTATGCTTGGAAGGAGAATCTGTGGAGGCATCAACGACACGAGTGCGGCCAAACTCCGCAATACCTCTGCAACATCTGCGGTGGTCACTTCAAACACAAACACCATCTACTCAGGCATATTTCCAACGTTCATACCAACGCGCCGATAATGGGTAACGAAATTCTTCCTTTATCTTCATTTCTTCACACCGATCTCGCGCTAACGTCGAATCTGAATTTCAGGCAACAAGAGGGGAAGAAAGAAACGAAGTTAGACCGAAAGCAGTTCTGCGAGATGTGCGTCGAATGTGCAAATGCCAATGTACATCGAATTGTTCATTCTGTGTGCTGAAGAAAAATCAAGAACACCTATCGGCTATCCACTTTCCCAAGCCCAGAAAATTGTCGACATCGTCTTCCCTCATTGGCCCAATTATTTACCGAACGAGCCTTCATTTTCAGAGACAATTGCGAACAGCTCGTGTAATCCCCGCTGATGGTGAGTTCTGATTTTGTTTTGCAACGAGAAGCACAAGAGGCGGAAGAAAATTGAAGCTCATACATTATCGACCATGGTCGATCGGCTTGCTTTGACCAATTAAATCCCCTTGAACGACCATTGGAATATTTTAATGCGTACTTTGTTAATAAAACTACTCAATAAATAACGCTTTACATCCCGCAGATGACTCTTGTTTCGCTTCCTCGTAGAAGGAGCTATGTATTTTGCCGTATATGGAGCGGCTAAAGCCTCTCGTGCGCAGTTTCCGGCGCAGCTTCGTGCAGCAGCCAAGCAAAGCACGAATAATGCGAAAACACGCTTCGATACCTTCGAACCGTTTTCCTCGCAGTAAATAATGGAACTCTCACTGTATATGAAGAAATATGTACCATCTCGCACGCTCCCTTACATGTTTCTTATCGCTGATAGTCGATTCCGTATTAGCGTGAATTTTTCATTTTCAGCTGGTCTGCTCGGATTGAAGATCATCGAAGTTGTTGGCCAAGCTCCTCGGGGTTACGGAAGAAACCTGTACACCTGTTCCACTTGCGGCAATAAGTACACTTGGCGGCAGAGCCTGAAGAGGCATCAGCGTAACGAGTGTGGCCAAATATCACAACACTGTTGCATCTTCTGCGGTTTTCACTTCAAGCACAAACATCATCTTCGCAGACATGTTAACACTGTTCATCCATCCAATGGGCCAATGATTGGTAAAAAACGTATTATTTTTTTACATTTTATCACGTCCACCGCTCATCTCGAGGTCTCATTTCAGCCGACGAGAGGAGAAGAAGAAAAAACTGAGAGGATACATTTTTTCGATGACGTCGATAAATGGAATCCAAAATACTGATGCGACTCGACTCGGTCATTCGATGTGCGGAAGGAATACAAAGAACATCTATCGGGAAGGCCCACTATTCCAGGCCTACAAAAATGTGTACTTCGACTGCACTCGTCGACCCAATTATTTGCTAAGCGAAACTATACGCTTCATTTTATAATCGATTCTCTTTATTTATTAATGGTATTGGCTGGAATAAATGTTTCGTTCGTTCGCACTGTGTTGAAGAAGTTTCCCCTGGCCCACTGTGTGTGTGTGTCCTCCGCTGGTACGATAGACTCGTGACGTCAGGGACTCTTTACTAACATCGATATTTTCTTTTCAGGCTGGGACCCGAGATGGACTATCGCTAATGTAGTCACCTGCAAAAAACCGATCACGGAGAAACCACACGTCTGTCCCACGTGCGGCAAATGCTACGCTTGGAAAGAATCTCTATTGAGGCATCGACGTGTCGAGTGCGGCCAGACTCCGAAGTTTCCTTGCGAGACGTGCGGTGCGCGTTTCATGCATAAGCATCACCTCGTAAATCATCAGAGCGCCGTTCACTATGGAATACCACGACAATATCAATAAAAGGTAAAAGGATTTTTGCTGAACCTTCAACGGTCAGCGGGAAGATACATTTTGAGCATCCCAAAATCAAACAGGCACTTACAGATAACAATTAATTCTCACATACGTGAACGTCTTTTGCATGGACATTTCTTCAGATATGACCTTAATCACCAATTTTTTTTTTTTTTTTTTTGTAAAAATATGATAACACGGGAACGTAAATAGTTTTCCTCGCAGAAACCGTTAAAGGGCTGACCTTATATCTCTCCTGTCAGTACGGCACTCCAGTTACTGACATCGATCTTCATTTCAGGAAGAACACGAAAGAACGAACCGAAGAAAGGATAAGCGGACGAAGCTGATACAGCAACAAATAACTCGCACGGATCCTCGATACTTTGAGCGTCGTTTATTCTCTATTAACAAGAATAATTTCTTTGACGAATGTACACTGTTCGTTACTGTAGCTAAAAACTTGTTTTGCAGTCTTGCTTAAGTAACAATAAATTTTTAGTTATGTACGGTGTTTAATTCAAAAACAATAAACCTATCGATGTGTTGCAATGTACGTGGTCTCATCGTTGCTTGCAGCGATTTTTGTCTTATTCGTACTAATTGTCATTTCTGTTTCAGATCGGGACGGTGGGTGGAAGATCATGAACGTCGTTGGCGGTATGTATCCAGCACCGAAGCAAAAACCGTACGAGTGTTCTGCTTGCGGAAAATCGTACTCTTGGAAAATATCACTCTCGCGACATGTTCGGGACGAGTGCGGGAAACCTCCGAAGTACACGTGCATGTTTTGCTTGAAGAAATTCCAATCGAGAAGCAGCTTTCAAAGACACCTGAGCACTCAGCACAACGCGAAGATGCCGAGACCTCCACGCATACCGAAGAGGTACATGGATCTGGAATCGCTAAATTGACTCGGACCGATTTGTTAATTCCCCGATCGACCCCGAAGTTAACTCGTCTCTGAAGAACTCAACGAGAACATTGGAAACATCAATGAAGACAACGACCACTCGAAGATCAACGGATCGTCACTGAAGATACTAGATTATAGTTTATTAACGAAAAAAATATCGATTATGTCAAAGCTTTTCGAATGTTGACCGCGATAGCGTCAAGATAATAATAGCGTCAATAAACTATTCTCGTAAGATTTATCATTTACACAACATTTTGCAAGCTATAGACCGAAAAAATCTATACGCTTCGAACCAACTTAAAGTTGTATTCTTGAGTATTTTTTTTTCCTTGAGAAAAGTGTATATATTCTTGGAAGAAGAATATAGCATGGATTATTTCGAGTATGGCATGCATTGACACACATATAAAATATTATTGACGATGATAATAGTCACCATTCCAGAGTTTCCAGCTGGACAGAACGTCCTTCGCGCTGTTCGGATCGCCCATCGGGCCATATTCGATGTTCCAACGAAAGTTCGAACTAAAATTTTATTTAAAGTGTCCAACTAGAGTCCGAACTTGTCCGAAAATGTTCGATTTTGTTTACTTTCATCTGATCGTAATGATTGAAACAAAAAAATATAAAATTTTCCGAGAATCAACATTCTCGTGTAAAATTCTACGCTGAAGTATATTTATTTTTTAAAATCTCTCATGAATGTCTGCACTACTGAACTAACACGCAGTTAAATCACAACCACGAAAAATCTTATCGGTGAAACGACACGGATTCTAATGACCCTAAGGTAAATTTCACGAAGTCCTCAAACAATCGGGCGTTCTATGTTTATTTTTGCACTCGAAAACGAACTTATGACGAGAGTATTATTTCTTCTTTTTTTTATCGAACCAATCTTGTCGTCGCCATATAATTATATTGCTTCCATATCCGTCAATCGAAATGATGAAGTAAAAAAAAAAAGAAAAACAAACCGCTGACACTCCTGCTTTTTTTGTTGCTCCGAGCTGTGTAATCATTCGCGTTTTTTTTTCTCTTGTCCTCGCTCACGCAAATAATCGCTGATTCGACTTGGGGTTTTTGGGAGTGCGCGGCTAGTTTTTTTTTGCTCCGATTAAAATTCACCAACTAACGCAACACCGTTGCTCAGTTCCAGAGTCATCAAGACCACCTGGAAAAAATCACAACTCAAGACAGAAGCAATTCTGGAGGCCGTTCCCCTGTCACACCTGTGGAAAATCTTATACGAGGAAGGACACGCTCAGACGTCATCTGCGATACGAGTGCGGCAAGACTCCTCAGTACATATGCTACGTTTGCAAGAAAGGCTTCAAACAAAAGTCCAACTTTCAACGACACAACGCCAACGTTCATGGCTTTCGTTTCTAGACAATAATCGATCGACGACTTAGTCGAGAATCCGCGGAAAAAAAAACCACCACCTGAAGATCTTCATCGTACCGAGGAAAGGACTGTACCGTTTAAAATCCTCGTACAACGTAACTGGCAAGAACGATAAACGATATTCCCCGCCGAACGACAACACGCCCCTTTCATTATCGGCGCAAGCCAATAATTTCTTGTTTCTTCATTTTTATCTCATCTCATTTAATCTTGTTTCACGGATAGAGTTGCTAAAGAAGGGATAAAATTAATAAAATGTTTTACTTGCGATTAACGCAAAAAAAAAAATCAATCTTGCATTTTTTGTTTTCTTATCGAGCACGACTGGAGTCGACACACGAGATATATTTTTTTTATTTTTTATTGTCGTTCTTTGAATAGACACGTATAAGTGACGAACGCAAGATTCCCAGAAGATTCCATGGATTATAGAGAATACGTAGGTTCCTAGATGGATTTATTATCATTGAAGCGCAGATATCGCTTGCTCGATGTCGATGACCTTGTCCGGTAATCGGGTGTCTTTTGCTGTTTCGGTTTCAGGCAACCGGCAAAGGACACGTTTGACTTCATCTCGAAGACATGGTCGAGATTACAACACCAGCCACCAAAATCCATTTCCCTGTCACAAATGTGGAAGATCGTACAGAAACAAGGGAAGCCTTAAGCGTCATCTTCACGACGAGTGCGGTAAACCGCCCCAGTACATCTGCAGCATCTGCGAGAAAGGATTCAAGCAGAAGGCGAACTTTCAGCGTCATAATGCAACTATTCACGGCCATCTATTTGCCCTGAGGCCGTGAATGGCATTCCAACTTAGATGTTTATAAAAAAAAAAAAAACCATAGAAACAACAACAAAAACGTTAATCCAAATAGCGCAGCCCTATCATACGAAGATCAACAAATTGCGAATGATCCGTTTAAGACTCAGTTGAATCACAAACAATTCACACAAGTTTATCCTATCTATCTCCCACTTAAATAGTGAAATTCGGAAAAAGACGAACTTTAATAAAATACACGCGATAACGAGTTAACGATTTCTTTATCCGGACTTTGACAATCGTAGATCTTTTTTTTTTTGTCGCACATTGACTTTTGTCGATCCGTCCGCGGAAGAAGATTGAGTCCGAACAATTTTAATCGCTCGTTGAACTCTCGATGCGAGAGGTAAAAAAAAAATAATCCCCAAATGAAGATTAAAAAAAGCCCATTCGTCTGTCTTACTAAAGCGATAAGTATGTGAGAGAGAAGTCCGTTAATTCGGATAAATAAATTCTTGTGAAATTGATTAACTCGAGCGTTTTCGATTCTGTTTGCAGGTCGACCACGGTCCAGCTCGTGGAACCCGCGTAGCACCGTACCGAAACCGTATCCTTGCTACAAGTGCACGAGATCTTATACGAACAAGAGCACCCTGAATCGTCATCTTCGCGAAGAGTGCGGAAAAATGCCGCAGTACGTTTGCAGTTTCTGCCAGAAGGCCTTCAAGCAACGTTCGAACTTTCAACGTCACGTTTGGACCGTGCACGGATGCATACTGTGATCCGTGATGTGTTACAAAAATCATCATAAGATGACGAAGGAACTGTTGTTTGTTATTACCAACGAGCTACGATATTTAACGAGAGTTATTGTATCGAGAAATGTTGAGCTTAGGATATCCGTCGGGTCAATAGTAGCTTTGTACTACTACTTAGTAACGATTTTGTATGAATGCGAAATAAAAATACAGTTGACGATGTGATTAAAGAAAAAAAAAAGCAAAACGGAATCTCATGTATACTTCAGTATGTAGAACCGGTTTCGGGACATCGGGACATCGAATGCAGTGTCTGATCGGATTCATTTTTTCATTTTTTTCATTTTATTTTTTTATTATTTCGTTTCGTTCCTTCATGAATGTTTCACTAACTACAGTACAAAATTTCAGGTTCCACGAGGTGCAGTCGAGAGGGCCCTGTTCCGGGAGGATCGACGAGCCAAGGGAATCCCACTTTTACCTAAACTACGAAACGACTTTGTCGAGCGAAAAAAAAACGAAAAAAAAATTGACAAAATAAAGTTGTCCCAAAGTTTTGTGACGTCGAGGAGCGACTTTGTAAAAATGCCAAAATTAATAATTCATAACTCATTCCATTTTGATTTAACTGTTTCAGATCGGCGCCGATTGGGTCACAGGGTCAGCTACAACTCACCGTTCAGTTGCTTCAAGTGCGGCAGGCAGTACACCTGGGCCGACTCGCTGACGAGGCATCATCGCGAGGGCTGCGGCATGCTTCCCAAGTATCACTGTCGTCTGTGCGGCAGGAAGTTCAAGAGAAAGGATTATCTCCAGCGTCACCGGCAAAACGTTCACAATTTCAGCGAAGCGATGTTCTGATTTGTATGCGATATTATTGACGGCGCTTTTCGGCGCAGATCTTTTAATAAATCACGAAACAGATGCCCAAGACAATCGTCGAGTAACTCTCGAAGATCATCACCCCCCTTATAGCCAATTTCCGCTCGGTTAATTCATATAATCTAAGAACTTTTTTTTTGTCACTCATAATCGCGTGCGGTTTATGTGCATCCTGTAATCGTCGCAAGCCCGTCATATGCATGTAATCTACATCGGTGTCGATATTTTCTCGTTATAGAGTTCAAGGAAAAGTGGGCGATCAAGAAAATCGAGTTACCGTGCGAATGCGGAGACTGTCTGGACTGGAGGATAACACCGAGGATCGTGAAGCGTCGGGGACCAAGAAGAAACAACGGAGCCACCAGGGTGACGAGGCAGCGAAAGAAGAGAGGAGGGTACAGAAAGAAGCGAGAGATCGCTCCGATAAAGAAGGAATCGCGAGATATTTCTTGCCCCCAGTGCGAAGAGACCTTCGATAAAAAATGGGTACTACTGAACCATCTGGCTACGGTTCACAAACGGCTGTCCTACATCAGAGATCTGAGGACTCTCGTGCCCAATCTTAAGAGCAGGGTATCTTGAGATGTTGCACAATAAAAAAAGAAAAAAAAATGAAACATATTTTTAAAACTTTTTGTCATAACTTTTCTTCTTTTTTGTTGTTGTTTAAATATCAAACATTTGTTTTGTCTTTAAGTTTTATCAGTCTTTGATTTGCGTCTCTGTTCGAATAATTATCCTTTCTGTGTGTTAATTTTTCTCAATAAACAATTGGTTTTAATCGATGAATTGACAGTGTGTTTGGGGTGAAAAATTAACTATGTGCCTTGTATGCCGAAACTCGAGGATTCTCAAGACCTCCGACTCTCCGGCAGGGCTCCTCAGGAGAAACGAATAATCGTCGACTCGCGATGCACGCATAAGATAAACCTCCCATCCACATAGCTCGATGTTTATCACCATTTTGTCACGGAGTTTGGTAGACGAAGTCGTAGGAACTCCTTCGATAAATCCCTCGATTCCGTCCCGTACAGCACGCATCGTCTTCCTTGTAGGAAAGATGCGACGAGGCCTTAAAAAAAGAAAAAGAAAACCACTTCGAAAGTGCAATATTGTCTCTTCAATCGAGAACCCCATACAGCGTTATTTTCTTCTTTTTTCAGGCCTCAGCACACCGGACTATTACAAACGAATGGGAAGACACTTTTGCTCCACGTGCGGCAAGGAGTACAGGTGGATGCAATCATTGGTGAGACACAAACGCGAAGAGTGCGGCAAGACACCGCAACATTGCTGTCCGGTTTGCGGTATTAAAATACGCCACAAATGGATGCTGAAGAAACATTTGGTCAACGTTCACGAATGGATCATCCCTAATGGAAAGAACATCTGAACTGAAATACTTCAAACAAACGAAAAATTCCAAACAACTTTCGCAGCCTCGTGTATTTTTTACTCGGTCCAATTTGGATCAAACAACGTCTGATTAATGCCTCTGTAAATCGGCTCGAGATTATCGATGAACTGTTCCTTCGATATGACCTGAGTGCGCCGAGAAGCTTAGACAATAAATGAAGACGATAAAATAAAACTGTGCAAGAGGAATTGCGTCCTTTGGATTTGATCTATGCACATTATTGTTGTTGTTTTTATCTAGTCTGATGTGTGGAGGTGAGGAGAAGATGAAAGAAGATATATCGCACGGTGAACTCGAAACTGATGGAATTCTTTGATTTTTCAGGAAATCAAAGGTCCGATTACTACAAGCGTTACCGTGGAAAGTACAGCTGCGACGCTTGCGGAAAGAAGTACATATGGAAACCATCGTTAACGAGGCACAAGCGGGAGGAATGCGGTAAAGAGCCTCAATTCACGTGTCCGGTTTGCACGGCCAAGCATCGACGGAGTGGCCAGCTGAGGCAGCATCTGATATGCGTTCACAATTGGACGGCCGTTATCGAATAATAACATACATATCGTAATAAATTACGGATACACGATGTTTCCGTTTTTCGAGTAAAGAACACAATTTTTTTTTAGAACTCTCTGAGTAAAATTTTATTATTTTTCATTTACCCATTCGTTGCCGTTATCGATTATTACACGAGGCTTGTCGTTGTGTCGATTGAGATGCAGGTAGAGGGGAGAATTTTATTATTGTCGAATTCGTCGAGAATTTGTCGATGTACCAATTAAACAAATTACGTTCGTTTTGGTTTCAGCCTATTACGGATATCACGCGCTCATGCCGTTTGTCTGCGATACATGCGGAAAGGTCTACAAGTGGAGAGAATCGTTGAACCTTCACAAACGCATGGAGTGCGGCATCGAGCCACGTTTCACTTGCAACTTCTGCGGACGAAAATTCAAGCACAAGCATCATTTGGCGAAGCATCATCAGTCTATACATCTATACAATTCGCGTTGAATAATACAAAAAGCAATATATATATATATATATATATATATATATATATATATAAAAATTCGTGTAAAAACGAGATAAGCAATATACAGTTTTTTATCGATAAAATTATACCGTGTGTATATACAAATATATACATATGCATGTAGGGGAGAACGGGGCAAAATGGATCATTTTTATAAATTTTTCGTGGGATATAAAGAATTCTAATCTCCAATTAAAGGCTCTGGTTCATTTTGTCCCGCTTTCCCCCCACTCCGTATGCGATATTGGAGGGAAACCCCATCGTCGTCTGGCGTCGATGATGCTGTATAAAAAAATTAATAAATAAGCTCGAATAATTTTAATCTTTTATAATTTCAGACGGTGGTATATTTCCCTGCACGACCTGCGGAAAAGTCTACTTTAGGAAGTCATCGAGATACACCCATCAGCGGCTCTGCGGACAGGAGCCGAGATTCAGCTGTTTGTTGTGCGGAAAGCGTTTCAAATACAAGCATCGGCTCAAGTCACATTTGACATCGAACTTCCATGTGCCGAGACATCGGTAGCGACTCTTTACCCGAGCTTCCCATTCTTTCACAAATTTTCGTTCGCATTTAATATGCAAAATTGTTTATGTACAATCGACTAGTACCGTTAATAATAAATCATAAATTTTTCATACTAAACTTGTCCGATAAAAAAAAACAGAAGATAAACCATTAAAAGTTACCGCAGGTTCTAGGAATGAATTTGAACGATTAATAACGATTAACTTCGTCGTAGAGATCGAACAGAGCAGAGCGCACGTGTGCGTCCGATTTATCGAATACTAATAAATCTCCGAAACTTTTTCTGCTTTTTTTTCAGGATACACCCAAAAGAACTGGATCTGTTTTCAATGCGGAAAGGCGTATCTCTGGCGGGGCTCGCTGCAGAATCACATACGCGTCGAGTGCGGCAAAGAACCTACTTTCAAGTGTCCGATTTGCAGTAGAAAGTTCAAGTACAAACATCGGTGGCAATCCCACGTGAAGTCGGTACATCATCTCGAACTGGCGTGAAACTAAGTGCCGGATATTTCTATTCTTTTTAATCGACAATAAATATTCATTATAATTTCAACGACTTTTTTTTTGTGAATTACCGCTGATCAGAGAGATCTGTAACGAAGGTGGCTTAAAGCGAACCCTCGTATCCTCTCGTCCTGCAAAGATCCCAATTTATTTAAAGGCTATTAATTTATCCGACTAATAGAGGAGATCGGGGCAAAATGGAGTACCACATTGTTTTTTTTCATTAAAACACTCGGAGAGACAAAGTAAAAAATAACAGTTATGACATAATAATGACGACGAGAAATACCCGTCCCAATTTTTCACAAATTCTCACAGTAATTACGATAAATTTATTAATGTAAAAAAATTGGTATACAATTAAACCATCCAATTAGCTCCGAATTCATCTGAATGGCCTCGATTTCTTAGCTTCACTATTTTGCCCCGTTGTTTCCCTGTCTCATCGATATACATGTATGTACACATGTATCTATGTTTCATTATTTTTCAGTTACGAACGGAAGATGGACGTGTTACCGGTGCGGCAAAAGTTACACGTGGAAAGAATCGTTGAAGAAACACATGAGAGTGGAGTGCGGCAAGGATCCGACATTCCAGTGCGGAATATGCGGACGAAGATTCAAGTACAAGCATCGCTTGCAATCGTACTGCAGGCTGATACATTTCGTAAACATATGATGAGTCCGTGGTGAAAATAAAATGTTGGAAAAAAAAATCCAACAACGCAATTGCGAAGCCTTGTTACTTCCTCCTCGCTGATCGGTTTCACGATGCTTGACTTCATTCGTATCCCCCTCTGTGTGTGTCCCGAACAGTCGGAATATCTCTTCATCGCCTCTAACCTGTGATCGATTTTTATTTTTTATTTTTTAGCACCAAGATTGTCCGTGAAAAACATTGAAGTTCTAAAGTCAACGAGACGACCGGTCATACACAAGTGCATCAGATGCGGGAAAGGCTATCAGCTGGAGACCTCGCTGAGAAGACATCTCAGACTCGAGTGCGGAGTCGAGCCGAGACAGAGCTGCAACATATGCGGAAAGAGATTCACTCACAGGTTCAAGCTGACCAATCATCTGGCGCACTGCAAGAAAAAGAGCGACGACTACTACTGAGACGATCGACACCCCGAAGACGAGGCATTTCTTCTTCGTGCCTTTCGGTTATCCCCGATCGAAATATTAATTAAAATCAAAATCAAAGATTATTTTTTCAATCGACCGTCGGGGGGGGGGGCAGAGGAGAATGTTGTGCATCGGTTATGACAATTTCTCGAAAGAAAAAAAAAGGAACAGAATAAACAAAACGCATGAGAGATTTTTTTCGAAAAGAAATCGTTAAGCTGATTCGCTAAAGAAGAAGTCGCGAGATGTGTATTTCCCTTCTACCCTACCCTCTTTTATCACACTAAACGATGGAATTCTGCTTTTGGCTCTATATGCTTGAACGCTGCAAGGTATCTACGTTCTACCGTTTTTTTACCCTACTTTTCTTTCTCCTATCTAATCACAATTGAAATCGCCTGGCACGATCTATATTTTATACATTTTTTTAAAATAAAAAAAAATACTGTGACGCATTATCGTCGCCGTTTTACTGATCGTGAGGATATTCGTGAATTTGTTAGAGGGTAGCTCGTTTCGGGTGACGAGTGAATTAATCTAACGAGAATGATGTTTCAATTTCAGGACTACTGGCCTCGATGCTACTGTCTCAGGACGTGCATCAGGACTGCGACGGGAGCTGGCCAGCGACTAATCTCTTGGGCGTAGCTTACAAAATCCCCGAATCACGGAGAAAGGACTTCCGGGACAGCGAGGGAAAGTACGTGTGCAACAGATGCGGAAAGTCGTACAAAGCCACGACATCACTGAGTCGTCACAAGCGTCTTGAGTGCGGTGTAATGCCATGCGAGATATGTCCGATCTGCGATCGAAGATTCAAGCACAAATTCGTTCTCAATTCTCACATCGTCGGTTGCCAGAGAAAACTTCGCGATTTCATGGGAAAGAAGAAGAACGATTGAAGAGCTGCGAGAAAATACTCAATTTTTCATTTTTCCTTCACGCGGTATTCGTTTGATTTGCAAAATTTATGTTTCAGTTTTACTATCGACGCGCATAGATAATGTAAATATATAACCGTGTGTCATTTTGCAGACTGGTGTGCGTTGAACACAAAAAAAAAGAGAAGAAAAACCGAGAAAATCATTATCTTCATTCGCACACCGGACGAGTCTCATAAAATCTATCTGGACTCGCTGATCGTATTAAAAAAAAAAAATATTACTTGCTTTTCGTTTGTTTATTCGTTTAGGGAAGTATCCTTGATGATTATTTTACTTGAATTTTTTTGTTTTTTTGTTTCGAGAATACTTCGACGGAATCTCTTGTGTATAATAATTAATTTTGTGTAAGATAATCAATAAATCGATCTGCGTCCGATACAATTTATATGTCCAGCATGAATGTTGAGATATTTTATGATCTTGTTTGTATCATCACGTTCCATTAATTCGTCGATGTGTACGATGAGATAGTGGGAAGCTGGGTCTTGATCGCTTATAAAAATCTACACACATATATATATCGATGGCCTAATTCCATCAGGGTATTATTGGCTGTGTATAAGAATATTCTGTTCACTCTTCTGTCGTTCACCCGTCGATATTTATACGATATAAGTAAATTATAAGAAAATTCCCGAATCACTGAGAAAGGAGATCCGCGACAGCGAGAGCAAGTACGCTTGAAACAGATGCGGAAAGTCCTACAAAGCCACGACATCCCTGAGTCGTCACAAGTGTCTAGAGTGTGGTGAATGCCCGGCGAAACATGTCCAATCTGCGATCGAAGATCCAAGCACAAATTCGCTCTCAATACTCACTAGGTCGGTTGCGAGAGAAAACCTCGCGAATTCGTGGGAAAGAAGAAGAACGTTTGAAGAACTGTGAGAAAATACTCATTTTTTTGTTTTTTCCTTCACTCGGCATTCGTTTGTTTAGCGAAATTTATGTATCAGTTTTATTATTAACTTGCATCGATGATGTAAATACATAATCGTGTCTCATTTTGCACACTGGTATTTACTATACAAAAAAAAAGAAGAACACGAGACAATCGTTATCTTCATTCACGCACCAGACGAGTCTTGTAAAATCTACTATCCGGACTCGCTGATCGCATTAAAAGAAAGATTACTGACTTTTCGTTCATCTATTGGTTTGGGATGTTTCCTTGGCGTTTCTTTATACTAACATTTTTTTTTTTTTTTTTTTTTTATGAATACTTCGACTGAATTTCTCGTGATTACTAATTCATTTTGTGTAAGATAATCAATAAAACTATCTACGTCCGGTACAATTTATACGTTCAGCTTGAATGTTGAGATATTTTGTGATATTGTTGGTGTAATTTCGTTCCATTAATTCGGCGATGTGTTGTACGTGGAAAAGTAGAAAGCTGGGTCTTGGTTGCTTTTATGTTCTACACACATATGTATCAATCGCCTAACTCCATGAGGGCATATTAGTTGTGTATAAGCATAGCGCGCTCACCCCTTCTGGCATTCGGCCGTTGATATGTATATACATATATATGCCTATATATGCATATATATCGTGTATATATTAATTTTTAAAAAATGGTACACGCCCGCTCAAAATTCCTCCGATTCTTGGCTAGATATGTCGGAAGTTAATCGAACATTTTCTGCATGCTTTTTATATGTAATTGCTTATTGAATCTTCGTCCTACGTATAACATCTTCGAACTAAAAATTGTACGTCTCACGTTTTGTTCAACAGATCTGTCTCAGGCCGTGCCAGCTCCCGATGCGAAGGGAAAAATGCTCAGTGCGACTTTGCTCAAAGAAATTTGCCGAACGAAATTGCCAACGCTGCGGATCGAGAGAGTCGTGGCGTTAATCGAATGCAATGTGTGCAAGCGCTCATTCTCCAACAACCGGTGTCTTCGACGTCATCAGTTACAGTGCGGCGACAAGGAGCCTCACTTGGCATGCCCGTACTGCAGTCTTAGATATTTCAGAACCGACTCATTGAGGAGACATATTCTATCCTCGCACGCAAGGAAAACTAAGAAGAGATTCTTGAATAGCCAAACAACCCCAAGTGAGTAAGCGGCTCTGCTAATTGATAATATCGATGATATGGATAATATCAATAATATTGATAATATCGATCATATTGGTAATATCGATGATATGGATATTATCAATAATATTGATAATATCGATAATATTGATAATATCGATAATATTGGTAATATCGATGACTTTGATACCATTGATACTGCGACTGAAAGATGAAGTTTCTAATATTACGTCGGTTACAGGCACTAAATCAACAACTGCTACAGCCACTGCCGCAGCAAGTCCCAAAACTCCGCAACGCAACAGCGCGGGTCAATTCATATCCGAGCCTAATAGCAGGCCGTCGAGGAAGCCGAAAAGCAACGGCCCCGTCGAGAATTCCATGAAGAAATATATCTGCTCGGGATGTGGAAAAGCCTACATGAAGCAATACAATCTTCAACGTCATCGGCGCGTCGAGTGTGGTCACGAAAAGACCGTACATTGCACGTTTTGCCCGGTGACGTTTTATCACAGATCCAACCTGAAGGATCATCTTAAACGTTGCCACAAAGTCCCGAAGGATTTACTACCGCGGATCCTCGAACAGGATGGAAATGTAATTCGTCCTCAACACTCGACGGGTTAACGGGAAGTATTGCGACGGTTCTACCTGAGTTTCGCTATCGATTAATTACATCGAAATTACGTCGACTATAATTACTGGTTGTATTCTTCGTATATATAAATACTTCATTTTACAAGCCAACGCGCCGCACGCAGCAGGTCTCGTATGCGATAATCAATACGTAACACCAAATTGTCATAAACATATATATGCCCGTTATATAAATCACAGAAACTTAAGTTCCTAGTGTGTGCGAGTTAGGAATTGCACTGCCAAGAAGGCTCATACGTGTATTTGCAATGATTTCTTATTTTTTTTTTTTTTTTATTTTTTCATTATCTTCCTCGCATTTATTCGTTATTCGATGTATACCTTATTGTAATAATTTTATGTGCAAGGCACAATAATCAAACTAGAATATTACAAGTTTGTTGATGGTTTGCGCAAACTTTATGAGTAGATTGTTTTTCGTCAGTAATATTTTTTTTTGTTCTCAAGAAACAGTGATACTCAAGTTCCTAGTGTAAGCGAGATAAGAGTTAGGGTGTTAAGAACACTCATACTCATATCTGCAGCAATTTCTTCTTTTTTTCGTTACATTTTTTTCATTATCTTCACATTTATTTTTTATTCCACGCCTTATTGTGCTAATTATACATTCAAGGCATAATAATCGAGGTAGAACATTACAAGTTTGTCGAGTGTTTGCCCAGACTTTATGAATAGATTCCTTTTCTTTTCAGATCTTTTTTTTTGGTTTTTTTTTTATCTCCGATGCGCAAGTTTCTGGTGTCGGAGAGTTAAAGGTTACACTGCTAAGAATGCTCGTATGTTTATCTACAACAATTTATTATCTTTTGTTGAATTTTCATTTATTTTTCATTATTTTTGTTGTTTTCATTTTTTATTCGGTGTATCCCTTTTTGTATTAGTTATATGTGCTAGACATAATAAACGAGTTCGAACACTACAAGTTTGTCGATTTTTTTGCTCATACGTTGTCAGTAGGTTTTTTTCACAGAATTTTTTTTGTCCTCGGTTTTGTAATTTGCGGAATGAAAATATCGCGGAGAACATTCATTGAACAAATTTGCCTTTTCATTTCAGGTTATCGATCGACGGACCTACCGGCCAGGCTCAGATCAGCTATGAGACGCAACCGTGTCAGAGGCGCATCGACGTGGAAGAAATTCTTCTGCTCGGCATGCGGAACTTCCTTCAATCGCAAAGACAATCTACGGAGGCATCAGGCGACTCGGTGCGCGCTTATACGGAGGGAGGACAACGACAAGATACTGAGCTGCCAATTCTGTCCGAAGATTTTTCACGAGAAATACAATCTAAAAGTGCACGTTCACCAAGTGCACAAAGTACCTAAAGAGCTGTTACCGGAAGCCATCGTTCAGCAGTGAAAAAAAAAGCATAGCTTCTTGTATGTTTAAAAGCGAGCACGACCCTTTAAAATGCCCCAATGACGAGCCATATTTGCCACGTTGGCGAAATAGCTATCTCTACGAAATCTCTTCATCGATTCTAATGTAAAAAAAAGAAAACAAAAAATTTTCAGAACGACTCAGAAGAGTACCGAGGAGTTACGAGAAACTGTTTATTTTTTAACGGTAAAGGGTTAACGAAAATCAAATATACACGACTGTAAATGACAAATCTCAACGACATAATAAACATAATGTAAACTTGATTCGAAAGATTCAAAAAAATTGCTGTGTGTCTGCCTATCGGGTTAACGAAGAAACGAAGCTTCGTTTTTGCAGTAG
Source organism: Amblyjoppa fuscipennis (assembly GCA_963575735.1). Lineage (NCBI taxonomy): Eukaryota > Metazoa > Arthropoda > Insecta > Hymenoptera > Ichneumonidae > Amblyjoppa > Amblyjoppa fuscipennis. The sequence goes on from OY754491.1 coordinate 18,694,189, forward strand.
TACGCAGCAAAAAAAAAAATTGGAAATTTAATGTACCAGCCTGGAAGTTGTAATTCAAAGATTGGTACATTAAATTTAATGTACAATTGTGATGAAAAATTAATATGCTTTTTCAATGAAATTAAAGTAAATCATTAAAAATAAATTATTTCCAATGTTTTTAATACACCGAACATTCACTTTTAATCGCAATTTTACATTAAATTTAATATACGAATTTTCGTATAAAAACTTCCAGTCCGGTACATTAAATTTCATCCGATTTTTTTTTTTCTATTACGGTGTAGTTTGGGGAGAGTCGTATGAAAGGATGAGGTTATAAGTATGTTATCGTGCGTCAACTGAATTTTACTCTTGTGTCTCGAATGCCGCTTGTGTTTGTTTTTGTTTTGTACCGCATAAAGCTCCACGAAACTCCGAATATTATACATACCCGACTAATGAAAGATGTTTGCTTCCAATTATAGAATTCATCACCGAGGAACTGACCGACCTTAAGTTCATCCCGGAGGACGGTGCCAAATTCATCTCAGCGGAGTTGGACGTTGCCGCGAGCAACCCCCAGTACTACACCGTGCCGCGTGATCAAACGACACCGACCGAGGAGACGGCTGAAGCAGGAATGTATTAGATATGTGCATGGTCTCTGCAGCATGGCGCCATTAAAATGCGAATGTGCATCGTTAGGCATTTTTTTCCATATCATTAACCTTTGTATGTTTAATTTTTTTTTCAGACGAGACTTTTCAAGGCATCGTCCTCGAGGCCGGCGAGATGTCCGAAGACTCGACGGTTCCTTTTCAGAACGAGCTCTGTTACTTCTTCGACGGTTCGTCGATCGTTCAATCGATAGACTCGAATCTTCAATCGCAGAAGAACAAGAAGTCGGCGCCGAAGGGAATGCAGTTCTTCTGCAGCGGATGCGGAAGGGCCTAAACGAGGATCGACAGCCTGAAGAGGCACCAACAGAAGTGCGACGATTATTCAACGTCCTTCGAGGATAATCGACGAAACGACGGACAGCAGTACTACTGCGCACAGTGCGGCAAGAGTTACTGTCGGCGCGACACCCTCCAGAGACATCAACGGCTAGTGTGCGACGACAAGGAAAAACGGTTCACCTGCAACATATGCCAGAGGAAATTTGCTTATAAATTTTTGTTGAAGAAACATCTCGAGAAACACGACAATCAATCACTCTCGACACTCTCGACTCCACACTGGCCACGATAATACCGCTGTAGTCGCAAACTGCAACGGTACTATAATGATTAATTAGCTAAAGTATCTTTACGAGTGTTATGAATAGCGGTACAAGCGTTTAAAGAAAAATATTCATCCTTGTATCAATTTTCGAAATGTTTATCAACGTTAAATATGCCTCTACCGTTCGACGGTATACACAGTCTTTTTCGAATATTTATTTATATTGCAGTGCGATAAATTGGAGATGGCATTTTCGTTGATCAATAAAACGCCGATATTATTTAACGCCGATTGTACTTTATTTTTTATATTCTTGACGCACGTATTTAATAATTAATATTTATGTGCATGCGATTCTTATTATCGGTACGAGCTTCCGGTGAGGAATAAATCGATCCTGATATCTTTTGATTCTAATAAAGTCGTGATTTTTTTGTTGTTATTTTCAGACATGTCTATGGATCCGTATGACGCGCTGAGGATGTTGGAGAGAGGAACGATGAATCTCGGAGTCGAGAAATCCAGGAGATCGGTCGACTTCGACGAGACCTGCGAAACGAGAAACGTCGAGCAGTCGCAGCGAGCAACATTCTCGATGACAGTGCTTCAGGACGGTGACTCGTACATCCAAGTTCAGCAGCCCGAGTACATTTGCAACAGTTGCGGGAAAAGATACAAGTGGCTGGACAGCCTAAAGAGACATCAGAGGGTCGAGTGCGGCAACAAGGAGAGGCAATTCTCTTGCTACGCTTGCAACAGAAAATTCAAGTACAGATACGAGCTGAGAAATCATTTGTCCGCTCAGCACCGACAGTGAAGATTTCCCACCGGTGTAAATACCACTCGTTGTAACTTTATGCCTACACGAACGTAATAAACTAACATTGGGGTATGATAGATCTTTCGGCGAAACTATATTGTAAATAGACCTACCGTCGCTATACTGGATGGAATAAAATCAGCCTCGAGAAACATCGGAGGGTCGAGTGCGACAACAAGGGGAGGTCGTTTTTTTTTTTGCTACACTTGCAACAGAAAATTCAAGTACGAAATTGCTTACTCGCTCAGCACCGACAGTGAAGATTTCGCAACGGTATAAATACCGCAAGTTGTAACTTTATGCCTGCGGGGAAGTAATAAATGAATATTGGGGTATCACAGATATTTCGGGGAAACTATATTGTAAATAGACATTTCATCGTTACACTGGACGGAATAAAAACAGTCTCCCGAGACATCACAGGGTCGAGTTCACGGCAACAAGGAGAGGGAGTTTTTGTTGTTGAGCTCGCAACAGAAAATTCAAGTAAAGATACACGATGAGAAATCACTTGTCCGCTCAGCACCGGCAGTGACGATTTCCCACCGGTGCAAATACCGCACGTTGTAACTTTATGCCTACACGGAAGTAATTAATTAACATAAGGGTGTCACAGATATTACGGGGAAACTATATTGTAAACAGACTGCCCATCGCGATACTGAACCGAATAAGAAAAATGTACGTGTGCCCGATGGAGCTTGGAACATTGCTCTAACGATTTATTCTTCTCGATTTCAGGGGCCCAGCTGAAGATCCGCATTCGTCAGTTCGCCTCGGACGACAAGGCCGGAGGAGCGGGGAGAAGAAGGCACAGGAAAACGGCAAACAGACCAAGGGACTGCATTTGTCCGGCGTGCGGAAGGGCCTACAATAGCGAAAGAAATCTTCGCAGGCACCGAAGGATCGAGTGCGGGAACGAGAAGACCTGGCGCTGTACGCTCTGTCCGCGAGCGTTTTATCATCGATACGATCTCAAAATGCACTACCAACGAATCCACAAAGTTCATCCGATTTTTTTTTTCTATTACGGTGTAGTTTGGGGAGAGTCGTATGAAAGGATGAGGTTATAAGTGTGTTATCGGGCGTCAACTGAATTTTACTCTTGTGTCTCGAATGCCGCTTGTGTTTGTTTTTGTTTTGTACCGCATAAAGCTCCACGAAACTCCGAATATTATACATACCCGACTAATGAAAGATGTTTGCTTCCAATTATAGAATTCATCACCGAGGAACTGACCGACCTTAAGTTCATCCCGGAGGATGGTGCCAAATTCATCTCAGCGGAGTTCGACGTTGCCGCGAGCAACCCCCAGTACTACACCGTGCCGCGTGGTCAAACGACACCGACCGAGGATCATCACTTCCTGTGCGGCGAATGCGGCAAGGGTTACAAATGGTTGGACAATCTTCGCAGGCATCAACGCCTCGAGTGCGGAAAACCACCGCGTTACTCGTGCACTCAGTGCGATAAAATATTTTATAGAAGATACCGGCTCACTAAGCACACCATGGAAAAACACGGTTGATTGACAATGGACGCGAGAACTTACCTGTTATCTCATTCCTTATGTCGCATCAATAAAAAATCAAAAAAATTTTAAATAAATCCAAAAATTAGAATGAATAAGATTTAACACGCCATCGAACCGTTTCTTCCGTACTTCTTATCAGCCTCAGAGGAGACGGCTGAAGCAGGAATGTATTAGATATGTGCATGGTCTTTGCAGCATGGCGCCATTAAAATGCGAATGTGCATCGTTAGGCATTTGTTTTCCATATCATTAACCTTTGTATGTTTAATTTTTTTTTCAGACGAGACTTTGCAAGGCATCGTCCTCGAGGCCGGCGAGATGTCCGAAGACTCGACGGTTCCTTTTCAGAACGAGCTCTGTTACTTCTTCGACGGTTCGTCGATCGTTCAATCGATAGACTCGAATCTTCAATCGCAGAAGAACAAGAAGTCGGCGCCGAAGGGAATGCAGTTCTTCTGCAGCGGATGCGGAAGGGCCTACACGAGGATCGACAGCCTGAAGAGGCACCAACAGAAGTGCGACGATTATTCAACGTCCTTCGAGGATAATCGACGAAACGACGGACAGCAGTACTACTGCGCACAGTGCGGCAAGAGTTACTGTCGGCGCGACACCCTCCAGAGACATCAACGGCTAGTGTGCGGCGACAAGGAAAAACAGTCCACCTGCAACATATGCCAGAGGAAATTTGCTTATAAATTTTTGCTGAAGAAACATCTCGAGAAACACGACAATCAATCGGACACTCTCGACTCCACACTGGCCACGATAATACCGCTGTAGTCGCAAACTGCAACGGTACTATAATGATTAATTAGCTAAAGTATCTTTACGAGTGTTATGAATAGCGGTACAAGCGTTTAAAGAAAAATATTCATCCTTGTATCAATTTTCGAAATGTTTATCAACGTTAAATATGCCTCTAACGTTCGACGGTATACACAGTCTTTTTCGAATATTTATTTATATTGCAGTGCGATAAATTGGGGATGGCATTTTCGTTGATCAATAAAACGCCGATATTATTTAACGCCGATTGTACTTTATTTTTTATATTCTTGACGCACGTATTTAATAATTAATATTTATGTGCATGCGATTCTTATTATCGGTACGAGCTTCCGGTGAGGTATAAATCGATCCTGATATCTTTTGATTCTAATAAAGTCGTGATTTTTTTGTTGTTATTTTCAGACATGTCTATGGATCCGTATGACGCGCTGAGGATGCTGGAGAAAGGAATGATGAATCTCGGAGTCGAGAAATCCAGGAGATCGGTCGACTTCGACGAGACCTGCGAAACGAGAAACGTCGAGCAGTCGCAGCGAGCAACATTCTCGATGACAGTGCTTCAGGACGGCGACATGTACATCCAAGTTCAGCAGCCCGAGTACATTTGCGACGGTTGCGGCAAAGGATACAAGTGTTGGGACAGCCTAAGGAGACATCTGGAGGTCGAGTGCAAGAAGAGGGATTTATGTTGCTACCGTTGCAACACAAAATTCAAGTACAGATACCAGCGGAGAAATCATTTGGGCTCTCGGCCCTGGATGTCGTATTGTTTTCGTTGACCGACAATCATTTGACCGACAAATCTTTTAACCGACAGGTACGTTTGACCGACAAATCATTTAACCGACAGGCATGTTTGGCCGAAAAATCATTGTGCCGATACCATTTGACTGATAAATCGTTCAACAGGGAAAAAATGATTCCCGGGAAACATGCATTAATTTTCAATACTTTTTTTCTTTATTTGAACATAACTAATATCACCCTATGATTTATCAACAATTGTAACTAAAATAACTCTGTATTTTATCAAACTTATAATATAACAAACATCCATTGCGCAATACGTACTGGTAGAGAGTAACGCTGTGATCAGAATAAATGGATATTCTCATACTTAAAGTCGAAAAATTATTCGTATTGCAATATCAAAGGAAAATCTCAAAATATCTTTAATATAGTATTATGATTTCGAGCAAGTTACAAAGAAGCGCTTCTATATAACGTAACTTGTAATATTATCAAAAGTAAATAATAACATCTTACATAAGTATTAAATATGCATCGAGCGATAAATAAATCGTAACTTATAAATATAGATGATGTACGACGTTATGAACTTATCTGTCATACGGAAAAGTCTCCAAATAAAAAAAATTACATGTTACATGACGGGGATCCGAAACGTTCGTTAATAATAGATCCTAACCAGTGGTAATCGGTTGTAGTCTTTGGCTCGTTCATACTAGTAATGCATGAAAAGTAAATTGCGATAGGTAATTATAGATAGATACGAAGAAATAAACAACATTTTTTTTACACAACTCAAAAGATCATATGAAGATCGTGAATTACAACATGGAACGAAACCGTACACGACGCCATACAAATGGCATTAAAAAGCCAGATTGTGTGCAATTCCTCTGAGAAACTCAGTTACTTCATAGCTCTTACGGTTATCAATTATTCGTTTCAGATTTCCTTGCCTTTCTAGGCACGATTTCTTTTGCTTAGCCGGTGTCTGTCCTCGAATAGCCATTTCTATTTTTCTTTCGACCGAGCTTTGCTCATTTCGAATTTCATTAATCATGCGAAAAACGCCTACATGATCACGTCCAACTTATTCTTCCAGTCGACGGTGCCACGCTTCCACACGATTTTGTGTTCGAGGAATACCGTTTTTATTCATATCATATACAGACCACAACTTTGGGGGAAATCGTGCTGGACTTTTTTTGAGACTTTTGATTTTGCATTGCGACATGTCCTTCCCTTTTGCCTTTCAATGTCATTGACGTAATATTCGTCGAACCACTTTACGATCGATCCAGCCTCAGATGGTAAAATCGTTTTTAACGTCTCAAATGCAGACAGAATTTCGTCACTTGGTAGAAATGCAAGAGCCGGAATGTGCCGAATCAGCAAACTGAAGTCTTCATCGGTACCATATCGTATCGCTAAACCTTCATTTTGCACTTTCCGATATACGCTCTGGCAGAGATGAAAATAGCATCCCTTATTCTCCGATTCAGGATACGCTGCCTTACTAGCATTACTAGCAGCCTTCTCGAAATCAGTCAGGATATACGTAGGCTCCAACGAAATGTCTGATTCAGCCGCCAAATCGTCGATTGTTGCAAACAACTCGCGATATAATTCTTCTGATTTTGAACTCATAAGCGCATATACCAACGGAACGAGAACAAGATTTTCATCTTTAGATACATCGCCATGAATTGTATATAATTGCCGAAATACAATCGGAACGGTCCGAAACGTACCATCCATAATCCAATACGGGCACTGACTGAAAAGTTTCAGAATTTCTTTGGTTGTGAAAAGAATAATGCGCTCATTACCCACTTTTACATCATATCCGAATGTTTCACCAGATAAAGTTACGGTGTACTCGTCAGGCAAATCAAAGTCAGCTAAAGACGCAGGTTCCTTTTGTGCATCTGCTTTTCAAATTCTTTTAATTTTCTGTCTCATGGCATTATTAGACGGCAGACAGGGTTGTATGCTCTTCGACCTCGCTGCCACTACTATATTAATAATCTGAACGGGTTTATCGTTAGTGCTTTCAGCCAATTCTTTGATTTTGCTATTCGCTTGTAGAGCGTTCACTTTCGAAGCCTGTGGGCCATGAACGTGCTGGTCACAGTTGTTGTAGCGAATGACATGTTTTCTGTTTTGTAACTCAGAACCCGCTGTTGCAGTACACTTGTAGCCATTGGTCCCAGACTTTTCTTCACATATCTGATAATAGAAAAAAAATCGCCATAATAATAAAGTTCATGTTGATTGGACACTCGCAGATACTCACAGAGATACTCACACAGATACTTACACGGATACTCACACGGATTCTCACACGGATGCTTACACGGATACTCACACAGATACTCACAGAACCATATACGGATACTCACAGGTACTCACAGAAGCATATACGGATACTCACTGATACTCACGGATACCCGCAGATACCCGCAGGTACTCACAGATATTCATTCATATACTCTATGTACACTGTCACGAACAATCACACACACGTATACTCTTTCGCCATAATACATGCACACAATTACACACTCTTACACATACGTGACGCACACGCATACTCTTTCGCCAACATACATACACATAATTACACACTCTTACACATACGTGACGCACACGCATACTCTTTCGCCAACATGCATGCACACAATTACACACTCTTACACATACGTGACGCACACGCATACTCTTTCGCCAACATGCATACACATAATTACACACTCTTACGCATACGTGACGCACATGCATACTCTTTCGCCAACATGCATACACAATTACACACTCTTACGCATACGTGACGCACACGCATACTCTTTCGCCAACATGCATACACACAATTACACTCGTATATGCGCGATCACCCAAACGCAACTCATTTATCAGCACACACACGCATTCATGCTTCGTACACCATTGGCACAATGATACCATACTGTGCTTATATATACATCGTTAAAATTCTTTACATATGAACAAATACGAACACCAAAATTGATAAATTTGTACCAAAAATAAATTACAGATGCATCACACGTACATACATCTGCCAACAGTGAAATTTTGAACACTTCCGAATGGTATCAAAATTTGAAAAAAACAAAATAAAAAATGTTGAAAAACTCCCGACTGAAAAAGTATAACTAGGAAAATAAACAAGCTCATGATAAAAAAAACTTCAAAAAGGATTAAATAATCAATAATAAAAATCAATTAATACAGTCAATTCGTGAAAAGAATATTTCGCTAATGACTTCCAAAACAGTCGGGAGACGTCTCCTTATCCTTAGACGGGTAGTCGGGAGTAAAAAATCAACTGTATTAAAGATGTCCAGATCATTAGTTTTACATAATAACAATGTCAAAAAGTAATTAATAGCTTGAAAAATTGTTCGACAAATAATCAGTAAGCGTTTTTTTTCTTTTCAAATAAAGTCGTTGCAAAAAAAAAGCAACATAAATTTCTAAAGGCACCATGATTTTTTTTAGAACTTTCGTACATTTTTAAATTTTGAATTTCAAACTTTTTTATATCATGACTACAGAACTGTTGGCGCAATCGCCTCGAAACTTTTTTGTGTGCACTGTGGAATCGTGATACGGAAGCATCAAAAATTCGTGCTTCTTCATCGATTTATCAAATTTTCGAAAAGAAACAAATTTCGGAATATAAGAAAATGCAAAAATTTATGTGAATTCTAAAAAATCAAGAAATTCAATTAAAATGAGAAAATGAAAGGCTTTCTGTTTTTTTTACACAATTAATTTTTAAAATAATTTGTTAATACCTTGTTGGAATGATCATTTTGCAAAATATAAGGTCTTAACATAATTAATACGGCTGACTTTTGCAGATTTTAAACTTGTGGTTAGGAATGTATGTGTGATGCATCCTTAAACATCGTATTTTTCAACAGCTATATTAAAAAAATGTAATTGGTGCGTTACTGTCATACCCAGTAATACAGATTATCTCTGTTGCAAATCTTCACGAATATGAACCCGTCTAGGCACAGTTTCACTTGGCCTTTATTACTTTTTAATTCCACTACTGTGGCGACATCACGCACGATAAGTGGTGCAGATTCACCGTGGACAGTGTCCTTAGACTGATCAGCCATTTAATTAATACTGAGGGCTAAACTCAGTATTAATAATCAAAGAAACGGTTAATTAGACAATTTTATATAAAGTAAAATACAATGTACATTCCAATAAATGAATGAGTACTTACGTGTCATGGGAGATAGAGCTCTGACGCTTTTGGCGACTGATTAGCAACTGATTTTGAGATCATCGATAGTACAGTAGTATCATCGCAAAAATAGAAAAAGCATTGGGCATAACGAGAGACAAAGAATCAAAACAAACCTTGTCGACAACCTATATATGCTAGACTTCGGTATGATACGAAAACACAACACTCGCTTTGCTTATATATAACTCGTACCACCTACTGTCGGCAGCGTCGATGAAAACGAGTTTAGAAACAACAAAATTAAATGCCTAGCAAATTTTCACATTAGTTCGTTGTGTAATTTTCATTTATACACAAAGCTTTTTCCATAAAAAAGCATCTTCTGTAATTTTTCAATTCCCTCATAGACGAATCTTTGTGAGTAAAAAGAATGATGAGGGAGCAATGCGTAATTTCTCAATGAGTATTCTCAACCGTCGATATATCAATGTCTCATTAAATTTCGTTCAAAAGTAGTAATTTTAATTACTTGTCTTAAAATTCAAGATCTTATACCAAGCGCCAGTATTGTTTTATTTTAATTTAACAAGCGTGCGCCTCGACCGCGCACCTTCGAATCTTCATACTATCAAATAATGAAATAAACATTGGTATAACTCTATTAATATTATTTTTGGGGTCGATACATTTTCGTTATGCTGAAGCCGTAATTTCTTAAGTCTTAATAAGTCGTGAAACCGACATACTGCCTCATGCGTTGAAAATGCGATATATTTTACGCACGAATTTTGTAAAGAAGACCCAGTCGATACATCTTCAGGGTGTTTTATTTTTTTCAAAAAGTATCTCGGTTAGGTTCAACTTCCTCATAGCGGGAATTTCTCGGAATGATGTGTCGGTCAAATGATTTGTCGGTCAAATGTACCTGTCGTTTAAATGATTTGTCGGTCAAATGGTGTCGGTCAAATGATTTGTCGGCTAAATGATTGTCGGTCAAACGACCGGCACCCCTCGGCACCGACGGTGAAGATTTCCCACCGATGTAAATACCACTCGTTGTAACTTTATGCCTACACGGACGTAATAAACTAACATTGGGGTATGATAGATCTTTCGGCGAAACTATATTGTAAATAGACCTACCGTCGCTATACTGGACGGAATAAAATCAGCCTCGAGAAACATCGGAGGGTCGAGTGCGACAACAAGGGGAGGTCGTTTTTTTTTTTGCTACACTTGCAACAGAAAATTCAAGTACGAAATTGCTTACTCGCTCAGCACCGACAGTGAAGATTTCGCAACGGTATAAATACCGCAAGTTGTAACTTTATGCCTGCGGGGAAGTAATAAATGAATATTGGGGTATCACAGATATTTCGGGGAAAATATATTGTAAATAGACATTTCATCGTTACACTGGACGGAATAAAAACAGTCTCCCGAGACATCACAGGGTCGAGTTCACGGCAACAAGGAGAGGGAGTTTTTGTTGTTGAGCTCGCAACAGAAAATTCAAGTAAAGATACACGATGAGAAATCACTTGTCCGCTCAGCACCGGCAGTGGCGATTTCCCACCGGTGCAAATACCGCACGTTGTAACTTTATGCCTACACGGAAGTAATTAATTAACATTAGGGTGTCACAGATATTACGGGGAAACTATATTGTAAACAGACTGCCCATCGCGATACTGAACCGAATAAGAAAAATGTACGTGTGCCCGATGGAGCTTGGAACATTGCTCTAACGATTTATTCTTCTCGATTTCAGGGGCCCAGCTGAAGATCCGCATTCGTCAGTTCGCCTCGGACGACAAGGCCGGAGGAGCGGGGAGAAGAAGGCACAGGAAAACGGCAAACAGACCAAGGGACTGCATTTGTCCGGCGTGCGGAAGGGCCTACAATAGCGAAAGAAATCTTCGCAGGCACCGAAGGATCGAGTGCGGGAACGAGAAGACCTGGCGCTGTACGCTCTGCCCGCGAGCGTTTTATCATCGATACGATCTCAAAATGCACTACCAACGAATCCACAAAGTTCCGAAGGACATGCTGTCGCAAGTTATCCAGTAGGGAAGAAACGAAATCGTCGCTTCTGATCAGAGTCCGATTAAGGGGATGTGAGGCGAGTCAGCTTCGCATCACCTTGACGGTCTTAATCGCCTTCTTTTTTTTGTAAGCCTCGATGTTACCGATCTTAATACTTGTGGTAATAAATGGTATTGTAAATTTTGCGTTCATTTATTGTACAAATGTAAAAGAAAAAACATTTACAGTACGCATGTGAAGATTACAATGTGTTGTATCGTTCGGGCCGGAAGCAGGAAACGTTAATGTCTGCTTAAAAAGACAAATGCTCGCAGTATAATTTCAACCAGTTTGTTTTTTAATTTCAGGCGGTCAACGGAAGAACCGAACTCGCCAGCGGTACGAGCCAACACCGTTCATCTTCAAAGCCATACCCAGAATGGTGGTCGGAAAAAAAGTTTCGGTTAACGACGGCTTGACGAAATACGTGTGCACTGCATGCGGAAGAGCCTACAACAGGGTAGAGAATCTTCAGAGGCATCAGAGGGTCGAGTGCGGAAGCGAGAAGACATTCGGCTGCAAATTTTGCCCGAGAGCTTTCTACCACAGCTGGGACTTAAAGAGACACGTTGGGAGAGCGCACAGTAGTCCGGAAAATGTTTCGGCACAAAGATTACAATGAAACTCATCTGTGCTGTCCATTTACCTGACGAGAACACCTCATTACACTGTCCGTAGAAAGATTTCGCAATACCGATAAGAATCCTTCGTACCCTTGAAATATATTAGATAATATATGTGAGATGTCTCGACGTACATAGGCCGACCTACGTCACTGTTTGTAATAAGCTTGTGCCTGCGAATTAATATATGCGTTAATTAAAAAAAGAAAAAAAACACTATCAACGTCTATTGTCTATGTAGAGTTGCAGAGAATTCCCCGCGAGGTGAAATGTTACCCTTTTTATTATCCGTATGTTTTTTAATTTTTTATAATGTGTGGATTTTATTGATGAGGATTTTATTATTGCACAAGCGCCAGTAAACTTGAAACAAGTTGGTTAATTAAAAACGATTGTCTTTAAAATTTCAGAGCAGAAAACGGGGAAACGAAGAGGTCGAAGAGTTACCCGGGCTACTTTCAAGACTAAGGCGAAGACCGGTATGAAGAGAAGCAGACCACCGGCGAACAGCACCTGGACGGATTTCGTTTGTCAGGACTGCGGCAAATCGTACAATCGCCAAGTCAATCTCCAACGGCATCAGAGGGTCGAGTGTGGCGACAAGGAAAAAACATTTCATTGCAAGTACTGTCCGAAAATGTACTATCACAGATTCGAGTTGAAGGGACATCTGCATCAGGGACACAAGATACCTGGACATATTTTACCGCAGATATTGACGCAGATAGAGAACGAGTATCGCATCAAGCGTGAAACCGCTTGAGTTGGATGTGAATCGTAAATTATTGCTTTGAAGCTTTACGAACGATTAATCTAATACTCAAACGATGATGGAAATCTTAGCAACTTCGGCAACCGTAAAAATAATCGAAACGATTTCGGTACTTTCAGGTCACTTCTTATACTGTTAAAATAATCGCAAAAATATTCATATTTCAACTTCCGTGCATGCGTGTACGAGAGCTCATGTTGCCTGTGTTTGAGAACACTCGTTTTTTTTTTTTTTTTTTTTGATTGAGCGACCAAAACAATAACCGCAGCAGTAATTGCGCATGCCCAGAAGTTGAAATACGCTTATTTTTTCGGTCATTTCTACGACGTAAATAACTTTTTCAAAACTTGTAAAGACAAAAAAAAGATTTACAACTTTAATTACAACTCTAAAAACTTTAAAACTTTTAAAACTTTTAACCCTTCAAGTAGGGGGGACTTTTTGCCGAGAACGAACAACCATACCTTCTTTTAAGCACAAAAATATAATACATTTTCTTCCGCGTTATCAACAAAAAACACTTCAAGGTACGTCTGTGAATTTTTACAGATTCTCTTTAGCATATCAACTTGTTATTCGAATCGTATGGAGGTTGCGTCTTGGCAAATTCCAGGTCCTCGTCAAAGAAGGATGAAGTACGTGAAGGGTTAAAAAAAACTTTTACAACTTTTAAAGGACTTAAAAACACAACGGTTACTTAAGTGGCTAGGGTAAAATTAGATTTTAAGGATTTAATCAATACTGGATCACAGACGTGTGACGATTGTTCTTATTATAGTGAAGAGCGGGACAAAGCTGACACTGTTTTTACCATGAGACAGGGTCGTTTTTCTACGTCCCACAGAAAAATTGGTAAAAATGGTGCGTTTTACCCCCCTCCGCACGATGAGTTTCATTCGGGGTTGTATTGATTCATGTAAAACAACAACACTAGAAACATCACACCACTACATTGCATTTCGCCGATTGGATGGAGGCGACTGTATGAGCTATTTAAAGATTGCACTACAATTTTAAGCTACTGAACTATCAGCGCATATATGACAAGTGTATCGTCGTAAATACGGGATACAGTAAATAAATTAAAGAGTTTCATATGGGAAATTATTTGCCCAAAAAAAAATGTTCCGAACACTATTCGAGATATCTCTTCGCGCCGAAGACGAGTCCGATAACGGCCGATTTTTTTCAATTTTATATTTTTCTTATTACCGGTTTTTTTTTTTTTCTGCAGCATTAATATACTTGATACACCAATTAAACAGATTTCTTCACCGAGTCTTTCTTTAAATTTCAGGTCATCAGCTCTGGATCCGAAATAATCAACGAAATCGCGAGCATGTCTCGATGGCGAAGCCTGCAGTTACCGTTAATAAAGTGTGCACGATGGGAAATTCACCAAGGGAATTTGTTTGCACGGCTTGCCGGAGGTCCTACACTCGACGCGATACCCTTCGACGTCATCAGATATGGGAGTGCGGCAAGGAGAAATCGTTTCACTGCAACCTGTGCCCAAAAACCTTTCATTACAAGTTCGAGCTTCAGCATCATTATTATCACGGACACAAAGTACCGAAGAAATTGCTACCCCAAATAGCCCGGCAGAACGAGAACGAACGTCGCTTTTAACACGAGAAAACCATCCTGCATCACGCGAATTGCAATGCTATTTTTTTTTTTTTTTGATAAACCGCAACTCGGTGAGCTTGAGACTCATACTGGAGTAACATTAAATACGACTTAAAAGCCCTGGATGGACGATCGAAAAACATGTAGGGAGGAGATTGGGGCAAAACGGACCATCCATTATTGGGGTCAAAATCCCATCGCAAATTGAGCGGTCCGTTTTGCCCCGCACTCCTCTACAGTCAATACTGTTATTCATATCTTGAATTATATAGCACATGTGTTGACTTTCACGGTTCTGTGACAAAGTGTACCGTCATGCATGTAGTGAATAAAGCATAAAAATCATACGATATGGGGTAAATTGGATCGTTAATAAATATCGAAGTTGTAGATTGTCGTGTGTGTGCGTGTGTGTGTGTGTGTGTATGTAGTTGCAATGATAATAATAATGTTCTGACGTAGGGAGGAGCGGGGTAAAACGGACGACTGTCAAAAATTCTTCGTGAGACGTACTGATAAAGAAACTTCACCTTAAATTAAGCTCACAGGACCATTTTTCCCCCACTCTGCCCTGCGACGTTGATAAGAACCGAAGAGCTTTGAGCAGCGCTTGAACGAAGTTTGTCTTTGTATTTCAGGGGTTCATAGGAGGCGAAGAGTCCAGCAAAATCAGGAACTGCCCTGCAATGCCGAAACGGTTATCAAGATACGAAAATACGCCGTGGATAAGCTGTCGCGGAAGTATTTGTGCCTGGCGTGCGGAAAAACGTACACGCGTCTCGACAATCTCCGAAGACACCAGAAAGTCGAGTGCGGAGGCAAGGAGAAGACATTCTTCTGCACGCTGTGCCCCAGAGCGTTCTATTACAAATTTGATCTGAAATATCATCTTCAACAAAGCCACAAAGTCCCGAAGGAGCTCCTCCAAAACGTCCTCAAGGAATAGAATTAAAACACACCGATCGAAACTTACAATTATTTTTATTTATTTTTTTCTACGTCGATCGGATGTCCATACAATGGACGAAGTGCACAACGGCAATAGGAATAAGAAACATAATATATTGCATCTATCTTATGGCAAAAAAGAAAACAAAAAAGAAACAATTTGTGCACTTAAGCGTAAAAAAAATATTTCTTAAATGTACGAAGATTTTTTTGTTTTGTTTTTTACCGTGTACACATTTAATATCTCGCTGATCCTTCCAGAACTGGTACTGTGAGCTCTGAGCTCGATTGACGCTTGTTCGCGCTTGGAAATCATATTTTCTCGCTTTGGCTGTTTTAGGCGGGTAGTCCCTGAGCCTAACGACGAATAATAGTAATGCAGGTTGGATAGATGAAACACACATTGTTACTGCATCCATTTAACTTTTATCGTTCGATCAACAGCTGCTGTACACACATGCGAATAAATCAGCCAAGTCTCGATTTCCCAATAGCTTACGTTCGTGCGATTGTGAGTTGCGAAATTGAATAGTCTGCAAAATGGTCAAAGCCAAAATCGGTGGACTCAGTGAAATTTGAAAATTGCTCTAATGAATTTTATCTTTGAATTTTCAGGAAGATCGTCGAACGGCGGAAAGCCTCGAACAAACGGCAAGAGTGTCGCCAAGACGAGATCCGGTGCTATCGCCAAAAAACATTTCCATCCCGGTCCGGCGGAGAACCAAGTTTGCTCGGCCTGCGGAAAAGCCTACCTTCGACTCGCGACTCTTCAACGACACCAGATATGGGAGTGCGGCAAAGAAAAATCCTTTCACTGCAAATTTTGTCCAAAAACGTCGTACTACAAATTCGAGCTCAAGAAACATTATTACCGTCGTCACAAAGTCCCGAACGATCTTGTAACGGCGTTGTTCAAGTAGAAATGTGTACAAAAAAAAAATTAGCTTGAAAGAGTGATTGACTAACGGCATGCATTAATACCTTATTTTCATTCTTTTTTTCATGAAAAATAGTATTAAGAAACGATAAATAATTTTATTATCTCTCTGACCAAGCGACTATATACCGATGGAACGTCACGAAGAGACCAAAGGGAGATGTTACATTTTATGAAAAATATAAATACACGAGTATCAAAATTTTGGTGTTCAGTTTGTGTGTGAAAAACAAAAAAATATCTGTTCGTCGTAGCGTTTAATGTTGCAATGCGTTTGGGTGTAGAAAAAAAAAAATTAGACGGTCTAGCTTTATCGATGGACAGGGAACGATAGCTTCAACGTGATTGTATTCGTGTTTCAGAAACACAATGGAGGAACCAGGGCCGCTTTCGAAACCGTAGGACTCCCGCGAAGAAGAACAAGCCTTGTCTGGTTGTGAAAAAAATCAAGGTTCTCACGGACAACACCCCGAAGACTTGGGACTGCGTGTCGTGCGGAAGGGTCTACACTCGCCAGTACAATCTTCAGCGACACCAGAGAGTCGAGTGTGGAAAAAGCAAGACCTTCCACTGCGAATTCTGCTCGATGGCTTTCTACTACAAGTCCGAACTGCAATCCCATTCACGACGAAAGCACAAAATAACCCGGGAGATGCTGCAGCAGAATCGTCAGTAGTGCATACATTCAGCGTGAAATTGAAAAAAAAAAAAAAAAACTTATAAATAATTTTTATTTAATTTATGTAAATCAAAAGTTCACTGCACTGTGACGAGTCCAGAGAGACCGATTAATGAACTTTCGTAACTATTAATCGACACTGCATCTGCTAACTCAAACAATGTGGGATGCGAACCTCCACATTAGCAAACAAACAAAAAAATAGCTACTGCATTATTGTCTTTCCATTAATGCCTATCGCGTACGTAGAATTCCCAATTACCTACGGAGTAAGAAAAAAAAAAAAAAAACGAATGGGTGTGGCTGGAAAATGCTTGTTAGAAATTCGAGGAAGCTTGAGAGAGGGTTTCTTCATCGAATGTTGTCTTTGAATTGCAGGCAAAGAATCCAGGATCCGAAAACGTCCGCATCTAGTCGTTAAAAAAATCAGGCATCTCACCGATCCGAAGAACTACACTTGCATGGAGTGCGGGAGGACCTACAATCGATTGAACAATCTTCGGCGTCACCAGAAAGTACAGTGTGGCAACAAGGAGAAAACCGTTCGTTGCCACTATTGTCCGCAGACTTTCTATTACAAGTCCGACATGAAAATTCATTGTCGTCGTCGACACTAATTGTATAAGAAAAAAAAAAAAAAAAACGAACAAAAAACAAAAAAAGAGAAAATAATTGTTATGCACCAAGGAGAAAACCGTTCGTCGCCACTATTGTCCGCAGACTTTCTATTACAAGTGTAATATGAAAATTCACCGTCGTCGCCGACACCAATTGTGTAAGAAAAACAAACAAACAAAATGAAGGAAAAACGAAGAAAAGAAAATAATTGTTATCACTACCGAGCATTCACTAAAAACGTTTATAGTGCCGTAACATGTATGCAAACAAAGATAAGCTATAAATATTTTTCATTAAGTTACATTTAAGATGATATAAAATAACATGATGTACACGACGAGTGTCGATAATCGAACGTTATTTGAGCGTGCATTGTTTTTTTTTTTTTTTTTTTTTTGTCGCATGCATGACAATTACCATGTATCCACGATAGCTTCGTAAAACTTGAGAAGTAAAACGGTAAATCTGTTAATTATTACCGAACAATAAATGATTTGCAAAATGCTTAATTGTCGATTGCTTCCGTACGCGTCGGTTTAAGTTAAGAGCGAGGGTCTATGTGTGTGGGTAGTGGTTGCGCGGAGATGCTAACCGTTTGGAACATTGTTTGAACGGGGTTTGCCTTTGAATTGCAGGAAAGAGGGTAACGAAGCGTCGGACAAAAAGTAGGTGGACCAAATCGAAGCCGTATTCAAGAATAGAGCATTCGTCGATAGGCTGACATTCACTTGCACCCATTGCGGAAACGTCTATCTTCGGGAGGACACTCTTCGACGACATCAGGACGTGAGATGCATGAACAAGGACAAAACGTTCCAGTGCGAGTTCTGCCCGAAGAAGTTTTATTGGAAATCCGGCATGAAAAAACATTGCAACGAGGTGCACAAGATCAGAAATGACGTCCCGACAGAACTTTTTTACCAGCAAAGGAAGCCAAAAAGAACCTTCTAATTGTTGGTGCGATACTCTTACAAAAAACGTTTTCTTACCCCACGTGATTGCAACATACTCATCAGAAAAAAGTTGTTCGTATTAGTATCGCAATTTACTATTATGCTTTGAGTTGATTTAACACAAGGCAATACAGTCGATAATCTAATTCTACTTGAACGTGTATTATTTATTTGTATGCGCGACACTCACATGTATTTCCGATCGCTTTGTAATTACTCCAAAAAACGTTTCTAAATGTGTTAATTTTTGCTGAATAATAAAATTAAATAATAAAATTACCGAAAAAATTATGAATCGTCGATTGCTTAAGTAGATATTTAATTCGTGTGTATCGAGTACGTTCGTGATGTGCGGCTTCGTGTGTGTGGCTCAATGCTTGCTTGAGATCGGAAGTGTTTGGAGCATTGCTTGAACGATGTTGGCTTTGAATTGCAGGAACGATGGGACGTAAGCGTCGACGAAAAATGCAGACCGTAACGAAATCGAGGAATGGACCTGTCGGCAATGAATCGAAAACATACACTTGCGAAACTTGCGGTAATAGCTACAGTCGAATGGACAACCTTCAGCAACACCAGAGATTGAGATGCGGGAACAACGAAAAAACTTTCCACTGCCGAATCTGCCCGAAGAAGTTTTATTGGAAGGGGGTTCTGAAGAAACATTACAACGGCGCGCACAAAATCAAGGATCCTCTGTTGGGCAAATTTCTGTAATGACGAGAATTGTAATTAACGAGCATCTACTAAAAACGACCCTTGTACTGTGAATCGGATGTGGAAAGAAATAAGCTATATTTTTCATTGAATTAACGTAAGGCAGTGTAATGCGGTATAAACAACGCATAAGTATAATAGACTAATGTATTTTGCATTTGTATGTAGTGCAATTGAATTTTTCTACAAAACTGTCCTGAATGTATTAATTGCTAATGAATAATAAATTATTTTCAAAATAATAATATAAAAATAGTAATAAATTAAAAAATAATAATAAATGCTGAATTGTTGATTGCTCTTGTGTGTCTAATTGGAGTAGTTTTACTGTTCGGGACGTGCGGCTCTGTGTATGGGTCAAATGCCAAAGATTCGAGGTGTTTGGAACGTTGTTTGAACGAGGTTGCCTATGAATTGCAGGATGGAGGCGCCTAAAGGGTCAACTAAATAGGCGCACTATCGAGAGAATCAATAATGAACCGATGGCTCGAGTACGCGTTTATAACTTGGGCAAAGAGTCGAAAACATCCACTTGCACCACCTGCGGAAGGAAATACGTTCGATTAAAAAGTCTGCGACGACATCAGAGAGTGGAGTGTGGAAACAAGGAAAAAACTTTCTACTGCAATGTTTGCCCAAAGACGTTTTATTACAAAGCCGATCTCAAAGCTCATTATCGATGCGCGCACAAGATGATGGACGAGCTGACGGAAGAGCTTCTGGAGCAGCGTACTCAATCACCAAATCCATAAACATGTATACTTTTAATAAGATTTGTAAACCTCCGTTCGAATCCAACGTGTCCACCAAGCAATGGAATATTAGTTATAATTTAATAAAACGTGTTCATTAATATTTCTTACTTTTTTTTTGTATATATATATATTTTTTTTTATTTAATGATATGTAATATAATAATTTTCATTAAATTTCATGATTTTCAACCGTCATAATCTCTAAACCGTGATCGAAGGTGTCGTGCGAATATTTTTCGGTGAATTACCATAAGGCAGTATGTGATACGTCGTAAGCCTCGAGTGTCGATAATCAAATTTATACGTGTATTTTGTATGTGTATGCATGACGATTACTGCGTGCTTGTGACAGCTTCATAAATCTCTGGAAAAAATATCCCAAATCCTTTGATCGTTACTGAACAATAAATTATTTACAAAATGCCGAATTGTCGATTGATCAATTAAGGTATGTGGTTCAGGTGCATGAATAGGTCGGTTATGTGTGGGTGATGCTTGTTGGAGGTTCGAAGTGTCCGGAACATTGTTTGAACGAGTTTGCCTTTTAATTGCAGGATCAAGGGTACAAAGGAGTGGACTAAGTAGGCAGCCTATGAAGTGCTGCGTGAATGAATCAATGGACAGAAAAGGCGAAAATACCGTCGACACCAGGTCGGAAATCTTCACTTGCACGACTCGCGAAAAGAACTACGCTTCGCTCAACAGTCTACGACGACGTCAGAGAGTGGAATGCGGAAACAAAGAAAGAAAGTTTCCCTGCAAATTTTGCCGCTACGAGGGTCTTGACAAATTCAATCTAAACAAGCATTATCGGGACGTGCATAAGTGTACGGTTCAATAGAGGAAGTCCTGCGAACAGCGAACTCTGTCATCGAACGCATAATCCTCCCTGCTTTCACTAAATCTCAAGAGATTCTAAATTCAAAAAAAAATTAATATTACTTACAATATCATAATACGCGTTCATTAATGTTTCGTTTAATTTTTTTTAACTGATTTCATTAGTTCCAATGCCAACCGATGACTTAATTACAGATGTACAAAATTAATTACAAAAGGTAATCCCATCTTAATTGCAAAAGCTAATCTCATCTCAAAGTACAAAGGGTAGTTTATAATCCCCACAAGCTCCAAGACGGAGACCGTTTGGTTAGCTCGTGTGTCTCCAAATAACTATCAGCAAGCCCCGCCGCTGTCGCAAAAGCCATTTGTCCTTCCCCGTGGTGGTGTTTCATGGGGAATGGTAAACGTGTTTCTGTTTCTTTTTTTTTTATCTGCTATTAATTTTTTATGAAAAAGTCCGATCGTCCTGCTCGTCGATTCACCCAAGTAATAACAACGTCCTGTTCCGCACACTCGACAATAATCTGCGGATCAGATGAACCCGAGAAACGACTCGAGGTGAGCTCGTCTCTTAGGGGAAAAAAAAAAAACAAAAACTAGAGAGAAAAAAAAAAGAAAAAAAAATAACAACCATAGCGAGAGTGCTATCGTGTTAGCCGAGAGTGACGAGTGAACATGTCTCACGTACGAAAATCTTTGCTTTTTATATTTTTCTAGAGCGCAAGTATTCGTCAGAGGCCGCTATCGAGTTGTACTACAAGTACCAGTCGTCAATGTATCTTCGTCTTCTGGCGGAAAATCGAGTGACCGAGAGTCCCGTCACGGAGGTGAAAAATTGCCTGGTCGAAGATTATCCAGAGGTCGAGGAGGCCCGGGAACAGTTGGTCAACGCCCGCCCAGCGAACGGTCGAACCGGATCCCAAAGTAACGTCTCGGGCCGAGCCAGTCCGGGCTACGAGTGTCCTCGATGCGGCAACGCTTACACGAGACCGCACTCCCTGAGTCGTCACATGAGATTCGAGTGCGGCGTCGAGCCCCAATTCGAGTGTCCCGTATGCCACAAAAAATCTAAACACAAACACAATCTTGTACTTCACATGCGAACGCATCAGAAGAACTGAACCATTGTTATTATTATTATTATTTTTTTTTTTCCGAGCGAAGTAGTCGAGGCTCGACGATACACCCAAGTGTTCGGGATCCTCGAAGGATCGTCAAAGTATATTTTTTTATAGGCCATATACGCATCGTTGTTAGATACAGGAAAGAACGGGGCAAAGTGGACTGTTTTCATTTGTTTTTTTCGATGTGTGTGAAAAACAAAGATCTCATATCAAACGAAGTAGTCCGTTTTGCTCCGCTCTTCCCCTGCAGTGTTCAATCGTTTGTTATATTATTAATTATATGGTAATATATTATTGCGTTAAGTCCCATTGAAGATAGGTGTAACCCGTTGAATTTTTCGTTCTCGCTTAACACCGTTAATACGCTAAATCAATACCGTTAAATCATTAAATAGTTCCATATTGTTTTTTTTTTTATTTTTATTTTATTTTTTCCTTTTTTTAATTTTAACCGAACAAAGTTACTGTTCGTAGAACGATGATCATCGAAGCTTACCCTATCACGGACGAAAATACCTCGCGGTACCAAAAATTGAACTGATTCACCGCTGTGTGTTTGTGTTAAATAAAAATTACCAATGGTGAATGTCGAGAAATAATCTCCGAAAACGCGAGTCGAGGAGATTGCGTGTTGTGCGAGAAACCGATATGTCTATCATCTTAAGTATCTTCATTGATTGGCAAAAAAGTAAATTGGATAATGAAAAACAAAGACGAAAAGTCAATTATATTGTTAGAGTATAAACAGAGAAACGATTATACGATGTCTATGTAGCGTTAAAGAGACGAACAGTCTGATGAGCGATGTAAACATTTGCATAACGAACGGATAGTTTGCGGTACAAAAACTGCCTATTCATCGAAAAGAATGTAAGCAATAAAGCTCACATACACTCCAGTCACACGCGTAAGCTTAGACGTTTTATTCCTCTTGTTTACGTTAGTATAATTTCGCAGAGCGCATGCTTGGTGTATTTTATTTTTGTATTTTTATTTTTATTTTTTTCGCCAGTTTGACGACCTACTCGTTCTTCGCGAGGCTTTCTTTGCGTTGTTCCCGCTGCCGTTCCCGAGCTAGGACAGCAGTCCGCCGTTTCTCCAATAAACACAGTTTCTACACACGCTCCGTTGATTGGTGGAAGCTCAGTTCTGGACGCCCCATTGGTGGAGGCAAACATGTGTAAAACCGGTTTATGGACGAACGGTGAGCTGCCGCTAGGACGAGCCGAGTTCGGGGCTTCTCCAATTTTCACGGCAATACGAAACTTTTGTGTTACAGCCTGGAAGAGAACGAAGCTCGGAATGATCGACGAGGGTCCGCCTTATCGTTGTCCGAGGTGCGGCAGGACCTATTCTCACAAGTGCAATCTGACCAGACACCTGAGGCTCGAGTGCGGTGTCGGTCCTCGATTTCAGTGCGCCGCGTGCAAAAAGCGCTTCAAGCATCGACATCATCTTCGCGATCACGAGAGAATCCACTTTTACCCGACCCAAGCGCCATCTGCTGTGAGACTGGACGTCGAATCGCCGAGAAACTCGCCGCGGTCCGTCGAGACGAACGCCGATCGTTACTGATCCATCGGTCTTTAGCTTCGTCGACCGGCGAATATATTGTAATATACACGAGGCTGCCGACTTATTGCCAAGAGTATTATCGAATTAGCGATTGTATCTAAGATTCGTCGAGTGGACGGCGAGTATGCGAGCAGCGGTCGAAACGCGCTGCCGGTACTTATCGAACGTTCGCGCGAACACAACCTCTATTTTACGAACCGTGCGTACAGATGTACAGAGTGGCATTGTCGATCTCTCGATGTAAAAAGTTGCGGGAATAATTGAACAAAAAAATACCTCCTCAATGTGCCAAACGATGACTCTAGTCCCTAGACCTAAGAATTCAAGTATAATTTTTCATATCAATTGTAAACGATAAAGCAATGAACGTCCTATAATTACGTCAATCGACAGCCACGGCCGCGTTTCAAGGAGCTGTTATTGAAATAGCCGCATGAATAGCAGTGTGAAAGAATTCGTCCTGCACGGTAAAAAAAAATATTTGTACACTTAACAAACCTTCCTGTCCACAAACGTCCACAATTATTTTCTAATTAATTTTACATAACATTTTTGTTCAATTAAAACATTTTTGTACAATCGACAGCATCGTTTTTGTAAAATTAACGAGAAAAGAAGTGTCAAGAGTTTTTTTTGTTATAACAACGCGACTGCGCATGCGCGCAGTCGTTTTTTTGTATAAGAAAATAAAATTGTGAACGTTTGCGGATAAGAAGATTTGTTAAAGTACGGATATTTTTTTAATGTGCAGAGGTGCTTTCGATTTAACGTTTTTTTGTTATTATAACATGACTGCGCATACGCACGGTCGTTTTCTGGTACGAATTCTCACCAAAAAAACGACCGTCCACACGTGCGGTGTTGTAACACCGAAAAACGCCAAATTGAATCAGCTGTGCGACGATAAGGGGAAAGAGTAACCCTGCGATCGGCCGGCAGTGTTTGAGAAGGGGTTTAAGCGGAGCGGGGGGGGGAGTTGAGGTGGGGAGTTAAGGGGAAACAGTAAAGCTGCGATCAGACGACCAATGCAACATGGCGGCCTTCGCGCAAGAGGCGATCTTAACGTCTCGACGATAACACAAGACTTCTATGAAAACACTCGTGTGATCCATGATTTGTCAATCCTTAAAAACGATCGAGCCCGTGCTGTATAAAGTATCGTGAATAAATGCCGAACGCCAAAACTAGTCACTCTAAAATAAAATCTGTCGATACGAAACAATTTTTTGGGTTAGCGTGGCTGGTTACCCAATTTTTATAATACGATAAAAAAATTAAGTGTTACGTATCAAGGGTCGGTAAAATGTTATTTAAGTCGTATCAGTGTGCGACGAAGAGTTACGCGAGAAGCTTCTTCACGAATGTCAAGAGAAATTTGTTCAAACATCATGTCGATGCCAGCGAGGAAATGCGCCACCGAAAGCTCACGACGGTAAATTACTTAACCGCTGCCGGAGCACTCGCGATCGGTCTCGCTTACGCTGCCGTTCCACTGTACAGAATTTTTTGTCAGGTAATGAAACAACAATTCTCTTTTAATTCATACTTGGTTACTATACGGTTCACTCCTATACAAAATATCAAATACAATTAACCAGAGTGAATATATAAATAAAATACATTATTAAAAATCATATATATAAAATAAATAAACAACTCTGTAACACAGTAATAATAATAACAATAATAATCATAACTTTTTTTTTAACTCTGCAGTCAACCAGTTATGGCGGTACCCTGACACAGGACACCAGCGACGTCGAAAACATGAAACCCATAAAGGATCGTGAGTTGAAAATTCGCTTTAACGCGGATACAGCTTCGTCGATGGCCTGGAATTTCAAGCCCCAGCAGAGGGAGCTGCACGTTGTGCCGGGTGAAACCGCTCTTGCATTTTACACGGCTACAAATCCTTCCGACAAGCCTGTGATCGGCGTCTCGACTTACAATGTTGTGCCCTTCGAGGTTGGCCAATATTTCAACAAGATTCAATGCTTCTGTTTTGAGGAGCAGCAGCTTGGCCCGCATGAACAGGTGAGTTTTCATAAATGAGTCATAGCATGATCGGTTTGGATGAACAATTCATTTATTAATCATTCCCGCAGGTTGACATGCCCGTATTCTTCTACATCGATCCCGAATTCGCGGAGGATCCGAAGATGGAATTCATAGACGATATAATACTCTCGTATACGTTCTTCGAAGCTAAACCAGGCTTGAATCTACTGATGCCAAGCTACGCTAAGAAATCGTAATCAACTAGCCGCTTCAATTGTACAGATGATTGTATTAAATGCCTGACGATCTTTCGAACGTTAGATCGACGTTAACGTGCGTCCGGTGAAATAACACTCGACCCTAAAATCAGCTTCTAGGAGTGCATTTTCGCGGCACTCGTAAATTGCGCGGCAGTGGAGTAGCTCTTTTCTTTTTTTTTGTGCGTAAGAATCGTGGTTGCGTAAATCATTAGAATCGGAACAGTGCGTTTACGGGATAAGCGCGTCTGAGACCACCGACTTTTTCCTTGTCGATATACATGGCGTCGATCTTCAAAGCAAGATCGTGCTCGAGGGAGTTTCGCGTGCGCAACAATCGCTGATGCTGATTCTCCATGTCCTTCAGAACTTTGTGCATCCTCTCGACCTGATGATTTATGTCCTCGATCTCTTTCTGCAAACTACCGAAAAAAAAATCATCGCGAAAGTTTCAATTAAATCGATTACTTGTGCTGTATGCATTCTTGGAGATAATAATATCGGGAGAATAATTGATTGGAGAGACTTTACCTCACGTGAGCGTAATCGCGACAGAGTTCGAGCTCCGGTCGATGCATTCTCGCCTCGAGTCTCGTGTGAGCGACTTTAATCGCATGACTCTTGTCGGCTATAGCTTTGCGCATGAGTTCGAGATTCTTTTCAACGTCGAAGATCTCTTGGTTAACCTGGTGCGAAAAGGGGAAAAAAATGACATCTGGAAAGCCCGCATGCCGGTAGCATTTGCAATAGGGGCGGGCGGGGCAAAATGGAACCCCGAAGCGGGGCGCTGGAAATTGGGGAAAAAATGATCCGTCATGCCCCGCTCTCCACTACCTTGTTGATGTGCTGTTGCAAGTGGCTCTTCGCTTCGAGCATCTCGGAAGATCGGCGAGTGAGAGCATTGTTAGTATTGGTCCACGATTCCCACATATCACGAGCTACGCGATTAACAAGAGCCTCGGCGTCGGCTCGCAATTGGCAAGACTTTGTTCTCTCGGTCTGCGATCTTTGGACGATTCTGTTGGCCGCGCCAGCCCAAGATTCTTGCTCGGAGACGCTGCACAAAAAATCGTGAATATCGAGATTTTCACGAAGCTTCCTCATGCAATCTACTTTTGTGTACCTCGAAGAGGAAGCTTTGTCGGTAAAAGAAAATGATTCGCGTTTAAAAAATACGACTTGAAAACGCGAAAAATAACTAATTTTTGCAATCTTCACTGTAAAGACTCGAAATTTGATTTGGTTATGAAAACAAAGCTTCCTCTATGAAGAAGCAAAATGAATTGCATAGAAATAATTAACATAATAGCGATAATTTTCTTTTTTTTTCTGCATACCACGGATCGTATTTCTCGATACCGGAATAGTACTGCAATCCGTGACTGTAATTGTTCAATTGATGGCAAAGCGTATCTATTCCCAGGGCGCTTTCCTTGTTCTTCATGTCTAGTTCCAGTTGATTCTGTGAGGCCCGACAATTTCTCAGCTGCGAACAATGGGAGCCGGATACTCAACGAGGATATCCAGAAAAACGCGAGAATCGTACCTGATCCTTGCAACTGTCGAGACAAGCCTCGAGCTTCTTCTGGCTGTTGCGCAAATTGGAGATCTCGTGAAGCAGCGATCTCTCCGACTCGTCGTGAACGAGCTCGGTTCCTTTTCGCGCCTCTCGATGATAGAGACACTCCTCAACGATGTGCAGAGGACCCTCGATATCCTGAATGGACTTCTCCAAAACGCTGCGGCAGTCCTGAAGACGCTCGCACTCGTGGACGAGTTTCTCGAGCTCCGAGGCTATCTCGTTGCGCCAGAAGGTCACGTCGCTTATTCTCTCGCCGAGTCTTCGGCCGGTATCGTACTGGGCGTACTGAATCTTTTCCTCGGCCGCTCTGAAATAATGAGTTTTAGCTTCACTTTTTTTTTTTTGCATTTTTGACAATAGTTTGGAGTGGAAGAACATTTTTTTTTTTAGTACCTACAATTCCAATTGGAAAATCGCGGAGATGACCACTTGTTAATTGTTATATTCGTGATCAGCGGGAAAAAAATACGTGGAAACTTTAAACATGGTATTTGAAACAAACAAAAAAAATCGAGTGAACAGGGATTTTTCAATTTTTGAGCCATTTTTGAAAAAACGTCGATTTTTATTATTTTCAAACGTCTATATCTCAGCTTCCAATGAAGATAGGGAAAATCCGTGGTCCCCATCGTGTTCTGCGGGAAAAAATAGACAAGATAGGGCCCTGCCCGAAGTTTCGAAAACGTTTTATCGGGCAGTTTGAGGACGTTAAAAAAACGCTAAAAATTGACTCTGAAGGACAGCCTTGCAATTTTTTTAACGAAAAGTTTTTTATTTTAATAAAATGTTTTTTCTATTTATAAAATTGTTTGCCACGTATAACGATGTATTTGTGCGCGCTCAATACGAATCTCTTGGCCTTTTTGAGCTTGAGCCCAGTGGGGCATTGACAATTTGGATTTTATGCGTTGAAAATCGTAATTCTGCACGAAAAAGTGAATTTTTCGGATAAATATTTAAAACCACTCATAATTTAAAGTACCTCATAACTTTAACAGCGTCGTTCCTCATTCTTTCTGAATAGTGAGTGTTCGAGTCGGCCTCGTTGTAAAATCGTATTTGCTTCTGAAACCATTCGTTCGGCGTGTATCTCGTGTGAAGAGCTGCCTGGGAGGCGTGCATCGGATTCCTCTGGTAACCGGTAACGAGATTTGGAAATTTCAGTGGCTGAGTCGACATCACGCCGTTTGGATCCACAGCGTAGCTCGACACACACTTTCGCGATCTGCGCAACAAGTTTCGACTATAAATCGATATGCCGATACGACGCGCCGATTGGCAATAGGTCGAGATACCTCCACACGAATTTGTTTAATCGATAGACGTACGGAACTGTATCGTGCAGTTTTATTAATCGTATCGTACTTACAGTGGAACAAGTTGAACGTTCTCGTAGCCCATGCTGGGTCGCCAAGGCATCAGAGCCGAACTTTTATTGTAATCGCTCGCTCGAACTGGTATCACTGGCTCTGTGTAGGGCATCGATGCTCCTACTGTACTCCAAGGTTGAATTTGCTGGACCACAGATTAATAAAATGAACTTTCTTTTGTTAAAATTTTACGACCGTCGAGCACTGTCATGAAATTTCAAAAAGCTGTCGCGTTCGAAATGCACACGATTATAAATTAATAACAATAATAATACATAATTTATTATCATCAATTATTTATGTACAGTTAAAAAAAAGTCGCCTCATAACAATAAATTATTTATTACAATAACAAGTAATTTATTGCAGTAATAAATTATTTGCGTGCCGTTCAAAAAAGTTGCCAGACAATTACAACCCTTTCTCACTCGAAGAAATTTCAGTACGTCTGCTGTCATGGCTGACGTTCCCACGGAAGCTCCAGAACGTAAGATCATCGAAGTTACAGATCGAACAACGATGTCAATAAAAAATGACACATTCCTGTGATTCAAAGGACTTGAAAGTTACCGGTGTCAAAGAGTCTTAAACGAAATCGAAAAAAACTCACTATATACGCGTACAGTGAGATTAATTGTTAGCTTGCAGGTTATGTTAAAAAAAAAAGAATCATTCGCAACCGAATGACAGTTTTCAATAATACCGCGATAGTTGCGTCACTCTCGTGTCAATTTGATTTGTTTCGTCCAGCCAATTTCATTGTCAATATTGTTTTGTCTAAAACAGCCTTCGTTAACTGCGACATCAATTCGGCAACTTTTCGCGACTATTAACTCACTTCATGGATCGATCAGAGATCGAGATAAGAAAAGGACTTTTGATTTACAGATTGTCCTGGCACGGAGAGCGAGAGTGCGGGAAAAGCTTCGGCATGTGCGGGTTGTCCAAATCAGAACATATGCTCTTCGGGAGCAACAAAACTACCGGATCCTGGGATAGCCCTGGTGAAGGAGAGACTGGCTGCGGTGAAGTATAAGATTCTAGTGCTGTCCGGGAAAGGAGGAGTTGGCAAAAGCACAATGACTTCCCTACTGGCGAGGGCACTCGCTGCTGATGACGCTGACAGAAATGTAAGAATAACGCACTGTCATTATTTAATAGACAATTTACATACCCTCTTTCCCAGTCCAAGAACATCGATATGATTCTCAATGTACATTCTAACATGACCGACTGACTGGTTACAGCACTGAAAGTTTGGGGAATGACCTAGGGCAGAGAACTCCACAAGGAGAGGGTCTATAGCTATTCGTGTCGTGTCGACCAGTACCAGCCTCCTATTGATTACTGCCTGTATAGCCCATATTGGTTTTATAGCAAACATTCCACAATAACTGTGCTGACAATGACCCAGAATAATCATAGAATTTGGATTGCATGGATAATCATTTCAAGATTTAAGACAATGTTTTTATTTATTTATTTATTTATATACAGTAGAAGCGCTGTAAACATGAATTATTCCATGCGAGTGTGCGCATAGATGCTTAATATGCCCATGTAGCAATTAATACGATATAAAAGGAAAGAAAATAAGATGGAAAATATATATAAACAATGTGGTTAATACTCACGGATAAATCACAGATCCAGAAGTCTTTTGAATACCTATATTTTTTAATTTATTCAGGTTGCAGTTTTGGACATAGATATCTGTGGACCATCTCAGCCCAGGGTTCTTGGAGTACTCGGAGAACAGGTGCATCAGAGCGGATCCGGTTGGTCGCCTGTTGTAAGTGCAAAGTCCATTCCGCAGCGATAAGAAAATTGGATTTTTTTTCACGAAATTTTTTTTTTTCCTTGCAGTATGTGGAAGACAACTTGTCGCTGATGTCCATAGGATTCTTGCTGAGCAGCCCGAGCGACGCGGTGATATGGAGAGGACCAAAGAAAAACGGTAGACGCCCTTTTCAGAAATTTCGTCCGCGTTTCTGTGCGGATGCGAGTTAATTCGAACGAGTGCTCTTTCGCAGGCATGATAAGACAATTTCTGTCGGAGGTCGATTGGGGAAATTTGGATTATCTCATCCTGGACACGCCGCCGGGAACTTCGGACGAACATCTCTCGGCGACCTCTTACCTCAAAGGCGCCGGTGTTACCGGTGCGATTATCGTGACGACGCCTCAGGAAGTCGCTCTGCTGGACGTGAGAAAAGAAATCGACTTTTGTCGAAAGGTCAACATTCCTATAACGGGCGTCATTGAGAACATGAGCGCTTTCATATGCCCGAAATGCAAGGCGAGTAATCGTGCTTGTCGGAATCAACGGATCGCGAAGTGGCAATTTTCTGAAAATCCGTTTTTTTTTTAACAGAATTCCGCGGAGATATTCCCTGCATCGACTGGCGGAGGTCGTCAAATGGCGAAGGAAATGAACATCGAGTTTCTCGGATCTATGCCGCTAGATCCACTCGTAGCGAGATGCTGCGACGAGGGTAAAAATGTACTCACGGAAATGCCGGAGTCACCGGCGGTCGTGGCGCTGCAAACGATCGTTCGAAGTAAGCGATGGCTTAATATAATTATTATTAATTAGCCCATATCAGCATATCCGGATAACATTTTATCCGGGAAAAAAATGTTATTCGGGTATGCTGAAGATTATCAATCGAAATAGCCGCACGTGTAGCTGCATCCGGATAGGATCTAATCTCACAAATTATTGCAGGGGTGATAGAAAAATGCGAGAAGGGTAAGGAGAATATCGCATCGAGTCCGGCTTAGACTTATTTTGTATATCGAACCATCTGTTACATGTGAATAAAAATTCCTGTTTATAGTTCATTTGAAATACGTTTAGTGTCTTATTGATAACCCACACCCGTGAAAAGGATAATCGAAGTTATCATGAAGGTTCGAACGGTGACGCTCGAATACGCATATTAAAAAATTGAGGACTTAAGCTGGATTTGACTCTCGGGCTTTCTCTCTCACTCCACTGCAAGGACCAATAACGGCATCTTTCTCGCTCCTGTGGCGCGGTCACGTGACTATCACCTGTTCTTAGTAATGCTACCGCCATAATACAACAGGTATTACTGCTGTTTTTTTTTTACATTAACTACAACAAACATCAACAAAAAGTTATCGTGACTTTCGTCGCTTATCCTCTGACAAAGAGTGTCATCATGCGGAGATAACTACAATGCAAGCGGTATGACATTTATCTTCGTGCTAAAAATAGCTATCAAAGCGCAGTAGCTTCACAGTAAAAAAAGAACAGCCAGTTCAGCAGGACGTGCGCAGCAACAATCGTGCTACCTTCCGGCCTAAGCATATAATTTTTTTTTTCGCTAAGTAAATCTGTGATTTTGTCGACAGTAAATAATGAATCGTTGACGTCAGCACGTACGATGTCCGGCAGGTGAGTTTTGGGAATACGTTTCATTGACATTTCCCAAGTTCTGCTAGGTTATATATGGAATATTATTCTATGCAGTAACAATAACACGTGCTTGCAATTGCAGTGTGTCGATTGAACATTTCCAACGATCAATCATGCTGCCTAAATTGCTCATGTCGGACAAAAAAATGTCCGAAGCGCTGATAGTCAAGGAGGAACAGAAGGGGAAAGAAATGTTTCTACAACAGGCTGAACAGATTAATACCATTTCGATTCCACGTATAAAATCGACTCTGTCTACCGTTTTCGCTACGACTGTCTGCACGATGGTTATTCTGTGGATATTCATTGTGTGGGCTGCCGTCTGGAACAATATGAATACCGAATCTATGCTGAACGATTTTCATGAGCTTGACGAGTTGCAAAGATCACAAGAACTTCTGAACGCATCCTACTTGAATTTGGAGAATGAGTTGTCAAAGCTGGAGCGGCAGCTGCAGTATCGGAGAGAATTTCTAAGAACATCGGGACAATGCTCCAATGTCCCAAAGGACCTGCGTTTCGACTGCCATCCGGAGGACGGTGCTTCGGAAAGCTCCTGTGGCGACAGAGGCTGCTGCTGGAATCCCATCGTTAGAGCACCCTCGGAAAGAGCCACAAAAGTTCCGCTGAACACTCCTTACTGCTATTACCCAAAAAATTGGAGTATCTACAGATATCTGAATTACACACAAATTCACAGCGATTTCAAAGGATTCATGGAGAATAACAAGGCCTCCGCTTACAAGAAGGACATAAAGGTCATAGGAATCGAAGCTAGCGGCGTTGACAAGTCTATCATACGTGTAAAGGCAGGTACCCTTCACTATTTATCTAAATAAAAATTTCGATACAGATTCATATTGTGTAAATCCTAAAAAATTGCCGAATCGACAGAGAAAGATAAGAAAGCAAATTTGAAATGTTTTTTTTTAACTGACTCTTTACAGATTTTCGATGCTGCGAATAGACGCTACGAGCCCTATTTGCCGATCAGGCCCGATCCTCGACCCTTCGAGAACATTACGAAAAACGCGGAGTACAAATTCGATATCAGTCGTACTCTTCCTGGCTTTCGCGTCACGAGAGCCGCCGATCGAACGACGATGTAAGCGTCTCCGTCGCTGATTCTCAACGCTACAACGAAACAATAATTTCTATCGATTATTTATTCTTTTTGTACAGATTCGATTCGATCGGCAACGGTGGGTTTATATTCGCCGATCAGCTGCTCCAAATCAGCACACTGCTTCCGACAAGCAACATTTACGGCCTCGGAGAGCACAGAACGCCCTTGAGGTTGAATACGAACTGGCAATCGTTTACTATGTTCAACAAGGATCAACCACCGACGGAGAACGCCAATTTGTACGGTTCTCAGCCGTTTTATCTCGTTATCGAGAAATCCGGCAAATGCCACGGTGTCTTGTTCCTGAACAGCAATGCCATGGGTATTACATCGGATTGTTTCGTGTCGTTCTGCTGCATGGTTAATGTATCAAAATGTACGGTGTTTTTTTTTCCTTTCTTTCCAGACGTCATATTGCAACCGACGCCCGCACTGACTTTCCGAAGTATCGGCGGTGTGTTCGACATGTACATCCTTATGGGTCCGACACCTGCCGACGTAGTCATGCAGTATTCCCAGATCGTCGGCAAACCCTTTATGCCCCCTTACTGGTCTCTGGGCTTTCATTTGTGCAGATATGGATACAAAACTTTGGAGGATACTAAAAAAGTGTGGAGCAGAACGAGGGCTGCCGGTATTCCATTCGTAAGATTCGTTGCGATTCGCTGAAACAATTTTGTTTTTAATCCAACGAGTGCAATGTTATGTTATTGTTCGATATTGTAGATCCAACTTTATTTTAATTTCTGCAGGACACTCAGTGGAATGATCTGGATTATATGGACAACAACAACGATTTTACTTACGATAAAGACAAGTTCAAGGGTCTGCCTGATTTCCTTCGAGAAATCGCCAAGGTAAATTGTGCAAGAGTTTATCTCTTGAACGGAGTAATTTCTTGAACGATCTTTTTTTCTTCTCGAAATCGATAATCCTCCGAAATACAGGCAGGAATGCACTACATACCGCTGATCGACGCGGGAATATCAGCCTCGGAACCAAACGGCTCGTATCGTCCCTTCGACGAGGGCATTCGTCGGGGTATATTCATCAAAGAGGCGAATTCCGACTTGCCGTTCAAGGGAAAAGTGTGGAATCGCAAATCAACGGTATGGCCGGATTTTACTAATCCCGAAACTCGCGATTATTGGCTCGAGATGATGACCGACATGTGGCATATGTTTCCGTACGACGGCGCATGGATCGTAAGTTCTTTCAAGTACGCTCGAGGATTCGGTAAAAGAGAGCGGGGACAAACTGGCTGCTGCCAATTTTTCCCGGGACATAAATAAGAGTCTCGACTCGAGCGGCAGAGACGGGTCCGTTTTACCCCGCTCTACCCTATACACTTTGCCCGTGTATGAATTATGATCCATTCGTGAAATTTACATTACAGGACATGAACGAACCGTCGAATTTTTACAACGGCCACATCGACGGCTGTGTCCAAAACGAGTTGGACAATCCTCCTTACCAACCTAACGTCGTCGGCAATCTTCTGGCAACGAAAACGGTGTGCATGAACGCGAGACACTATCTCGGCTCGCACTACGATGTCCACAATACTCTTGGAACGAACGAGGCCGCCATGACAAATTAGTGAGTCACGGATGGGAGATTATTTTTCCACGTAACAGTTTGCGAACTTTTTTTATCAGGACGTATTTAGAATTATCAACGACAACACGTTTCAGCGCTCTGACAAGGTTTCGTGCAAAACGGCCGTTCGTTATTTCTCGCTCGACCTGGATTGGTCATGGAACATTCGCGGGGCACTGGTCCGGCGATATTTATTCGTCCTGGTACGACATGAGAATGACCGTTCCCCAACTGCTGTCCTACAGCCTCTTTCAAGTTCCCATGATGGGAGCTGATATTTGCGGATTCAACGGTAACACGACCCAGTCGCTTTGCAATCGTTGGATGCAGCTCGGGGCGTTCTATCCGTTCTCGCGAAATCACAATACCGACGACGGTATCGTAAGTGAAAAAATAACGTGAATAATGTTTAATGCGCAAATTTCCGAAAAAGTTGTAACGACTATGGTTTTACTTCGGTTTTACAAAAATGCAGGAGCAAGATCCGGTCGCATTGGGCGAACTGGTAGTTAAATCGTCGAGAAAGGCTCTGATGATTCGGTACCGATTTCTACCGTACCTCTACACTCTCTTCTTCAGGGCCCATCTGTTCGGCGAGACCGTAGCGCGTCCACTGTTCTTCGAGTGAGTCGAAGACAATTTTTCAAAAGTTACCTCCACTATCCGTTAAGTTTTCTGGAAAACAAAAAGAAATATATTTTGCTTAGATTCGTGGATGATCCCGCAACCTATGCAGTGGACACGCAATTCCTGTGGGGAAAATCTCTCATGATACTGCCGGTTTTAGAAGAGGTTGGCGAATGAAAAATTGAGGAAAATTTTTTAAAAAGGCGAATGAAAAATAACGATATCGCTCTTTTTGACACAGGGCGCGACGAAGGTCACAGCTTACCTACCACAGGGTGTTTGGTACGACTTCTACGACAAAAAAGCTATAGTATCGAGCGGTCAGAATTTTACATTCGACGCACCTCTCGACACGATACCGCTCCTAATACGCGGGGGTTCGATATTACCGGCCCAAACGCCCGGCAACACAACGACGGCCAGTCGCGCGAATAAGTTCGAGCTTTTAATCGTACCAGACGTTAACGGATCAGCCACCGGCGAGTTGTTCCTAGACGACGGTGACAATCTAGGTACGCGAAGATTTCAAGGAATTTTCTCGATAACGTGAATCTCTGACATTGACAATTGTATTCGCACTCCAAGAATTGCAAAACATTTACAGACCCGACGAACACCGGTAATTATCGGTGGTGGGAATTTAATTTGGTCAGTCAAATGTTATCCCACAAGGAAGTAAGACCGGGAAAATACTTAATGGGCAACATGACACTCGGCAAGGTTCAAGTAATGGGAGTCGTGAAGAACGTTACCCAGGTATCGCTAAATGGTATCAACATTGGCTTTCAACACGATACCAAGCGATCGGTGAGTTGGAAATTAATACCTCAATTTTGCTATTTATGCACAGAGTGCATCAGTCACGAATTTCTCTATAATTATTTCAGTATCTCACGGTGAAGAATCTTAATGTCGATCTGAGGGAGCCTTTCACCCTCTCCTGGAAGTACTGAGCTGGTTCAACGAACCAATTACAACGTTTTGTAATACGCACATACTTTGTCTTCTCATTATCGATATAAGTTTTTACAAGAGCAGGTTGTTTCCTATGCCGTATGAATAAATGATTTTTTTTCTGTATAAGCGTAAATTTTTTTTTTTTTTTACCGAAGTAAAAGAGAAACATTTCTTTATTCGTATAGTAGTTTGATTGTACAGTACAGTTATAATAGCCGTAGCCTTTTTTTAACATCGATGGCACTTTTATGACGAAATAAAAAAAAAGTTGTAAAGCTGAAACTGAATTTTTCTTCCTGATGGATTAACGTGTTGACATTAAAGGCTAAATAAATTCAAATATCTAATAAATATGAATTTCGATTTATCTGAATAAATCTTTTAATAGAATTATCTGAACACAGGGGCAATTCAACGATCCATTAGTAATAGCATCGAGGATCGTGAGATAGACCGAAAAATAAAGATAAAAATAAAGAAACAACGTTCAACGAAGAATGGCCAATCGTTATGACGAGACTGGTAGTCGCTTTGGCACCGAAACGTAAAAGGAAAATTACTCGCGCCCATCCGGAGGCCACGTCGCAGAACCGAGACAGTCGCGAAGGCAAATGTTGCCCTCCCGGGAACCTCGATCCTCGATCCTTATTCAACAGCTGAGTGACCCGGAATTTGCATCGTCGCTTCACTCCCGAGCGCACGGGATCCTTATCGGTCGTATAAATTTAAAAACTCAGACAAGCATTCGTCTTCTCCTGTTCACTCGCTTATTTATACACTTGTAAATATATCTATGTATGTAGTTTGAAATCGATATAAAAATGACCCCAGAGTTCGAGCTCCGATTGTATAGGGAAATGATAATATTATAATATGCATTGTACATCGAGCAAAGTAGCCACGAAAGTAAAATTTTGAGTCTTTGGAGTGCAGCAGAAAATTGTTAAACATTGAAAATCAAAGAGTAAAACACCAAGCAGTCGAGAGCGGGGAAAAACGGATCCCGTATCCTCCATTCGAAACTGAATTTTTTTTTCTCTATGTCCCGCGAAAAATTGATAAAAACGGTCCATTTCACACCGCTCTCGCGCTGCAGGTAAACCAGGCAGTGATCAGTTTTCATTAAATTCGTATCGAACGAATAAAAATAATACCCTATCGATAATTCCCATACATGTTCGTACATGTGTAATAATATACTATATTATTATATATTAATCTTGCGATCCTCCATTATTGTCTTCTCACATTTACTTACGCCTATCTATCTTTTCCGCGAAGATAAATCGCGTTTTGAAAATTAACACAGTACCTCATCAAATAGTGTTCCACTTTAGTCTACGTGCACACGTCGAACAATGCGGAGCGCGTTAAATATTAAACTATAAAAGAATAATGCCGCCAACAGTTCAACTAATCGATTAATACCCCGGTAACAATATTATAATATATTTTTCGACTCGCGCCTAACGTAACGCTTTTTCTTTTCTTTTTCTCTTTTATTTTTTTTGGTAATTCAATAAACGAGCGAGGACTAAATAAATGTACATAGAAGCCTCTTCCTCGCGAGTACGTAATAAATTTACCTTACAGATATGGCAAGTATATTTTGTGATTTTTTTTTTCTTTTACTAACTTCTCTACGTGCTTGTATATCGTAATGAAATTGTGCAACGCTCGTATTCCCCATCCAGTTTCTAAACAACGATGCGTGCAACACTCATTGGTATAATATGGCAAGTAGAACGTTTCAATGGCACCGCACCTTAATTTCTTTGCCAATTATCACACAATTATGACAATAATAGTATTAATAATAGCAAGAAAACAAATTCGCTACACCTCGTCTCTTTGGCTAATAGCTTATAAAGTCTACGTCTACGTAAAAAAAAACATTGTTATCTACGTAGCTGTTAGAGTCTCGAGTATCTCTTCGGGGGTCTTGTTCATCTTCCTAAACATGTCCCAGTGTTCCTTCGGCACGGTCCACTCGAGAAAGGTCTCGAGGTTCTTGCGAAGGCTCTCGAGTTCGGTGACCTCGCCGATTCTGGAGGGTTCCTTGCCGGCCGAAACCAGCGAATCCTGGAGCACCTCGTCGATGAGTCTCTTGCCGAAGCCGAGCTCGTCGAGTCTCTCGGGTCTCGATATTCTCTTCAACAATACCGCCAGCAGCAGTCTCATGCGCTCGACGTTCATGACTCGAAATTTTGGAGGATCGACCGGGGACGAGGAGTTGCTTTTCCCGCCTGCCGCCTCGGCCGCGCCGTTCGTCTTGGCGACGTCGTCGACGACCTCGTCGAACCGGCATGATTTCTCATGATTCTCGAGATCGTTCTTTATGCGAAAGAAGCTGTTGCAATTTTTACAATTGTAAGGCTCGCTCCTGCCGTGAATGCACTTCATGTGTTTCTTCCAGTGCGGCAATTGGGTAAAACCCGCGTTGCACTCGGCGCACTTGAAGGGTCTCTCGCCCGTGTGTCGCCTGGTGTGGAGCTTGAGGGCGGTCGAGTGAGCGAAAGCCTGCCAGCAGACCAGACACCTGAAGGGACGCTGACCCGAGTGGGTCCTCTGATGAACGGTCAGCTGAGACTTCTGGGCGAATCTCTGACCGCAGGTCGCGCAACCGTGAGGACGGTCCTGAGCGTGGGTCCTCATGTGCTGCGGCAAGTGTCCCTTGAACGTTTTGTTGCAGATCACGCAAAGAAATGACTTGACGTCCCGATGAAGACACTCGAGATGTTTCTTCAGGGCGTCCTTCCTGACGAATCCCCGACCGCAAATCTCACACTTGTGATCCTTCTGGCCGTTGTGACGCTTGACGTGGAGGGCGAGATTCGCCGCGCAGGTGAAAGTTCCGGCGCACAAGTTGCAACGGTACGGTTTTACCTTGCTGTGAGTGCCGCGATGCTGGACCAGCTGGCCACCCCGGGCGAAGCTCTTGTGGCAATCGGGGCACTTGTACGGCTTGAAACCAGTGTGGGTCCGCACGTGGAGCTTCAGACGTTCCTTCAGTGGAAACTCTTTTCCGCACTCGTCGCACTTGTACAACGGACCTGCCGCGTGGACGACCTTGTAGTGGTTCCTCAGGCCGCCGCTTCCCTTGAATCTCGAGGTGCACATCACGCAGCAGTACTTCTTCGCCGACTGGGAGTCCTCCTGCTTCGAGGAGTCGTCCTCGCTGTTGTGCGTCTCAGAAACGTTGTTCTCCACAGTGTCGTTCGGCTCTTTGGACGAATCATGAGCCGATGGGCTGCTTCTGATCTCGTTGTGATTTCTCTGTACGACGTTGTTGTTTTCGCGTTCGAGCAGGTAATTCGCTTGTATTATCCCGTCAATCTTGAGCCTCAAATCTTTCTCGGCTTCGTCCTTGTTCGCCAGAGAGGCCCTCGGCGAATCGTTGCTTACCAGCTCCGAATCTTCCTCCCCGGTCTCTTCTCTCGGTGATCTTCGACTCCTTTTTACTTCTCTTTTGCCGGGCTTTTTCTTCCGATGCTTCTCCGATTTCTTGCCGCTCTTCCTGCTCGAGCCTTCGGGCGACTCCGGCGAATCTTTGGCTCGAGAGACTTCGGAGAAATTGTTGGCCATGTCCCGATAGACACCGGCCGAGAGGATCTCCAGGTTCGTTTCCTCCTCACCGTCGTTGGTCGACATCTCGCAGGGCTCGAGCTGCTGCTGACGGAAGTAGTAGACCTCGTCCTCGACCTCGTCCCTGATTGGATCGAAGCGGTCGCTGACCCGCGGACTTCTTCTCGACCCGGCCTCGTCCCGGTGTTTTTCACCCTCGTCGCAGGAAAAATTGTTCTCCGCACCGCTCCTCGCTCTCCGCCGGTTCTTTCGCGCATTTTTCGTTGTCCCCTGCTCCACGGCTATCCTCCTCGTGATCCTGAAGGCGTTGATCCTCGACTCGAGGCTGCTCTTCCGCTTCCTCGAGCCGCCGCCCCCATCAACCTCGCTATTCTCACCATCGATTTCCTCGGAGTAGGCGGCGTCGAGCTTGACGAAGCAGTCGTAGTCGTCGTGCTCGCCGCGCGAGAAACTACGCAGGGCTTTCAGACCGTCGGTCGTCTCATGATCCCTGTCGCCGGGATTGTCCTTTATCCGCGACTGCTCGACCGGAAGAAGCTCCGTCAGCTCGACGTTCTCATGCTGCTGCTGCGGGAGCTGGTGTGGCTCCGAGCCCGAGACCTGGCCCAGGGTCGTTTGCTGATCGTTAGTCATCACCTTTGATTGCTATTCTTCTGTTTTTGGTAATATCCTTTCCGCTTATTATTTTTTCGTCTATTTCTTATTTTTCGTATCTTTCTCCCTTTTAGTATATTTTATCCTTTCAGTATTTCTCTTATTTTTCGTATTTTTCTTCCTTTTCGTATTACTCGTATTTTTCGTCTATTTCTTTTTTTTTCGTATTTTCCTTCTTTTTCGGCTCTTTCTTTTCTTTCCTCTTGTTGTTCCTCTTCCTTGCCAACGTGTCCGCTACTCTACAGCGAAGGTGCTTCGGGCTCACGTCGAGGACATCATCGTCGCAGAACAGACGAAGTGACTTGAACGCCGATGACCGACGACGAAGAAACGACTCGACGTGTCCGACTCCCGTTCATCGTCAGACTGGCGAACGAGTCCTGAGAGACATCGACGCCCGGGCGAAGACGTCGATCGATTATCGCGAGACTCCGGTCTCCGTTCAGCAATCACGCAACCGACCATCTCTCGCCCTTTGAGCAAGTAGAATTTATATAATTTTTAATTTTGATTTCTTTTTTTTTTTTTTTTTTTTAAACGCGCGAACTCCGCGTGGCACGCTAACGCGACACCGAGTATTTCCCGACTATGATCGAGATGGCAAGCTCGACGGCTCTCGTTCCATTTCCCTTATCGTGACGAACCGCTCACGCGCGGTCGCGAGCCGCGATGTGTGCACGCACGAGGCGCGACTCGCTCTCGATTACACGCCGACTCTGCTTCGGCCGGCCGTGCGGCGGCAAACTCCACGACGCCGTTTCACGGAGAGACCGCCGGGGAGTTTTATCGGCCCGTGTATTTTCTCTTATCTTTTTCCTCGGTCGGCTCGAACGACGACCGAGCGGCGGCTTGCCTCGAGCCGTCGACGCTTCTCGCCTTCGTTTTCTTCCCGGGCTCCCGATTATTTTTTTTCTCCCGACCGGGTCCCCAAGCGTTTCGTCTCTCCTGCGGGCGTCGCAGTCTCCGATCGACTCTAACGCGAATCAAGCGATTTTTTTTTTTTATTTACTTTCTTTCTTTTATTTCAATTTTTTTTTTTTTTATCGGAACTAAAATTTTTCTATTTTTTTTTTTCTTTTAATACGGAATTTATAATCCCTTAAGTTTAAAACTTTGTTTATTTGAATTAAGAAAAAAAATCGCGAGATTTGAACCTACGCGGGTGTTCATGGTGAGCTTCCGGGCGCAAGTCCAATCCACGGTCGATGATAGCAGACGAGAAAGAGGGACAGTGAGAGAGAGAGAGATTGCCGCACCGCGTCCGCCGCCCACCAGCCTCCGAGCGTAGTCGACGAGCCGACGCTTTTCTATTTGCAACCGCTCGATGTGCGTTATTGACGCTCCCGGAGTTTCGACAACGTCCTCGAGGCTCAACGGGCGTTCGAATCACCGCTTTACCATCGAGACCGCAAAAAAAAAAAAAAAAAAACAAGAAAATCTCAATTTTCTAAAATTCACCGTTTCACCGGGTTGGTCTGACAATGTTATTTTTCTTCACTGAACTTAGTTTTTTTGTTTGTTTTTCTCTCAATAAAAAAAGAAAAATCTTCAGCGTAGATAAGATCGTGTTCGTCGTTTCATAATCGATAGTGTTTCCTCCCCTCTTCCCGCGGTCGTGACGTTGAGCGGCTTTTCTCCGGCGTTGGAATCACCGACGGGGCACACAAGCGGTAGCAAGGTGCTTCGTTATCGCGGCGAGAGAGAGAGGAAGAGAGAGAGAGAGAGAGAAGAGAGAGCTCGAGCTTCGTTGCAACGCGATAGTCGACTGAGGGCGGCGAAAGCCCGCGTCGGAAATAATATCACGAGAGCTTTCGGTCTCTCGGCGAGCCGATCCCTCGCTCCGTTGCGGGACACTCGGGAGCTCTCCTCTCTCCCTCCCCCTGTTCCTCCGTCTCGCTCACGGATGGTTCAATTGCGCGCTTTTTCAGCGCAAGCGCAATCGTCGCGTCGATATCGTGTGGTTCGTCACGGTCCGGCCAGGGCTTTCCTCTTCCTCTGATTCTCCGAGCTTTTCCTCTGTCTACGCTTCCCTCGCTCTTCGATCCGATGCCCGCTTCGCACTACGGCTTCCGCCCTGCTCGAATTCCCCTCTCCGCCCCTCCCCCCCCCCCTACCTCTTTTCTCTATGTTTTGTTTTTGTCCGTCCGTTTGTGCGTCTCCTCTCGTCTCCAGCCGATCCGGCAAATTTATTTCCTCTCACACGCCACGAGATTATCTCGAGCGGACGACCGGCGAGATCGCTCTTGCATTAGGTGAGACGCGAGGGAGGAGAGAGCGGCTCGACTCGCCGGGGCTTATACCGGGTGAGCGGTGCGAGGGACTCTCGAGGAGTCTCGTCTGGCATCGATGTCGCCCGCAGCCGAATTACATCCGAAGGGTAAATTCAATTTACCGGACTGGAGTCTCTCGGTTCTTTCGTCGAGGACTCTCGGAATTCTCGATGCTCCGACGTTTCCGTCTTCGGATTTATTCGCTGCCGAATCGATAAATAATTTCGTTCGAGGCTGGCGCTCTCGCACGACTTTGTGTGTTTTTTTTTTTTTTTTTAGTCCGTTTGTTTACTTTCAGTCGACACAGCGATCTCGACGCTGCTTCGGCTCTTCTCGGAATGCTCGCTGATGCTTATCCACTGTTTATCGTTTCGAATGGTGAAACGTCGTTTCTTGCCCTCCGTTTGACCTTCGACGAGAGCCCGAGCGAGAATCGTTGTTTTTGCACTCTCTCGGTGGTGTGTCGGTTCGCTGACGATTATCTTCGGTTCTCCTGAGTTTGCTTGACTAGAGACTTTTGGCGAACGAACGTCGCGACGAACTGATGCTCGCCCGGTCCCCGCACGAACGATGACGATCGAGTTTTACGGCGCGCGCGTGTGTTCTCTCCCCGGCGTCGAGGGCCGCGCCTAATTAAACGACTTCCGGCCTCTCGTTCGAGGCAATTGGACGGCGACTTGCAGTTAAACGCTGTCGCGATATTTTTACAAGCGCCAATGGCACTCACTGTTGTGTTATGTTTCTTTTTTAATTTTTATAATTTTTTGTTTTGTTTCATTGTTTGGTAAACTTAACAAAGTTAGCTTGTACTCTCGCCTCTGTCTTAAGGTTCTTGGTTAGCAAAGTCGAGAGAGAGCCCGTCACCATCTGAAAGTGAAATTAGAATGTCCAAAGCCGATTCATCAGATACTTAGTTTTTTTTTTTTGCCTAATCAGTCAGTTCGCAAACATTTATCTACGACAGTGAAAGGAAACGAAAGATAAGGGGAAGCGAGCGATGCGTGGAGCGAAAGAATGGGACACACGCTGCAGGCATAATTCTTATGAATCGAGGCTGATAACGGCCGCCTGACATTTTTCATTTTTAGGTAAATTACCGTAAGGAGCATTGGAAATGGGACACGAAATTGCAGGCATAATTTTAAAAAGTTGACGCATAATATGGCCAGGTATATTTACTGATAATGGCCGGGAGAATTTTTTTTTTTCTGTAGATAAATTTCCGTGAGGACCATTGAGATGGGCGTAAAGCAAACGGTAGATTCGTGACAAGCGGGCAAAAAATACATAAAACATAGACCCATAATAGGAATGACAACAAAATGATTACAAATGTTTACAGCAAAAATTTTGTAAAAAAAAAAACATTACGACAAAGTGGACAAACATGGATTTTTCTTTTTTAAGTTCATCGGAAACAATTTGCTACCAATAATTGCCACGATCGTTTAACGCTAAAACACTGCACACATAGACGTTAGATGGACGTTAAAAAAAAGAAGAAAAAAAATAATGCCAAATGTGTTTTAATTTAAGATTGTTTTTTTTTTAAAGCTGCACCGGATACACGTGCTGTAATTCCGGATTAAAAACCCGGGTTCGAGAGACATGAAAGCTTCGTTCGCCAATACGACGAGAACCTTTGAGTATAAATTAATGTATTTTTCGATCGTATCGCGTTCGCTTTATGCTAATCAGCTGCGATCCGGACGTCGTGAACTTTGAACCAAAATCGGCATGCGACGA
This sequence comes from Amblyjoppa fuscipennis, assembly GCA_963575735.1. NCBI lineage: Eukaryota > Metazoa > Arthropoda > Insecta > Hymenoptera > Ichneumonidae > Amblyjoppa > Amblyjoppa fuscipennis. The sequence goes on from OY754491.1 coordinate 18,738,994, forward strand.
ATAATTATCCGGCAATTTATAGAGCATCGGACTTCAATTTATCGATAGCGAAATGCTCGTGAGCGCGTCGGAAAGTCCGATCCTGAACGGCAAGAGTGAGAAATAGCATAGCGGAGACGTATAGATTAACGCGCGTTCGCCCGACGTACGTCGGGTTAACGCACGTGAGCGCGACGCACACGACTGCGCCGGTCCATTTAAAGCAATCCGCTACACACCAGCCCACAAACACACGCGTCAACGAAAACACACACACACTCGTCCGCGTATCGCACTCCCCGCCACGAAGAGGCGCAGTGACACACGTATGTGCGCATTGAACTTCCCGAGCCGCGAGAGAGTTGTTCCCGTGCCCGAGTTTTGTCACCATTATCTCGGCGTCGTGTCGCTGTCCGTCGCGAAGGAGAGTGTTAAAACAATAAGGCCAGTTCGCGAACACGTTTATCCGTTAGTTTCCCGCCACCGAGCGACATCGAGCATGCATTGCGATTCTACAGATCTACGTTAAAGAGTGACGAAAAAAACAGTCCGTACTCACCGGAAATACGATCGGTCGGGTTAAACGAGCGATAACGAGGCGTAGGACCGTCTTACTTCACGGAGCGTCGCTCGTCCGGCCCTACCCTCCGGCCGCCATCTTCGATGCGATTAAAGCTCTCGGGCGCGCGCGCGCGCGCGCGCGCGCACACAGCCGCGGAGAGCTACGCACACAACGGTGCTCGCCGCTCATCGATGAACGCGACTCTCCGACGGTGTCCCTCTAGAGGGGTAGATAGGTGGACGGCTCGCCCGCAGGTTTTGCAACAGCATTCGCTCGGGATGACATTGTGTTTTATTAACCACTGCTCGTACTACAGCGAACTTCGAATTGCGAATGCGGTCTACGTTATCCGCTGATGCAACTGTCGCGACGAACTTTCGTCGAGCATTTTGTTTGTTTGTTTGTTTCACCTCGATTCGATTGTGTGAGAATATTTTTTATCAGCGTGCAGAACTTGGGAATCACGAACTTCTGTTCACCATTGGCGAAAAATAAAACTTCGAGGTTGACGCATCGGAAGACGTTACTAATATTACGATGGGAAAGTCATCGGATCGCCGGGAAATCCAGTGATTTCAATGCCCAGACCGTAATTGTATTAGTCCAATATTGTAGTGTTATGTGTGTAGTCCCTTTATATTGGAAGCCTATATGTGATAGTCAAGCTTAATTATATTGCATTGTTTTTAGGCTATGTTTACCGACCGCCAGAAATATCGAAGGCTTCTTTATCGGCTACACGAGACGAGAAGCGCTCGGGGAGTTTCGAGGGCTCGGACAGCGAGTCCGCCACTGTGCAGCAAATGGATTTTCGATTGTTCCTTTCGGAGTCTACAGCGTACAGTTCACATATCGAATAGACCTATTTTCTTACTCGCTGCCTCGTCAATGCATATTCCAACACCGCAACTGCATTCTAACGTAAACTAATAGAGAAAGAAAAAAATTGCAGAGCGTCACGTCCATCGGTTCGTGTCTCGGCCGCTAGATGGCGCTCTCGTCGCTCTCGCTTTCCGAGCTCGTGTGAGTTCCCGAAGAAAGAAAAATCGCCTGCACGTACACGCGACGGTTCGAGAATCGGGTTGCGTGTGTGGGCAAGTGCGCACGCAACCATTTACCACGGTGCTCTCTCAGCCTCGGTACGTGAAACACAAATGCCGTTGGCAGTGCAGGCAGTGTGGCGGCCGAGTGTGGCCACGCCGGGCCCGGTTTTGCCGATATTTTTTTCCAATCGTCACACGATTCATCTCACGATCGACAAAAAAAAAAAAAAACGCTACCTCTCGATCCGTCCCTCTCGCGAACCGCTGCGGAGGACAATTAAAAAAAAAGATATATATATATATATATATATATATAACAAACCGGGGTCGCTGCAGGGAATAGACGCGATCGTCGTCGTCCCGGAAACGATATAGAGGCGCGGAAGATCCCCTCGACTGTAGATGGAGAAGTGGAGTAGGAGGCGAGCGACGGGACTATATAGAGAATGTGAGAACGAGGAGGAGGGAAAAAGGTTCTCCGGACCGAAGCGTGTTGCGCGCGCGTCACTTGACGTTTGTTTGTTTCGCGAGAGTTAGTCTATAGCCGAAGCTGATATTGTGTGCTCCTCGGTCGTTTTGCAACCGAGTTTTTTTTTCACTACGGCCGATTTACTTATCTTCTAACGCTCGACCTGTTTGTTTTTCAACCGATAGCCGAGAGATTATATCCAACATATATATATATATATAAATATATATATATATATATATAGATAGTATAAATTTTGTCTCAGTCCGTCGCGTGTGCCCACCAGTTGCGTGTTGCGTAACGGCGAGTATCATCGCGCGCACTGCGTGTAGAGTCTCGCTTGCCACCCCTCGCCGCTGCTACGTCAGGTGCATTTTCACGGAGAGTCCACCGTACTTTTACCGTGCGACCGTGTATGTGGAAGCTACCCGGTCCTTGGCTGTATTATTTTAACGGGCAACTTCTTCACCTCGCGGTAAGTCTTTTGTAGGTTTTACTTTAAACATTTTTTCATAATAAAAAAATTAATGAAAATGTACTCCCTGCCGGATCTTGGCTGTGTGCCGTGCGGAATACAGAACATTGAAAAAAATTTACGACACGAATCTTAACGCCGAGGTTATTTTATATTACTGTCGATTCGATTACGGCTCACATCCCGATGGGAGAGAATTACCGTCAGCGACGTAAGACGCGCGTCGCTCTGTTCGATTAACATAATTCGACGGATAATTTATAACGTTAGGCGTAAACCGCGACAAGAAAACGGGCTTTGGGTACGTGCGTGCCGCATCGGGTCTATACCTATAGGTGGAGGCAATCAATAATCTTCACTGCCTCGGCCGTTCTGAAGGAAAAAGGGAAAGAAGAAGGAGAAGAAGAAGCGGCTCGATATAACGCTGCCCGCGTGTGCATGTATGCGTGCTCTCGAAGCAGGAAAACAGGTTCGGAATCGGAGAGTGGTATCAGCTGTGAGCGCTGTTGAAACGAGAGGAGCAGCGAGCGCGCGCGCGCGCCGCCGCGCATACTCGGAATATCGCCGGCTATTAAACGCGCGTGCTCGAAGTTAAAAAAAAAAAAAAAAACAAATAAAAAAACAAATAAAGAAGCTTATTTGGATTCGGACAAAACGATCGACGAGAGCTGATAAATGCGGCTATCGTGAGCGTGCTGTATTTACGCGTCCATACCCGATATAATACGCAACGGTCGAGTTTGCATTTGCATGCTGAACTGCGCGCCGGCGAATCGTCAACCGAGACAACGACGATGGCAAACGTATAATTCTCTCGGCGAGACGAGAGAGAAACGAACGAAATGATTTTTGCATACGTACGCCAGGCTCCGGGAGTCCGCGGCAATAATTCATATTCATAAACGGCCTACCGGAGAACTTAATGTATGTGAATGTTGAAAGAAGCGAGGTGAAACGCGCTCACCGACAGCGATGCCCGTTGTCGGCTGCTTACGTCGAGGAAGCTTTTTTTTTTTTTTTTTTTTTTTTATCGGTCTTCCTGCACCCTCGATCGGACGAGAGACGAATGTGTCGAGACGTTCAACTCTCGCTCGGGAGTGGACACGAAGAAAATTGATTTTTTTTTATTGTATATTAATTTAATTTTAATACCCGATCATTCTTTACGACTAAACTCCGACTCGGAATTTGAGAGACGGACGATCTTCCTGGTCGATGGATAGCGAGGCAAAATGGACTAGTGCCCTGCATCGATCGGACGAGAGAGGAACGTGACGAAACGCTCATCTTTCGCTCTGGAGTGAGCACAAAAAAAATCTATTTTTTATTATACATTTTATTATATATTAAATTAATTTTAATACCCCGCTGTTTCTTTACGAGCAAACGCTCACTCGGACTTCGAAAGTCGAACGATTTTTCCGTTCGATGGGATGCGGGGCAAAATGGACCGGAATTCGAAGCGAAATTTTTTTTTTTTTTTTTACGTTCCGCCAAAAAATTCGCAATATTCTATTTTGCCCCACTCTCTTTTTCTATTTACTTTTGCGATTTAATTTATACTGTCTCTGAGGCTTTCTCCTCGGGAGAATCGCGACGGCTAAACAAAGCGTGACTATCACGCTCGAGTAAATCTAACGTCTTAGGGTTCGCTTCTCGGTAAAGTATTTTCTGCGATATCGAGAGAGAGAGAGAGAGACTCTACGTGGCTGCGTGGTAATTCCGGCGTGGCGCGAGTTGCGTGCAGTGCACTCCACGTCGTCCCGGCTCTCTGCGCTCTTGGTGTACTGTAATAAGGTAGAATCATCGGCCCAGTCGGATAGTTGCGGCACCACCGACGGTTATGATAAACACACCTCTGGCGTGTACTTAAAATTCACGCATGGGAATCTATCGCTATTCTCGCTGAGAGCCGGCACTGCGACGCTCGAACGTTGTAACCAGTTGGATTTTCAGTTGAAGAAGAAAAATTAAAAGAATCTTTTTCTAAATGCAATTCTAAGTGCAAGTCTAAGTGGAACTTTAAATGCAAATCTAAATGTAATTCTAAATGCAACGTTAGAAATTTCGAGCACTTTTCATACCCTGTGCTATAGTTATGATTTTGCTAGACTTAAGGCGCGATGTCCCACAGTCCATCTGAAAGCAGGAAAAAAAAAAACGTTCGAGTAAGAAAAAGAAAAAGTAAATTGAGCAAAATGCGAGAGGGGGAACAGTTATTCGTCGCGCTGGGAAGGAGAAGGGAACGAGAGAAAGAGAGAGTCGCGTGCCGGAGCGGCCACACTTTAACTCGCACCCACGTGGCTCCCCAGCTGGTGACTCGAGTTTTATTTTTTTTCTTTTTTTGTTTTTATTGCCTCTTTCTTTTACTTTCGCGTTTGGGAGAGAGCGAGAGAGAGAGAGAGAGAGCAAGCGGGGAGTCGGGACTAAGTGAGACAAAGGCGTCCGAACTATTTCAGTCCCTTGTGTGTATCCACGCTCCGCATAGAGACGGCACATTTCACGGTTATAATAATCATGAATTTTGGCGATCTAAAAATTATTAATCCTTCGAGGAATGTCGGATAAAAGTCGGCGAATTTTTATCCACTAGTTTCAAGCGATCTGCGTTGCATCGTTGAAATTGAATAGGAAGATTACGATGATAAAATCGAATGGTACGGGCACCGATGGATTTCATGCGGCTCGAGTATCCATTCAAGCCACCAGCTCGTGCTGCTCATCCTGGCCGCTCGTAACTTTCGTATATTACAATAATAAATATCGAAATGCAAGCGGTAGATAATCCTCGGCGAATTCCCTGCCGGCTAATGCCGCGCATGCGCACCGACGATTATACTAATACACGTAATACGCGTTCTTTCAGCGCTTTCCTTCTCTCTCCAAAGCTCGAATAATAACAACAATAATATATACATGACGTATATCGTATATATATATATATCTACACAACAACTATATACAGTTAACATGCACGGATATTCGTCGAGCTCTGCTCGCGGATTAATTCTCGACGTTCGTTTAACTACATTTTTTTCTTTTAATTACTTTTTTTAATTTTTTTTTTTTTTTTTTTCTAATCGCCGCTATCTCGCATTCGCCTCGTTCGTATTAGACACGCGAGGTTCTCCGGGTCTCCGAGAACGCGCACTGCGGCAAAAACGGCCCGCGGTCTGTTTTGCCGGACGGGACGGACTTTGCCGGTCGCAGCCTCGGATAAGTATAACTATATATTTGTACGTAATACCGCACGCCCGTACGAATAACTGCGGATAAGCTTATTTTAATGTCTCTCGGAGGTTGAGAAGCACTGCGAGAACTCGCATGAGTTTCATTAATCTCGCCGCGCCTGGAGTCTCATCTACCGTATAACGGTGGTGTGCACCATTCGCCTTATCCCGTCCGGCAGAAAATCCGACCTGCGCCTCTCTATGTCTATATACCTCGAGCCGCACTGTCCCATGTACGGGGTGCATGTACACTCTGCAATAACCGCACATATTCCGTCAGTGTTGCATTACGTAGGCCCGGATACACAGGCCCGCCCCGGCTCACCCCTCGGCTCTATATTACACGCGTGAATACCGCACGATATTGCGGCTAAAGTACTGTGACCGACAGAGAGAGAGAGAGAGAGAGAGAGAGTAGTCGAAATGGCTCGTCCTCCCGGGGGCTTCGACATTCACTTCGTAAGTAGTTTCGCCGACTCGGTTTCACGGATTTTACCGGTCCATTTCCGGCTTTGTTACATTTGGCTCGTCGAAGGAGGTCCCGCATTGCACGCTAATCGACTAAGTGCGATCGAGACTGGATCGGTAAGAAATCTGTTTTCCTGTTTTCTTCTCGAATGTTAAGGGCATGTGGCACAGACTCAGTCGGTAACAAATCGTCTTCCCTATTTTCTCAAAAACTATCGATGCTACGACCAAAAAGCAAATTACGTTTTTATACTTGTGTCTATTGACTACAAAAACCTAATATGATTATGGTCGAAGCATCAACCATAACGGAGAAAATAGGGAAAGCGATTTTGTTACCATCGGAGCATCGTTACGTGTCTGTCACGTGGCCTTAATGTCTCCGACAATGAAATTGGGTTTTTCGTGTATTCATATGAAGCATACAAAAAAACTTTATTCGCTTATTTGTCGGAAATATCAATAGTTGTGGAGGAAATGGGGAAACCGATTTATTGTCGACTGATTTGGTATTCAATGCTTTTAATGGTACAAACTATTTATTTTTTTTGTTCTGTAAATTAATTCGATTCGAATTGGTGTTAGATTTTCATTCATTCATTAAAATATACTAAATCGTATTTTTTTTGTCGATCGGATTTACCGTATAACGTTTGTTTTGTTGCGTTTCAACGGCAAACTTATTGTGAACCGAGGTGTACAGGAAACCGATGTATTATCGACTGAGTATTCCATACTCTTAATGGCAGCTGCAAACTATTATTATTTTTTTTTCCTGAAAATCAATTGGATTCGCATTGGTGCTAGATTTTCATTAGTTTATAAAGAAATGCTAAATGGTATTTAAAGAAAATAATAAATCGTATTTTCTTGTCGATCTCGTTTACTGTGTACTGTTTGTTTTGTTGCGTTTCAACGGCAAACTTATTGTGAAGCGAGGTGTAGAGGCAGCCGAGAAGACGTATCCGCGGCATAAGGAACGAAGAAACTTGTCACGTGCAAGCCGTGCAGCCTCTCGCTTGTGTATAGCCCTATCCGAGCGATAATTATTCGTAAGACGAACCGGCCATTAAACGGTAGCAGCGGAGAGACGAGACCTAACGTATACACGCTCGTTTCACTCTCTCTCTCTCTCTCTCTCTCTCTCTCTCTCTCTCTCTCTCTCTCTCTCTCTCCCCTACTCTCGCTGCCACCTTGTTTCTCAATCAAGATTCAATCGATATCGTATGCCTTACCCCGTACACAAACTACAAGACCCAATGACAAAACCGCTAATGAATTTGAGAGTCTCTAATTGGCAAAAGAAAAATTTTGGCAAATTACTAAAGAGGGTGAATATGGACCGTCTGTATCAGCACGTAAGTCAAGAATAATGGATCGAGCGATATTTGCCACTTTAGCGTTTATCATACCCGGGCCATATTTACCATTTTTAACTTTTACCCTAACGGAATCATTTTCACCAGTTTTAACTTTGACCCTTCCCGGAACATATGTTAAGTCTTTACGTTTACGTTTAAACTTTTATCCTAGCCGGGCCATACTTGCGACATTAAAATTTGACCCTACATGGGCCATAACCTTAACTTCTACCCTACTGGGGCCATATTAATCGCTTAATTTTTAGCCTACCTGGGCCATAATTTATCACTTCTAAATTTTACCCTCCCCCGGACCATATCTTTCATTTTTAAATGTTACCGGGCCAAACTGGGCCATATTTGCCATTTTTTTTTTTTTTTAATTTACCCCAACCGTCCCATATTGACCATTGTAAATTTTCACCCGATCTTAAAGACTTATCGGTACGGCGAAACTTCCGAATTTTTAAATTGATTCTTTTGTTAATCCGTTGATGAAAATGAATCACAAAGGATTTCGTACGTGTGGCAATCCTGTATCGCGTTACTCTCTACGTCGATCGTCTGGACTTTAATCGTCAAGGGTACTTAAATTGAAGCGCGACGGTGGTATAGAATTATAAGCCATAGAGAGAGGGGGCCCTCTCGTCGTATTAACGGGTTGTGTTGCTCGTTCGCTCGCCGCACCGGTAAACCTACCTAGTACACCTCCGCCGCGCGCACACACTCGACTCTACCCAGTAACGACGACGACTACTTTCCCACGGCTCCGCCAGAGTTTCGAGAGTCTCTCTCTCTCTCTCTCTCTCTCTCTCTCTCTCTCTCTCTCTCTCTCTCTCTCTCTCTCTCTCTCTCTCTCACTCTCTCTCTCTCGGTCGTCGTTTGGCACTCGCTTTCCGCGCGCGCGAGGCTCTCGTTACTCCGCAGACTCTCTCGCTGTTGGATTAAATTAACGAGGCGAATTTCGTGGCTAGCGCATAGCTCGCTGTACCAATTACGAGGACCGCGGCGCACTTCCTACACATATAATATATTATATTGTCGCTGGAAAGCTAGTAACGTACATCGGTTCCTCGTTAACCCCGCATAGTCGGACCTATTTTTAGGATCTCAAAATCGTCGGGCGTTCATCGCCTCGCCAAACTTTCCAAAGAATTTTTAGATTAAAATTGCAGTGAAATCTAAACGCCAACTCTCGACAACGATAATAAGCCGTAATTCTGCGCTAAAAATGTCTGTAAAAATATCATCGTTATTATTAATTTGAATATAAGTGAAAGAAAAAAAAAAAAAAAGTGAAGTGTCGCGTACAAGCTTGAGCTAAGTTTGAAAATTGAAGCTCGCATGGGAACGATAAAAAATATATATAAAAGTCTAAACGAAAAAGCGGAAAAAATGTAAAATTCTTGAATTACCTCAAACGAATTACTAACGACGAACTGCTAAATGTTTTGAAGTAACCGAATTCACCGATCAACGATTTTTTGACGATCTAAACTGTCGATTGTCCCAAAAATCGATTTTTATAAAATTTGTGACGATGAAATTGATAATGAAAAATCGGTTATAAAATGCATATAAACCGGACTGTGGCCCGGCTTTTCAGGGGTAACTTTTTTTTTTTTTTTCAATGCGCTCGTGCGCCAGAACGGTGCGTCATCGGCGAATCACCGAGTGAATGCCGATTGTCGCTTTACGATCTCTCCGCTGAGGCTGCTCGCACATAAAACAACGTTTGCCGTTTTCCGTCACACAGACGAGTCGATCGGGCCAGATCGGACACCAATATGCGAGCATCAGCCAATGACGGCTGTGTGCGGATACGGCACGGCCCGTCTGTGTTCCCTACGTTGTTTTATGTGCGAGCAGCTTTAGTCCTCGCGGTCGGGATAAGGTGAATGCACCAGTGAATGGACGATTAAGCGACTGGTCGTTTTTAAAAGAGTCACAAAACAAAAATATCGTATGCACACCTTTCGGGCTCGGTTCAGTTGATAACGTAGATCATCTTGATTATGACAAAAAATATTGCAGACTGTTTTGAAACCTAACACCGCTGAAATCAAAGATAAAATCACAAAAAGACGGATTCACCAGTGAATGGACAAATTCTCCAGTAAATTAACGGCGAGCCAACAGTGAATGGACACGTATTTGTCATCCAAGCTATCGTTCATGGATATTAGGAAAATAACTCAATAACTTAATATTTCTTTGAATCATTTGAGTTAAATATTGTATTTTAACCGTCATAGGGTTTTTTACTTAAATAATATTAATAATGTTAATAATAACACTGATAATGCAGAAGAACAAGCTTATTGGCTTCCTCAGTCTCAGTCTCAAATTAACTGTAAACTTCAAAATATTTCTTTGGCACAGCCTCAAATAATTTATGAATACATTATCTATTAATTAACAATTTTCTAATTCACAAAAAATAAGAAAAAAAGAATGTGCCATGTCCATGTTCCTAACTTCTCCCCATGTCCATTCACTGGAGAGAGGTTCGGAAATCGCGCCAGTCAATGGACGTTGATAATTTCGGCATGTAAACAACAATTTATTGAAATTTTTTTTTTTTATAGAACCAATAACGAATGATATCTTTATTTATGCACCATACTACTTGCCCTAAAAAATTAAGTCTAACACTTTTTTTTACACAAAACGTTTGCGGCCGCATCAATCGCCGCTTAGTACCCTCGAGTAACTTTCAAACGATAAAAGAAAAAAAAATCTCCTAGAGTCGGTAATTTCCATATACGTGCAGTGATAATTTCAGCGGTAATTATAATTTTTTTTCTAAATTTTGATCATCGTATAATTTATTTTTGATTGAGGATTTTTAAAAAATTAAGCATATAAGGGATTTCGTCCATTCACTGGTGTCTGTCCATTCACTGGTGCATTCACCCTACCTGAGCGTCCGATTCGCGTCACATATCGCACGTCGGGCGCGTATCTTCATGTCATCTTATGACCGCTCGAGTTATACGTGCCGAGGACTTTCGCTCGTACAGTTGTATCTTGACTCTCCGGCTCGTTTCACCCATTATTTTCATCTCCCCCGAGCGAAGCCATCGACGTTAGAGAGGCTCGTCCGACACGACGGAGAAATTAAAGGGTCGTTAGGCGGTGGCGGATGCCAGAGGCGCGATGAGAGAATTTGCACTGCAGCACGAAGTTAAAAGACTACGGGGTGAGATGGATCTATCGCGAACCCGTAGCTCAGCCTCTCCGCTCTCCCTGGGCTCTTGCTCTCCAATAGCTAACGGTAGAAACCTCGTCGGATGATATTGACGAGATTGTGAGATTTTAACGAGGTACACGGTATAAAAAAGTTTTTTACATTCAACAAACATCGACAATTTCTTTTTTCTATTAATCCTATTACTTTTACCATTTTTATTTTTTCCCAATAGGAAATTAATAATTTTACTAGCTTTTTCCTATTAATTTTACAACAGTTTATTGTCATTAATGTTTATATTTTTGGAGCCACATTATGTTGCCGAAAGTTCGATCGGCCGAATGGTCGTACGACCGAAAATCACGGGAACGAAAGCACTTTCTTCCGTATCGTCGAACTTCCGAAACTTTATCATTACGAATCTTCATTTAAACGAACGTGTTACTCTTTGGAAATGGTAATTGCCCGAGCGTTATTTCTCCGAATCGTTAAGCCTCCAAACGCCAAGTCGCCGAAGTCATCGATCTTCCAAATAGCATTCATCCGATAAATCATTTATCCGAGCGGACTGAAGGACTTCGGTCGATGGCCTGTTCACAATACGTGGATGCAATTATAAATGTATAAATGTACAAATGTTTATGTGTATAAATGTATAAATGTTTCAATGCTGTAACGATCGTCAACTGCATCGTGTGTATTGTCAATAGATACACGCTTACACTACGTATTTAACCGAATCGATTCTTACTGAGCGTAAGATTTTTCACGAACAGATATAATAGCAGACGATCAGACTGGATCGTGGGAGAGCGGTAGTGTTGACTCGTATTATTTTAGTTCGCGATTCGGTGATTGGCGATTCGGAAGAATGGTGAGTCGGCGACTAGAAATTGTCAGGTTTAACGATTCCGATTAATAACGTTCGGATAAATAAGGTTTCGGCACTCTGACGATTCAGAAAAAATTAAGTCTCAGAAGTTTGACGATTCGCAGCAAGTGCGTTCGGACACATGTTTCGGTCATACGACGATTCGGCCGATTGAAGTTTCGGCAAGATAATGTGACTTCATATTTTTCCCTAATCGAAATATCCACGATTAATGTAATCCCATTCCCACATGCTATATATTCCGGTAGATCGGTTTTTGTAGCATATCGAATAGAATTCGACTTGGATGGGCAGCTAAGAATATGATTGACGAAGGCTGGCGATTGGGTAGGTGTGCAACTGGCAGAGCTAGTTAAATTGATCATTCGCTTGCCGGATCCTTGTTCAACGAGAACCTAGAATTCGCAAAGACGCAACCTTCGAACGATCCGAGTAATAACTTACCGTGCTAAAAAAAAATCTGTGCAAAATTCGCAGACGTCTTGAAGTCCTGTTTTTGTTATGACGCAAAACAAAAATTCATTACGAACAACCGTATCGTTTTTGTGCTTCGAAGAAGGCACGGTCGTTTACGATCGGCAATAAGTATTGAAAGAAAAAAAGAAAATAGCAAAATTGCCAAGAAACGAATCGTGGACTTTTGTGGACCGAAAATGTTCGTTAAATACAAACGTTTTTTTTTTTACCGTGCACTCACGGAGCTTAGCTACGAAAACTGTTAAAGAAAACCGATCAGCTTCGTCGTCGTGCCTGAGTGTAATTCTGTGCGAGCGGTAAGTCATGAACTTAACTGAGTTAAAGCTCTCTTTAAGGCTGCTGAGAGAGGGTGTTAACCTTTTGCCTCGTCCAAGTATCTCGTTGGTTGTATAGCTATACAATATCAGATAGGACGATGCTCACCTGTAGGCTATTATACGCGGAGCTTAGGCTTACTCTCCACTATATACATTACATATAATTCCTACGCGCCATTAACTATACTCGATGAGCGACCGCGTGATACGCGATCGTTTTTCAACTCTCGATGCCTGGACGATTCAATTTTATCCTCCGAGATATCCCTCGATCTATCAACGCTTTGGCTCGTCTATTTAAAATACGAAGCCTCGTCTCGTGCAACCCGAGTCTGAATAATCGAGTCCATCTATCACATAGTTGTAGAACGCTTGATTCAGAATCATAAAAAAAAAAAAAAACTCTACAGTCTAAAGATTATTTTTATTTTGGGACACGTAGATTCTTGGCGAGGGAATAGGACGAAGAGAGACTGCGGTGGACGTAATCAGTTTTAATGACTGACCCACGCGACGCTCTCGTACATCCAGACATTTATCTTCTTCTTATTCCACTTCTCCTTCTTATTCCACTTCTCCTTCTTATTCTGCCCGCTCGTTTCGTGCATGAATTGATGTACGTTAGCGCCAAACGCAATTTATAGGGGCTCCGAGAAATTAACTCGAACTCGCTCTCACTCGTCTCTCAAGGTGGACTCGATTAAACTCCCTAATTCGAATCAAATTAGAAATTAAATAATGCTACATTGAGACATAAAACACGTGTTCTGGTCTGAAAAAAAAAAAATAATAATAAAAGAGTTCATTCAAATCCCGAGTCGGAATATTAAAAATTTGAGGTTTCGTTACTGTTTTAATAAGAGATAATATTTTGTTAAAATAATATGACCATTTTTTTTTTTTTTTTACAAGTTCAGAACACCTTTACCGATGACCCATCGTATGGGATTTTAGAAGAAAAAAAATGTTTCCTCATGAAAAAAAATTAAAGTACGTTTTGTCGTCTAAAATCATCGAAACCACCGTTAAATGAATAATAACAAGCATCTAAAAGTATCGTCTGGATACAATATACCGTGTGGTATAAACTCGAGTGAGTGCACCCGTGCAAACACGTAGTAGTCCTCGTCGTACATACCCGTCCATGGCAACTGGACTCTCCCTGGGGCCCACATAAATCAGAAGCTGAGGTTGAGCAGCGCTAAGAGTCGGGTTTAGCCTGGCAGTGGCCAGAAATCTAGATACAATAACGGGTGTCCGAAGAAGCGAGAGGACACGTTGCGCACGGCGGCGCATGCGCACACTGAGAAAATTCAGTGGAAACTCGTACGGTACCGAGACACGGCGTATAAAGAAGAAGATCGCATCGCAGCCTCTCTCGGGCGAGAAAGGGCGAGTGGGAGAGGTAGTGAAACAGCGAGAAAGCAAGAGGGATATTCCCCGAGGCAGACTCGGGGGGCCTCGGGCTCGAGAGCGCCAACACTCTGATGGACAATGTCACGGCGTAACCAGCCGCACCGGCAAACTCGCTTCATAATACAACACGGCTCTCTCCGCCGCAAAGAAAAACATTGTTGCAGCGAGATTCGAGCGCGTCGAAAGTCGATCTCACGCTTCCTCGTGTCTTTTTACTTATTTTTTAATCTCACAGATCCGGGTTCGTGTAATTTCTTTGCCGGTTCGAACTTTCAGTACTTTTGTTATGGAAAATCATTCAGCGAAGAAAATAAATAATTTTTTTTTTTTTCTTAAATCGCACAACAATCGAATTTACATGTGTCGAAGTTAGATTCCTTTTTTGTGAGAATAGAATTCGGGAGGAACCCGGAAGTGGCCGGACCCGGCCAACTTCCGCAAAACTGGTCGGATTCCCCCCCCCCCCCCCCTTCTTCTCCCCAGTCGTGCCTAAGACAGAGGTGAGGGAGTGTGTGAGGCCACCGACTCTCGCAGCGTGCATTGCATAACGAACTAATGCCGCTCTGCCGCGACTGAATCTGCGAGTCTTGGGCGGTGTCTCGCTCTCGAGGTACAGTCAGCATTCGGAGGGAGCAGGAAGAGCGCTGGCTGGGGCTAAGAGGTGAGAGAGAGTCGGGAAGACCCGGGGCTAGGAGCCAAGAGAACTGCCGGGGGAGATCGTAGAGCTCGCAGCAGCCCATGGTTCGCTGAGAACCTCTGGACCGTGTACCGGTTGTTCCACTCATGGAATGCGGACCGTCGTCGAGGTTCGTTGTCTGTGTACACATATATGTATATATGTATATATATACATGTATGTATGTATGTATATGTTTACACTGGGCGCACGGCAACCTCTGTTCTATGTATATATTTTTATTTATATATATATGTTATATTATATATTATATATATATACATGTACGAGCTTGTGGACACTATGAGTCGGCAGGCTCGGTAACGATAGTAAATGTACTGTACATAGCCAACCTGAACCATTCGTACAACCAGGCGAACTTACGAATGGTTTGCTTTTGGGTTACTCTCACTGACCGGCTATCGTCGGAAGCAGCGAACTAATTTAAAGGGAAGGATATCTTCCTCGGGTCTAAGAATTTGCTTTTTAATTTTCGAAATGTCGAAGCATTTTGTCAATTCATTGGTGTGCATATATATATATATATATATATATATATATATATATATATATATATATATATATATATATATATATATATTGTGCGTGCTTGTGGCGTCTAAGGTAGACGGCCTAGTTTGTGGCCCCGACAGCATATTTTACACTGCGATAAATTCAATCTTAGTCAAATATCAACCGGATTGCTGGAAACGTGGAGAGCGTTAAGTATTGTTAATTTTGGCGACAATCACATTTTTTAAGTGGAATGTTTAGTAATGAAATTTAACCGCTAATCGTGCAACTTGGATCTTAGTGGACTCGGAACGGCATTAATTCTCAAATAAGTATTAAACCACGTTAAACTTATATCAACATTTTCACCGTGAATCAATTTATCGACGAAAATAAAAAAAAAATCTTACCTCTGTTTAGTTTTTCGCGTTAAATTCGCGAGGTCAATAACGTTGACAATAAAAATCCGTTAATGATTTAATTTACTTATTGATCGTTTACGTTCTACATCCGATTTTTTGTTTCCTCTGATCGCGAATCCGCCTTTTATTTCAGATTCAAATCGATATTCAACAAGGTGTCTCGGAATAAGAAAAAAAAAAAAAGATTGGCCATCAACGGCCACAAATTATTCTCGAGCGCGCGAATTATTCTTGCGCTGAACGACGCTGGTGTAGAAAAACTTTAGGCGAGAATGCGAGACAATCGCAGGAAGTCCGACATCACATAAATATGTAAAAGAGTGAAGGGCGAAAGAGGGAAAGGGGGGGGAGGGGGAGGGCTTAGCGTGCACTCGCACTGTATGTAAATTTGATTCGCCGCGCGTACGAGCTTAGCATAACGGGCACCCGGTAGATTCGAGGGCGACGTACAGGCGACGAGGGGCACGATGAAAGTCATCGTTGGGCAGGTGCCGATGCGACGAAATCCCACGATTGCACATCACGCCTCGTCCGGTGAGCTCGCAAAATCCGGGATTTAGGGCAATTCCGATGGACATTGAAAATATGAAAGGAGAGATAATTTAATGAATGTATATATATATTTATAAAATAAAAAGAAGGGTCTCGCAGGTGAAGAATTTACAATTCGAAGATCAAGGGATCTAAGGGGAGGAAGGAAGACAGGGGTCAGAAGGCTTCGAGCATCGAAATTTCCACTTGACCCTAAGAACGAGTTCGCTCGATCAACGATAAAATCTCCCCCGAAAATAAAATAAATATTCCTGTTTTGAAAATCCTTGTGTTATTCATGTGCAACTTGAGGACCTCTGTTTCTTTTTTTTTTCCAGAAGCAGCTGAGAAGAGCCAAGTAGCTTAGCAGATTACAAAGGAAAAATGGCGGCGGGAACGTGTCCTGAAGATTAGAAAGCAGGATAAAGATACGAAAGAAGGTCAATCTTAAAAGTCCAGGTAATATCAGAGACAAATTCTTTGTGGATCCTTGTGGCCAAGACTTTTCTTTGGTTAAATTTACAAAGCCAATTCGTCTGTTAAATTTACAAAGCCCGTTATTTTATGGGCTTTGTTAATATTCCTTAAATGTACAAAGCCCATTTTACTATGCGTAATAGTGTGACCACGAAGGGTTACAAAATCGAATTGTGATCGGGAGGTTTCAAGTCCTAAAAATTTGATTCTTTTTGCTGCGCCTGTTGCGAAAAACAAAAAAAAAAAACTCAACTTGTCCCGTGCGCCGAGTTGCACGATTGAGACGTGGCTGCCGTTGCGCCTGGCCATGAATTCGAGCCCCCGGCGCAGAGCCCGATACATATCTAATACCCGTACATAGTGGGCAGCATTGTCGTATCCGATAATCTCCGGGGGGGCTCTCGGCATACTTTTCAGTTACACTTTTCTCCCGCTATGCATTCTCCCACAATCGTGTCCGGAATTCCAATATTTTTTTTTTCTTCCCCCTCCTCTTTGTAGGATCATTATTCACCCCATCGATGTGCACGGATTTCCCAAGCGATCGAGGAAAAATTCAAAGGAATCTCCGAGGGCGGCCCTTGACCGTTTTAAACCCCCTCCTTTTTCATCGTTCCCCATTTCGTTCCAACTCCTTACCCTACACATTTACGTATATCGAATATTTTCTTCTTATCCCCCCCCCTTCCTCCATTCCTCATTTATCTCTCGTTCGATTTATCACCGTAGTCGTAACTTACGCGTCACCCGTTATCTCACTCTCGAGAGGGAGTTCTTATAACGACGCCTTGTATCTTTCGCACTCTCGGCCACCGCGCCAAACTCCCCGTCGACGGACCGAGGAAAAAGGCATAAATTCAATAAAACCGTATGCACACTACAGTTCGCGTAGCGCGAAGCTGTCCCGAGAAGTTGGATCGCAAAGTGTAGGCGTAATAAAAAAAAAAAAAAGACAGAAACGATCGAAACGGTCGAGAGATTCTCGCGCGCGTGGTGCTGCCGCCGCCAGCAGCGAATAAGGATATTATTGTCGATTGTTCTTCGTCGTCTCGGCTACTATCGCATTTTATGGAAGGAGTATATAACGCTCCCGAGTCACTGTGCGAGGTGCAGGGGGGGGGGGGGGGGCAAAACGGAACGGGGCAAAATGGGCCGTTTTTGCAAATTCTTCGTGGAACATAACATATAGTCTCGTCGTGAATGGGATGGTCTATTTTGCCCCAGAGTTCCATTCTGCCCCGATCTTCCCGCGTAGCAACCGCTGAGAACCAAAAGGTCGTATCTCGCACGTTTTACGCGGGAAAAGATTAGGGACACGCCCTTCTGTTTTTCTGTCTATATATTTATACGATATTTATCTTCTTTCAACTATTTCGCTATATAAAGCTCCCGAGTCACGTGCAAGGTGGCGGGGGGGTAAAACGGAACGGAACAAAATGAGCCATTTTTGCAAATTCTTCGTAGGACATAAAATACGTCTCATCCCGAATGGGGTGATCCATTTTGCCCCGAGGCTCCGTTTTGCCCCGATCTTACCGCGTAGCAACTGCTGAGAACCAAAAGGGCGTATCTCGCACCTCTTACGCGTAAAGACATGAAGGATACGCCCTTCTGTTTTTTTTTTTGTCTATATGTTTATACGATATTTATCTTATTTCGACTATTTCGCTGTATACAGTATTTCCGTTCGTTTCCTCCGTGTTTAACCCTTCAGTGAAATTCCCCGCGAGTCTATCCTGTGTCTGAGCCCCCCCCCGATGAGCTATCAGATTCATCCATTCATATAGTCGGGGCACTTGGTAATTGGAATACGGCGCGTGTTTCCTTCTCTCGTCTTTCGCTGCTCGCCGCACTCGCTCTTCGAACTCGCCGTGTACAGTTTGAGCCAGCAAGTCCGCAGCAGCGAATGTACGATTCGAGTCAGCCTCACCGCGCGAACAGACGGACGGACGGACGGACGGAGAAAATACGGTAGATTTAGACTCCGGAGCTAGAGACTCGGTAGACGTGGGCGATGCGCGCCGTGCCGATCGGGCCCTTTCCTCTGATTTTATTGGCCAATCAGCACCGATTTATGATACCCTCGGAGATACGTGACTCTGCCACGACGAGGTACGAATTATTCTTCCTCCGTCCACGTTAATACTGTACTCGTCTGTGTCTTCGTTAAAAATTAATTGACGAATCGTTTAACGAGGAAATGAGAAATTACTGCGCTTAACTAAACGCTTTTTTTTATTTTTTTTTTTACGATTTTGGTTTAATAAATAAAATCAATCTATTTGGATAAATATTGAAATTAATATTAATATTAACGCAGTGGCTGCGTTAAGATTTTTAATAAATTTAAAATTTATCGATTGACAAATTTTTCGAGCCGGTTTCACTTGAGCCATAACCCCGTGCTATAAATAAACGATTGAAAATATAATGTAACGGATTTTAATGAATATTTATTCTGTGGGCATGGTCCGGTATACGGAAATGCAATCTACACCGGACGTTTGGCCGATCGGGATCGAGAGGCTTGTGTCTTGAGAAACCGCTGCGGGCGATGCGGTCTACTCAGCTATATATATATATATATATATGTACACATGTCGAAGAGCCGCGTGCAAACGGCTGCCGTGACACAGTTGTCGGTTATCCGACAGCGATTGGCCTACGAAAGCCGTTTAATGAAAATGCATTCGAGGCTGCCGATAACTGGTTGTCGACCGTGCCTTGAATGGCCAATAACCGTACGCGTGAGGCAAAACTGCGGTTTACAGGGGAAGGTCTTCCTCCTCGTCCCTCACCAATCCGATTACTCTCGCCCGACCAGCGGAGATTCGTATCCGACGGTAATTAGGCACCTAATTAAGCTGGCTAATTAATCATAGGGAGCGGCGCGTACGTGCGAGTCCCGTAAGGACATTGCTGGCTCCTGCTACGATGTGGCCTAGCGCTCACCCTCAACGCCTGCTTCTTCCTAGGAGATAGTAGCACGCCTCATGGATTTCTGTTAAATCACATGCAAAAAATTAAATTTTTTAATTATCAATGTTATTTTTAATGTTTAGGTTTTTTTTTTTCTTTCTTTGAGGCAGTCAATCTTTAATCGATCCTAGAAAACCGCACCGATTTTCGTGACGACCGAGCGAATGAATAATGCGCGAATTTGGTTTTCGGACGGATATCATTACGAACAATCGCAGTTAAATAACTCGAGCAATAAACTGTGAAACTTCTGTTCTCGCTGAAAGTCCGATCAAGACCGTAATCCGGTCAGTCGATAGTCGACACTTTTGCCATTTGTCATACCGAGCTATTTCGGTCATCTACGTAATGTCGCGTGTCTCGGTCAATCGCTCATCTCTGTATTCGTTACAATATCAAAACGGGCGAGTCCCGTAACAAAATTGCTGGCTCCTGCTACCAATGTGGCTCAATTCAATCTGCCTCGATGCGCGCTTCTTCCTAGCGCTTGTAATATCACACCTCATGAATTCGTGTTAAATCACGTGGAAAAAAGTAATTGCTTTTCTTGGAGCTAGACGATTTTTTTTAATGATTATTTCATTTTTTAATTAACTTTCTTGTAGCTAGTTAATTTTTAATTGGGCCCGGAAAACCGGCCGCATCGCTGCACCTCATTCGCCCCATACGAACTTCCCAAAAAATGTATATATTTCAGCTTGTTTGTAGTGAAATCGAGATACCAGGATTTAAGCCAGACATCTGCCAAGATTCCACATAGATATAGTGAATATTATTGAAATTACACGCTCGTGAAAAATCGGCAAAATCAAAATGAATTAAGATATATGTATCGCCGTCCAATAATCAAAAGGGCGTAACCCCCGCGTTAAAGGTCCACGAGTTACGCCCTTTCGATTACAAACCCTCGACATATATTTTGTATACATTTCTCCTTATAATTATTTCCGCGTGGGAATGGCACAAGATTCGACCTCCAGCTGATTGCTCTCCCGACGTGCGTGTACACGCATCGTTTATTCTTTTCTTTCATAAATCCCTACATGTAATGGCCAGCTGGAAGATATGTAATTCATTTTTTTTTTCTTCTTTTTCTTCGATTCGACGAGATTTCTGCGCACCCACGTGAGTATTACACCGCCCGTCGGTGCTTTTATCAGGCTCACCGTTAGAATTCCACTCTTTCACCCGTACCGCCCGATGAGAACCGCAACCACACACACACACGCACATATACATATATACGTGAGAATATATACATATATAGTGCGAAAATGGATATGCATATATATATATATATATATATATATATATATATATATATATATATATATATATATATATATATATATATATATATATATATATATATATATATAAGCGAGAAGCCGGAGATATTCGCGGAAATGTTTTTACCGTGTCGGATATAATGGACATACATGCGTATCCCTATTTGCACGTTCGAATAAACGACTACCGGCATCGGTTGAACGAGACAGGCTACAGCAGGGCGATATCCATTGCGCGAGTAGGTGTACATAATACAACGTGCGGCCCGGCAGTTTCGAAGAAAAAAAAAATAAATAAAGACGAGCGAAGTTCAGAGAAGGGTAGAGAGCGAAACTCGTCACGTCGCCGAGCGTCGAACACACAACACACACAGCAGACAGACGTTCGGACGTAACTCGACCTCGGGAGAGTTCTCTCTGCCCGTAAGGACAAAAGAAAAAGACAGCGTGAGATCGCTCGGGGCGTCACTGTTATTATTTCTACCCCTCTTGACCAGAGGTAAATAAATAAATTTTTAATAACCAACCGATGATAATTGTCACGAATATTTATTGCAAATTGTGACTAACATTATAACGAACTATCGTACGGATGTTTGAATTAAGAACAGAAGAGAACGACAGCGTGAGATCGCTCGGGGCGTCGGCCGTTATTATTTCCACCTCTCGACAAAATGCAAATAAATAAATGTTCAATAACCAACCGACGATAATTGTCACGAATATTTATTGCAAATTGTAGCCGACATCACGACGAATAATCGTACGAGCCTTTAAATTGTGAAAAATAAATAATCGATGTAAACGAGAAAGCTTAGACACTCTACCGAGCTCTGCGCCCTTCGTACGGAAGAAACGGTCACGAGAATGAGATACCGGGTATAGAGTATCGAAACTCAAACGTTCACGAATAATTTACGAGCGCTAGAACATATATGTGTCTATATATACATATATAAGTCGTTGTGTGGAAGTACTCTGAGGCTGTAGGACGTAGCGTGAGCCGAGAGAGTATAGGAGGCCTCTGGTAACGAGTTACGATAAATCTCGGAATCTCGAGAGTCTTTCGTTCCTCTGAGCCGAGGGACCGGCGCGATACACACACAGGGTGTCCCGGAGAGTGATAAGTCCTTGAGGCCTCCAGTTAAGTCTCCAATTGCCTCTTCCTCTTATCTTTCTTTTTTTTTTCAACTTTTATGCTTAAATTTTTTTTATTTTACTAAAAAAAAAACGATGTCTTTGAGAGCACCGAGTCTCGAGCGAGGGTGACGCCGAGCCATCGGTGCTTGACAACTGACGTCCAGTGGTCATGTACTCTACACTCAGCAAAGAAAAAAAAAAGCAATGAAGAAATAAAAAAAAAATACAAAAGAAATACTGTCCGCAGTGGAGAGCGTATATAACGCAGCGCATAACGCGTATACACACATAATACGCCAGTCTCGCCAGGAGTCCGTGGCTCCTCCTCGAAAGGCCAATAATTAAGGTAATGGCTACTTTTCAAGTGGATTTCCGTGTGCCGGCTATCCTCTCTTATACCCGCCCTTCGCCCGATCGTCCCGTGCACAGCCTCACTCGCCGATTACGGTCACGAAGAGAGATCCCGCCATTTCTTACCGTCCTCGTCTATTTCTTATCCTTCATTTCACTCTCGTCCTCTTCTTCCTCCTCCTCCTCCGCTTCTTCTCTGGCGTTTTGTATCTCTCGCTGAGAGAAGAAATATCCATCGCGGAGGAGATGCGCGCAGCCTCCCGATAATTGCATCCATCCCTTCTTCGGCTTCACGGCCCTCCCGTACGGTCATCTCTTTTCTCCTTCGTCCTCTTCTTACTTAGGCTTCGCAACGATCGATATCTCGATGATTCCGATAAACGCGTTCGGAGCGTCGAAATAAAATTAAAAAATCGTCGAGACGGTCCGGGAATGTGTGCGTCTGCTATAGTCATTTCTTAAGATATTTTTTTTTTTTTTTTTTTTTCTTTAGGTAGACTTTTTTTTCTCGAGAAATCGTTGTTTTAACGAGCGTAATAATTCAGCTTCTTCGGGATAGGATTCGAGAGATCATTGTCGATTATTTTTTTCTCGGGACGGACGACTGTAAGGGGGCGGAAACCGGAAAGCTGTTATCGATGCTACATATAAGTATGCATGTAATAAAGCCGAACGTAAAAAAAAAAAAAAGAAACCTAATCGGTTTCTTATCTACAGAACGTCTCGTTGATACGCAGATCGCTTGGGAAACGTGGCGATGTTATTGGATTTTTTTTTTTTTTTGTAAGAATGCCGCTGGTAATTCCCCAGTGCTTGTGTTTTTCTTGCGAGAGGAGGATGAGTAAGCTCTCTCTCTCTCGGTTCCACGAAGTAAAGGAAAATAAAATAATACACGGCTGGGGACCGAAGAATCGCTCACCCTACTGCGCCGCACACTATTGCCCCTTACAATTTTCGAGAAGTGTAATTTCGCGTGCCGGTGGAGCGAAAGAAGGGCGACGGGAGAACCGAGAGAAAAATTGCCGTGTACCCAGAAAAATAATTAATTTGACGAACCGTCACGCAAACAAATGTATATTTAATTTAAATAAATATTGATTTGAGTTAAATAAATATTGGTTTCAATTAAAGAAATATTTATTTGAATTGAGTAAATAATTATTTGAATTAGATAAATATTTATTTGAATTAAGTGAATAATTATTTGCGGTTCAGCCTTGAAATAAATTATTCATCTGGGTGTGGCCATGCACCGATTGGGTGTCGTGTAATTTCACAACTTTTCGCCGATAAACCATTGACCACTAATTTTTCGCTGCCTCGCGAGAGGCTCTCGAATAAACGATAATTGAATGACCCGTCGATGAGTTGTTATTAGACTTAAAAAGGATAAATAATAAAATAATAAAAAGTTCGTTTGATGCCAACCGCGCAGCTGTTCGGATAAAACCCTCTTGATAAAATTGTTTCTTCGAGGTAAACTCGGAGAATCTCTCGATCTATTCTGGATAAAATCGTTCGAAGCGTGGATGAGAGGCGAGAGTTAAACCGCGCCATGGAAGAATATTCAGGTAGGCGTGTCTTTTATATTCACGCTGCGCTACGGACGAAGGTATCGATTCCGATCGATTCGTCGCGCTTCCAACACATTCTCACTTCGTTGCTGGAACACTCTTGCATTTTTCAAAAGTTAACGCGTAAACCCACAGCCACGATTCTCACCGAATCTTTGCACGACAAAACGTGGTCACTGCATTAGACAAACATTTATTTTCTCCACAAACATCGACAATTTCTTTTATTTTTGTTAATTTTAATTTTATCATTATTTCTACTTTACAATTATTTCTACGTTGCCTATTACTATTGTTGCTATATTTGCTATTGCTACTCTTGTCTTTATTGTCTTATTTTTATCGTATTTTCATTATTGCTTTTTTATTACTGCTCTACGCCTGCTTAGCTATCCGAGGTATATTTTTACTTGTATTTACCGTGCTCCGCTCCGCTTGTACCGCACCGGTTCGTAGGGAATTTATCCCTGAACCCAATGAAAACCGAACTATCTATTATTTTAGCTCGAAAATAGTTGCAAGTGGCAACACAAGGTCTCCGGCCCGTTAATAATAATAATAATAACAATAAAAATAAAACATGATTAATTCGCAAAAAATAAAAAATAATTGTAAAACTAACACGAAAAAAATTGGCCGATCTTCGATTGTTAAAATGACGAACCGTTTTTTTTTTTTTTGTGTATATTTTTCTCCCGTATCTTTTATACGTCCTTCGTAACGATATTTTTATACTTTATATTTATGTTATTTTTATTCCCCCCCCCCCCTCCCCCCCGATGACCGACCGTTGAGGGATTAAAGGGCCAATCACTCTGCTTTTATCCTTCGGAGAGATCGCTCGATCGATTCTATTTCATGCCCTTCGAGAAGACATCCTCGCTCTATCGGTTGCCCGTCGGAGAGATTTTATCTACGCTCTCGAGCGGCCTCGGCTTCTTCTTTGTTTTCTTTTCTTTTTTTGTTTTCATTTCTAAGCGGCGTGTCGTGGCGCGGCCACGAGTTCGAGCGGGACTGAGACAACGTCGGGAATCGAATACACAATGGCAGTGAGATAAAGCGGGACGGGTAGTGAGAGTGAACCAAACATGTTATTTTCTCGTTGCTCGCGTCGAGAGAGCCGGTATATCTGATTGGCGTCGGGGCGCCCGTTGGTCCCTCGTCTATTACGATCCCTCCCACAGTACGTAGCGCCGGCTTCGTCCGACCAATCCCGAGGCTCACTGATAAGGAGGCCATAATTAGCGCGATTTGTTAATGAGCCGGACGGCGGACGAGCGCTCTCGTCCCCGAAAACCCCGGTCTTCGTCGTAGTGTCTCTGAATGAACTCGTTCGTGCCGTTCCTCGGTTTCTCGATCGGCCGCGATTCAATTTTTAACCGAATCATCGCGTCTAAGTATTCGTTCGCAACCATTTTACTGTGGATTTTTTCCTCTTTTTTGTTTTTTTATCAAAAATATATACTTGAATAATATTTTTTTTATTCATTGAATTAACTTCAGTTACTTTTAGTTTCAACATTTTTTTTTGTTTTTTTTTTTTGTTCGTTAATCAGTGATCGGTAGTGACTGTGAAACTTTCGGTGAAGTCTCTGGCTCTCGATCGATCGAGAAACAAAAAAAAAAGTATTAGGATAAAGCTGCCGCGCTGCTGCAGGTGCGATTTTAAGGCCGGACCGTCGAAGTTCGCTTTAACGGGTGAGCGGAAGATTTTGTTCGAGCTGCGCTACGTGCAAGACGCATGCGAGCGGAGCGGACGATAATTCAATGTGTGTTACCGTTAACGGAGTCTCGTTACGGAAACTCGCGAGGCGATAAGGAAAAGCGTTGAAGCGATAACACAGAACGTGCCGGGCGATGGAAACATAATATCGTTTTTTTTTTTTTTTTATCCCTCGCGATATAAACGCTCCAACCCTCCCGTGCGTTTTAACATTCCGTTGTCGCATCCGCAAAGCGGATGCCCGCAAAAAGAGTCTCGCGACATCTGCTTTCCGTTCTTCGGGTCTATTTCTATCGGCGTTTAATACCCTCGAGGCAGCGAGTTCTGTCGAGTCGCGAAAACAGGAAAACACTGTGTGTTTCGTAGATTTTTTAGTGTCTCATCACAATGGAGAGGACAGGGGCCAAAATGGAACACCGGGGCAAAATGGACCACTCAATGTTAAAGATTCATATGCTTTCTATTTTCGAGAAAATAATTATAAAGTAGAATCTGTAAGTAATGAAGACCAAATTGCCAAAGGGAAAGCGCTGCTCTCACACAACCCATCGGAGCCAGGCCTGGCAGATAGAAGTAATGCATTTTTAGGCAATGGAAATTTGTTAATTTTCAGTACAACTGCAGGAAGATCCATCTTGCCCCATACTTAAAAAAAAAATGTCGTCCTAACGTGTCAAATGCATTTTGTGCTTTTCTTTTTTTAAAGTTACATATTGTGTTAATCGATAAAACTCGTTGCACCGTTTGACTGGTCCATTTTACCCCGATCCAATGTTGATTGTGCGCCAAATATTTCCACGGTCTAACGTCACAAAAACGCGCCAATAGTACTGTTTGTATTGTTCACAGCTATAACACACTTTTTCTACACTTAATTTCGAGCATAAATTTCATACTGATCGACGATCGGGAAGGTATTTGTTTTTCATTCTAAAAAATCACTCTTCTGGAAAAATTTCAAGCTTTCGCTGTGATTCGAGGGAGTTGAAATTTGTTGGAAAACGCGGTTTCCGGAGTCGGACAGATCTTAATTAAGCTACCTTGTCGCTGGAACCGGCGGTGTCTTAATTAAATTAAATTAAATTACTTGCCGGTAAGCTCGAAGGCGGTCGAAGCGATACCTAAACTTCTCGTCGCCCGTGCGGTCCCAATAAAACTAACAAAAACATCTGGCGCTTGCTTCCATCTATTCGCGGTCCAAGGATCTCGAGAGCAATTTTGCAAATTAATATTTTCATCGTTATACGATATACCGCACAAGGTCGGGGTATTATATTAACGGTGTAAATCACATCGACCACGTTGTAATTCAAAGCCGAACGTGACCGACCGCAGCGTTTAGCAAATTGCTATCCGCCTCGTCCGTCCGTTAAGGGGGGGGGGGGGATATTATCGAATGGGAAATTAGATTATCTAGCGGTCGCGGCGACGGCACTCGGACGAGAGAATCATCGATTCAGCAATCCCATTCAATCCCCCATTCACTCGTTACTCCAACGAATGTGGTTGGACATTTTCTTATTGGCCGAAGTTCAAAAAGAAGCAGCTAGCGACTCTAAAAAAAAATCAAAAATACTTCGATGATCGTGTAATGGTTTCACTCATTACTCCGACCAATTTCGATGTTGATTACAAAGAAGTCAAAAAAAGTTCGTGTTACATTTAATTAAATATTAATAGCTATTAGTGCATAAGTTATTTTTATATTCGATAATAGTGCTAATTTTAATTAAATTAGTAAAAAAAAAAACGCAAAACAAAAGTTTCTCAGACAGATATTTATTTTTGTATACCCTTTATGATTTTTACACTGCGACCCCACACATTTTCTCCCTTATCTGCGAATTTCCATATATCAATCACATATCCCCGGTCCCACTTTCTCTTATTTTACTTTATATTTCTTTCTTCTAACCAATTCTTCAAACTGTCTGAAATATTCACACAACTCGATCGCAGGCTATCCCTTCAAATGCTCATTTACTAACAGTCGCACCTCCTCTCCTCTCTTATTCCTCCGGCCAACTTTCCAAATTTTCCACCACTTCTATTCTTATCTCCCTTTCAGCTTCCTCACACTCGCAAATATGCTTTAGGCTTTCCGTCTCTCCTTTGCAAATATGACAAATCTTATCCTTAAATACTTTATTCCCTTATTTTTCTACACACTTCGACACCGCATTCTGACCCACACTTCTTTGATTTCTCCCCTTAACGTCGAGAACCCTCCCATTATTTTGCCATTTCTGTCGTCGCTTTCCTGTCTCGATATTCATTGCGGAACGAAGATCCTTCTATTTTTGCCCAGTTCAATTGGTTTTCCGACCTTGTATGCACCGTTTAAAAAGTCGAGTATTTACTCTTCTTAAAAAAAAAACAAAAATTTAGTCGCGATATATTTTTTTTTTTTTACTTTGAGCCTCGTAGAATGTATGTTTCGATGTCGCCGATCTCTGTGCCACAGTTTCTCGATCGTTCTTCTTCACGTTCCCAAGCTCAGATTTTTTTCCTCCTTTCCCGTCACGCCGATCGACCGCGACGAGGAATAAAAAAAAAAAAAAACCATCAAGTCCACGAGTTGCTCTTCAATTTTCGAGTTACATTCCGAGTATTTTCTTCGTCGCTCGCCCCGCTACACAATGCCGACCGATGATCTTCGATCCTCCCGCGGGAACGTTCGGTTTTTAGTCCTCGACGCGGATCTCAATCGATCGATTCTCGGAGCGGTCGACGCGCATGCGCGCGGACACCGTGTGCCTGCGGCCTCCGGTGTGCTCGCACGCTTTGTCATGACGCCTTCTTCTTAGATCGTGCGCCCGAGATTGTACTCGACTCGCGGACGACTAGACACGTTCTGACGACTTTATTGTAAAGGTAACGAGGTACACAAAGAACGGGACCGGGATCCGAACGCTTTAGACTCGATACAGTGTGTTATTCGATTATGCATACAGTCAGCTGTTTTTTTTTTTATTTAAATTCTTTTTCGCATTTCTTTTTTTACACTGTATATCGAAGCTTTTATCTTCTTTCACGACGCCCCAAATAACATCGAGCCTCTATCGCTCGTCGCGCTTCTCACTGATACACGATTGCGCAATTCACGCACCGAAGAGTTTTTTTTTTTTTTTTTTTTTTTTACTTTTCACGAACGGATATGATAAATTGTTTTTCAAAAACTCCGCTAGAATCGTTGAAGCGCAGAGATCTGTATACGAAACTGGATAAAACTGATAATCCTTATCTCGTGAAAAAGTTATTATACATATATATACATATATATCTTTTATACATATATATATATATATATATATATATATATTTATATATTTGTATAGGGTAAATGGAGTATGAGGGAAGGAAGGAGTTACGATGGCACACGTGGTCTGTACGTGTTCTCCAGCCTCGAATGTACATACATAGCGATCGCATAATTGTATTTTCCCCAACCCGTGTTGCGTGTCTGTGCCTAAACGATATTGGGAGAGGGGGGTGAGGATGAAACAAGCGGCCCGAGAACTGAAGCGAAGAAAAAGTAGGGAAGATTAATTCGCGTATGCGCAAGACATATATACATACATATATATATATATATATATATATATATATATATATATATATATATATATATATATATATATATATATATATATATATATATATATATATATATATATATAGGAGAGAGAGGGGCGAAATGGAGCTGCGAGGTAAAATGGACCGATTTAGCAAATTTTTGCAGAGGAGGCAATCAGAAAATGTCCTCGAGTGGATGACACGTGAACCTTTTTGCCCCGCTCTCCAATACATACGCGGAACACGAGAGCTTCGGATGCCAGCCAGGAACGACGATTATACGCAACTGTAGTGTACGAGGAATAAAAGAACCGAACGACTGCGCCGCCTGGCCGGGCTGCCTTCCGGCGCGCGGCGATGAAATTAATGCCCGCGAAATGCGGCTTAATACGCGAGCATAAAATATTATACCCCCTCGTTGTAATGCGTTCTGCGTGCCCCGCCGGGATATCCTCGAAGAGCCGGGCCGCGGAGAGATGAAAAGAGAGGAAAAAATACTAGGGAGGAGCGGTAAAAAAAGAAAAAAATTTAAAAAAATTAAAAGCAGATTGTTGAAAGGGATCGATATTTGATGAAAAAATAAATGTTACATTAAAAGGTTATTTTATTTATATATGCGTGTATATACTAGCAGGTGCTGTGGCTCGTACGCTTCGTAACTTCGCTATCGACAATGGAATTTAGAAACCGAATATTCAGATTTCCGAAAATCTACCGGAGATACGTCACTTCCGGTTTGAAAATCTGTCTTTTTTCGACGTGAAATGACGTTATGCTGAAAAAAAATTATTTTCAGTCACTTTCATAAATACTCTCACAGATACCTAACAAAGACACTTATGGCCAGTTAACGCACTTATAGACACGCGAAATATGAATGCCTGTGAGTGTCCATGAGAGTATCCTTAAGTGTCCATGAGAATATCCCTTGAATGTCCATGAGAATATCCCTTGAGTGTCCATAAGAGTATCCTTGAGTGTCCATAAGAGTGTCCTTGAATGTCCATGAGAATATCCCTTGAGTGTCCATAAGAGTATCCTTGAGTGTCCATACGAGTATCCTTGGGTGACCATAAGAGTATCCTTGAGTGTCCATACGAGTATCCTTGGGTGACCATAAGAGTATCCTTGAGTGTCCATAAGAGTATCCTTGAGTGTCCACAAGAGTGTCCTTGAATCTCCATGAGAATATTCCTTGAGTGTCCATGAGGGTATCCTTGTGGGTCCACAAGAGTATCCTTGAGCGTCCACAAGAGTATCCTTGAGTGTCCACAAGAGTATCCTTGAATGTCCAAGAGAATATTCCTTGAGTGTCCATGAGGGTATCCTTGTGTGTCCATGAGAATATTCCTTGAGTGTCCATGACAGTATCCTCGAGTGGCCTTTATAGTGTCCATGAGGGTATCCCTGAGTGTCCATAAGAGTATCCTTGAATGTCCATGAGAATATCCCTTGAGTGTCCATGACAGTATCCTCGAGTGGCCTTTATAGTGTCCATTTGGGTATCCTTGAATGGCCTTGGGTATTCATGAGAGTATTCTTGAGTGGCCTTGAGTGTCCATGAGAGTATTCTTGAGAGGCCTTGAGTGCCCCTGAGTGTCTATCGTAGTGTCCAGTGGTCTTATACTTTATTATTAAGGATCTATACATATTTAAAAAAAAAAAAAAATTGTTTTACATGTCACTGCTGGATTAAATAATTAATGTTATTTTTGGTATTTGTTTAAAGGATGGTGCTCGTGGTGAACGGGGTCCTGCAAGAGGATGCTCCAGCCGACAGCAGGTCACTCTACGCTGCCCACCCGGTATACAGAGAGACCGCCGCCCAGCTACACTCGATGCCAGCTAAATTAGTGGGTCCTGTGGGCCTCCTATACGTACAGCAGCGAGAAATGGCTGTAACTCTACCCCAAGACAGTGAGTACCGCATTAATCCTTCCGTCTCTCTTTCCTTCCTTACTTACTTCCACCCTTCCCGGCGCTGCCGATTTAAAAGTATAATAAATACCGCACCAATCCCATAAATTAGGAAGACGGAAAGGAGAGAGAGAGAGAGAGAGAGAGAGAGAGAGAGAGAGAGAGAGAGAGAGAGAGAGAGAGAGAGAGAGAGAGAGAGAGAGAGAGAGAGAATAAGAAGAAACTTAATTGATTTAAAGCTCGCTCTTGGTCTCGAAAATTATTCCTCGTATTTCAATCAATTATCAGCCCATACCATTAATCTGTTAACCACTGACTATAGTTCCGTAACGTTCCTTCGTTTCCTCTCTCGTCTTATTGCTAAAAAAAAAGAAGAAAGTCGAAAGAAAAAAATCCATTTCCCGAAATCTATCGAAATAATCGAAAGTATCGTCGGTGTTTTGTCAACCAGCTGATTTTAAAGCTGAATCCGGCAATTGACAATATTCGGTTTATAAAAATAGAATTATGTTGTTTTCAGAACCCTTTTCTGGGCAGAACCTTAAAAAAAAAAAAAAAGAAACAAAAGAATTGAAAACCTTGTCCGAATAATATTGGAACTTGAAACCGTAAATTGAAACTTTCTCCCTGGCTAACTGGCAATTAATATGATAATTCGTTATCTCCTTTTCTCGTAGAAAATAATTTTATATAATGGGCATAATTCTATGTATAATGTTGTGTTTCTACTTTTCAGAGAATGTGAGCATCCTGGGCTCGGACGACATGACCACGTGCATTATCGTCGTAGTCAGGCATTCAGGTGAGTACCCGGGCCCACGGGGTACCGCAAATGCGACGTTCTTTGCACCCCTCCCAAGCTGCCGGACTGTGATTTATCCGCACGAAAAAATAAATGAAGAAAAAAAAAACAAACACTTGAAACCGCTCGAACGTTAAAGTGTATGCCAGGAAGAAAAATAAATCAACGCATAAAACTCGAGGCAGTTCGAGGCATCGACGCGAAACGTGCTCGAGTGTCGGTACGTCGCAGACAGTGTCGTGACCCCCCTGACGTCACGTTCACCGGAAGTTCGAGCCGAGAGACTTTTCCACTCAAGGAAAAAAAAAAAAAGAGAAGATAGATTACCCGCAGTTCGAACGAGATCGCGTCAACATTTACCACAGAAGACCGTTCCAAGAATCGTGCAAATTGAATATCGAAGATCAAAAAAAGTTATATTTTATCCACGTAACGGGTAAACGTCGGTAGCCTAGCTGCGAAATCTTTGAAACTTCAAGTTCTTAAAGCGCCGTTTCATTCCCCCAATCGTACTCTCTCGACTCACCGGAAGTTCGAGCCGAGAGAATTTTCCACTCAACGAATAAGGAAAAAAAGAAGATGGATCACCCGCAGTTCGAACGGGATCGCGTCATCTTTTACTACCAACGATTATTACAAGAATCGCGCAAATTGAATATCGAAAATGAAAAAAGTAGTACTTTATCCACGCAACGAGTAGCCGTTAGTTGCCGATCTGCAAAATCTTTGCATCTGGAAGTTAAACTGTCGTTTCATTCTCCGACTCGTATTCCGCGTAAATAAAAATGTTTTCCCCTCGTCGCTAAAGTAACCACATTCTATGCATGCAACACGAGAGGAAAATCGCCTATTATTGAACAATGATTATTATTAACGTATGCGCAGTACTGTTTCATTACTCTCTAGGGAGTAATAGGGCTGATTACTCTCTAGGGAGTAATAGGGCTGATTACTCCCTAGGGAGTAATAGGGCTGTTTACTCCCTAGGGAGTAATAAGCCTGATTACTCCCTAGGGAGTAATAGGGCTGATTACTCTCTAGAGAGTAATAGGGTTAATTACTCTCTAGGAAGTAATAAGGCTGATTACTCCCTCTGTATTCTTATTACTGTCGGGGGAAGAATAGTCATTAGTGAATATGAAGATTCCACGACGCAAGAAATGTGATTATTTTAACGAAGTGGGAAAAAAAGTATAGCCTCCTACATGGGAGGGTGAGCGTTTTCACCTCGTGTGATTTCTGCCCTCGCCGCGTTCGGGCAGCAAACTTCACACTCGTTGAAAATCACGCCCTTCCCTCCCTTGTAGAATAATATACAATTTTTCCCGACAACGCTAAAATAACAGCATTCTTTGCGTGCAACCCGAGCGGAAAATCGTCTATTATTGAGCAACGATGATTATTAACCTGTGTGCATGCGCAGTACTGTTTCGTTACTTCGTAGGAAGTAACAGGGCTCATTACTCCCTTTGGATTCTTATTACTCCCGGGGGAGGAATAGTCACTGGCGAATATGACGATTTTGCGACGCAGGAAATGTAGTTATTTTAACGAAGGTGAAAAAAAAAGTATCGTATGCTGCATGGGAGAAAGTGGTTTTTCACCTGTTGCAATTTCTGCCCTCCTCTTGCTCGGGCACCAAACTTCAAACTTGACGAAAATCGCATTTCCCTCCCTTGTAGCGTAATGTACTAATAATAGCTTTTTCCTTTCCTGCATTACTCCAATATGTATATATATATATCTGTCTATACATACTTATATGTACGATATACACATATATAGATTAGTATGCAGCTCTAGACGTTCATCCGTCTTACGCGATGCTGCTAGAGAGGCTAGCAATTCTCCCCCCCCCCCCTTGCAACATCAAGTCCTTAAACTGTCGTTTCATTCTTCGACTCGTACCCCGCGTAAATGAATTTTTATAGCTCTTTTTTTCTTTCGCCACTTTCTTTCCCGCATTACTGCAATATATCTATATATAGGTACCTATGTCTCTATATGTACCTATATATACAATATACACACATATAGATTAGTATGCAGCCATAGACGTTCATTCGTCTTACTCGATGCTGCTAGCGATGCCAGCAATATTTTACCCCTTTCCTCTCCGACCCCAACCCTCCGCACGTTACGGCAGCCTGCTCAAGGCTCTCGTCGGCACATCGTTTGAGATACAACACAACGTCCCAATGAACGAGAGACTCTATACGCGACTCCTATTATGTACCTTCTCTTTCGCTTTCCCTCAATGCGCCCCGCGTCCCATCCCGTCGGTGCAGCGGCAATACGTGCCTGGCACTGACGAGGGACGTCCATATAGTTTGTATCGGCATCGGTACATGCCATCCGGCGATTGCAACGATCGATTCGAAATACGAAGTTTCTACAGCCGTATGAAATCTCGAGGAAAATCTCACCGGAGAGAGAGAGAGAGAGAGAGAGAACTCGATAAATAGTGATGTTTACAGGTCGATTCAAACTATAAGTTCGCATTAAAATTACCTCGATCGATTAATCCATAACTGTGACTGTATTCAAAAGTTTCAATCGTAACATTTGGCAAATTGAAAAACGTTTATTGTGTGTAATTCCAGGATCAGGGGCAGTCGCGTTAGCGCATCTGGACGGAGCCGGTACTGAGGATGCTGCGTCAGCGATGGTCCAGAGGGTCACCCAACTCGCCGCACAGGGCTTTCACGAGGGACGGATAGAACTTCAACTAGTCGGTGGTTATTCGGATCCTAGGAATTATTCCGAGGAATTGTTCTACAATATTTTGTGTAAGTTTATCTTGCGAGACAATGTAACATATCCCGAGCACTTAAAAACATATTTTCAAATATACAATATTAAATATATATTATTGTATATCATTTATAATTTTTATTTATTTTTTTCAAGTAATATATGAAAATTTCAATATTCAATTTGGTGTTTCGTCAAATTCTGAAATACTCCCA
Organism: Amblyjoppa fuscipennis; assembly: GCA_963575735.1. Taxonomy (NCBI): domain Eukaryota; kingdom Metazoa; phylum Arthropoda; class Insecta; order Hymenoptera; family Ichneumonidae; genus Amblyjoppa; species Amblyjoppa fuscipennis. The sequence goes on from OY754491.1 coordinate 18,773,815, forward strand.
GATCTTGAAAAATCTATTATCAAATATATAAAACTATATGTCATATATACATTAATGTCTATAATATATGACATATATGTTTTTCAAATAACATGATATCCCCAAGTGTTTCAAAAATATATTTGTTTACAAGTAACAAAATAATGTGTTCGACAGCGGCTTTTCACAAGCAACCGATGGAGATAGATCTGACGCTGTGCTGCGTGGGTGAGCTGAACACGACAGCGAGAGGAGGCATTCACTGGCCGGTAATATACGGCATCGGTCTGAACGTGAAGACGGGAGAAATATTTCCGGCGACGTTTCCGGACAAGGGTCCCGATCAGGCGCTGAGATCGGCGAGACACCTGACCGGTGGTCAGCAGGTCCGTAACCTCGACGAAAAACATTGTGAGGCAAACATTGAACGTTCCCGATTCGAACCCTCATCCAGCAATACGACGATACTCCACAGGTACTGGACATATACGATTTCGACCACGGACTCCTGAGAATCGGGCCATTCAACTACGATCCACTGAGAGGAGTTGATCTCTGGCTGGCGCAGTCGGATCAGTTTATACTTCAGCATCTGTCGACCTCCCCCGACGTCGAGCCACCGCACTTTGTGTCTCAGGTACGAGGAGGCCGAACTTGCGAATCAAACTTCGTAATGAATCCTTAGATGGGCTCCCGTACGACTGTTCTCGCACACCCAGCCAGATATGGCAATTAAGCTCGAAGACTCCCAAGTTTGGAGTCGGGCGGGGGATTATTGTTCTCAAAATAAATATCGAATTTTCAGATACGAGCGACCCTCAAGTACATCCAGGACAACCCGTTTCCGGCGGTCACGGTCTTCAGGGACAATCTGGCTCGCTACTATCGTCGGGACGAGGCGACCGGCGGCTGGCAACCCATACGATACTGATCGACCGATTTATTCATCCGACCCGAATATCCCGAGAAATTGGCATCGAAAGAAGAAAAAACAAACTCGCCAATTTTTTGCCATAAAGAATGTGTTTCTTTTTTTTTTTTTTTTTTTCATCGACGATAACGAAGATTAAGAGGTAGATTACGCGATGATGTACATATTTCTTGTAAACTCTAGGATCCCTCGCGAATTCTCGAGCGAGCTCGGGAGATCGTAAAGCGCGAGAGAAAGGGAGATGAGAAGAAACAAAAAAATATATATTACAAATTTTAATGGTGCTACTCGACTGTCTTTCATCGACAAAAAATTGTTTCGTTATTGCGAGTCGATCGTCGGCTCGGTTCAGACGCGTCGACGTCAGTATCCAATTAACCGTGGACGTTAAAAAAAAAAACATCACATTTTCTTTTTTTAATCATAAATACCAGTTTGTATAATTGGTAACTTCAAACGCTAGATAAAGGGATGTTTGAACGCCTCACGAAGTTTCTGAACGCTCCAGTGATAACCCGAGACGAAAGCGAGTCTAATTAATTGAATTTTCATTGTTTATAAACGATAATTATTAGCAATACGAAGAGATATATTTTTACTATTATATTGTGCAAAAGATCGAAGGAAAAACAAATTGGATGTGGAAGCGAAGCTTCGAAAGAGTAAAAACAGAAGAAAAAAAAAAAGTCATACAAGATCTCGTTGGACGTCGGAGAGATTTGTTTGAGATACGGATGTTATACCAGTGATCGCTCGTGGATCGTCAAAATTGTAGTTGTGAATCTTGACCATGTACGGCGATGTTATTGATCGTTTTCTTAAGATCCCCCCCTTCAAGTTTCCCCGTCATACCCGAGAGAAAAAAAAAATATTCTCGTCTATCCCTCTCATCGCCCCACTATTATTTTCCCGCAAATAACGCGACAAGGCGACTGTATTTTATAATATTATTATTTGGTGATATATTTATACAATAAACGATGATAGATCGAAAAAAAAAACAAAAAAAAATTAATTAAATTCATTTTTAATCCCGTCACGCTTAACGTAACGCTGCGTGTTTCATCGACGTCGAATTGCGCTGTTCACCGACAACTACAACGATAACGACGAAAATATAGCGATACACACATAACGAAGGGTGAGACCGATGAAAATCCACTTAACTCGGAGCACGTAGCCGGAGGCGTAGAGGCGAAACTCTCCGGACGGGCGAGAAGCCTTCCACGGAGGCGAAAACCGTCCTTTCGACGGAGCATATTCTCCGTCCAGGAAAACTTTGGTCCTTCCCGATTCCCTCGCCCTCCCGGAAGCCCACTCTCAGACGCTCGCTCGAGCTTCCCGGTCGCCGATTATACACTCTCCGAGACCGGGCCCTTCTTCTGTCTCGCGCTCCCTCGCTAATGCAATAACTTACGGCTAATCGGTCGAGGATAATAATCACCTCGCGATATCGAAGCTTCTCGCTGTCGCGATCTGCTTTACTTTTCTTGCTTCACTTTCGAGAGTCAAACGGGGTCGGAAAGAGAGGGGGGGGGGGGGGGGCGAGCAAACTCTCGAGGGCTTTCAGACTTTTGGAGAGCTAAATCGTGTACACCGTTCTCGCGCCGGACGATGCGCACTTGAAAGTACAGCGTAATATTATACAGTTTCTGGAAGCTCGTGGGTCAACGATAATAATTCGTTATGGAAGGGGCGAGAATAATAAACGTAGCCGGGCGATGGGCAGAGATAATACAACGGGAAATGAAACAATAACGAGAAGTTTGACGACGAAGATTTTTATCATCTTTTTTTTTTTTTTTTTTTACGGGATCGGAGTGTCGGAAAGTTCACTTCTCGTCGTTCGTTGGTCGACCGGCGGGGAGGAAAGAGAGGGAGGGAAAGCTCGGAATTGTAAGTACGCCCGAGGGGTTGACACGAGAGCCGAGAGTCGAGGATCACGGTTGTTCGAGATAATAGCCGCAGCATCGATCGATCTTCGGGCGAGCGGTGCCGGCCTTTCATAAAGGTTGAGTGGCCAGCAGCAGCCACCGACTAGGAGCATCAATCTTACCTCGGTGTATAAACCGTCGGTGACCAATACTCGCTCACTGTGTTTCGCTGCCCGTATTTCTACCCCCCCCCGCCTGCCTGCAGACCCAACCACTGTAGTCGCTTCATCCGTGTTCTGGCAATTAAGGATTCACAAACGGGAAAGGAGAACAAACCGAACAAAGGGAAGCAATATACCGATTGGCGAGAAAGATAGAAGGCGTATCTCACGGAATTTAGGGCAGGATTGCCCGGAATGAATGTTTTTTTTTTTTTTTTTTTTTTTTTCAATTCTTTAAAAGTTGACCTACATATCGTTCGATATGTTGCGACGATATGTGTTTAATTTGAAGGAGATTTACCGTTACTGCGGTGATATATTTGTGTCAGGAAGTTGGGGTGACTTTTGGGTGACTGTGAAATACAGGCTCGGGTGAGACGTTTTCCGATCTATCGTCTAAACGGTTTTTAAGAATTGAATATAAAATGAGAATATACTTTAGAGCATGGTGTCACGAATGTATTATACATTTTTGGAAAAGTTTCAACGCCTAGTTTTTTTTTTTTTTTTTTTTTTTTTTAGAAGTATATCGATTTAAAGACCAATTTGTGGGTATCGTGCGCAACAAACTCATAAAAAAAAAATGACACCTTTTTCGGCTGCCATCTAAACGGTATTCGCGAATTGGATCAGAAACGAGCGGATCGTAGAGTTGCCTGTCACGAATATATAATTAAATCTTGGGAATATTTCACAGTCTCGTTCTTTGAGATAACAGTAGAGTCCCGATTATCCGAACGATAACTCCGTTTATCCAAATGCTCGGTTTGCAAGAGCCGCGCGCGTGTTCGAGCGTGTCGAGCGCGTTTTTCCTATTTCAGCATCAATCTCCGCTCCCACGACGGTTTTTCCCAAGCAGTTTCATCCACCCCAGCAGAGTCGTACAGCGCGCATCATAAACTATTTCCCAAAGGTGAACAGTACTCAAAGTACATGAGTACTTATTTGGTACTCAAAGTACGTACTTCAAGTATCAAAGTACTTTTCGGTACTTTAAGAACTATTGCTGAGCACTAAGACCGAGGTACTTGTACGATTTTTGAGGAGTTCTTTCGTGACGTAAAAAAAAAAATGTCTGTCTCGTAAAATTCTTTTACTCCCAACCCAATATTTTCCATTTAAATCCCAAAAATACGATTTTTCGTGCATAAAATCGAGACTTTCAATGTCTCACTGTACTTTAGCCCCAATACGGCCAGTGCATTCGTGTACAGCGGGAAAAAATACGTCGAAATACGTGGCAGTTCATTTTTAAAAATGAACAAAAAAAAAAAAAGGTAAAAAAATTGCCAGGGTACAAGAAATGGTCGAAAACTTCGAGAAATGCAATTTTTAGCCGGCCAGCGAATTCGTGCTCAGCGGGATAAAATACGTCGAAATACGTCGCGGTCCGTTTTTAAAGAAGAAAAAAAATCATCAAAAAATTCTAAGGCTACCCCTTTCGAGTCTATTTCTCACGCTTTTCAACGTTCTGAAACTGCCCGATGCAACGCTTCTAAAACTTCGCACGAGACCTTATCTTGCGTATTTTTTTTCCCGTAGAACACAGCTCCATTGGGGGACGAGATATCGAGACCTTCGAAAATCACGAAAATCGTCGTTATATTCAAAAGTGGCTAAAAAATAGAAAAATCGTTGTTCACTCGTCTATATTTGTTTCAGGGCTATATTTGACGTATTTTTTCCCGCAGAACACGAACATAACAATTATTTTACTCCCAGCCCAATATTTTCCATTTAAATCCCATAAATATGATTTTTCGTGCATAAAATCGAGACCTTCCTCATTTTCGGCCACTGTACTTAGATCCATGCGTCCCAGATGTAGTTGTTATACATACAGTCGACCTCAAATCTCTACCCCAAGGTCCAGTCCTCGGAGTCCAGTCGATTAGCCTGTTTTACCAAGGATTTTAAACGCAGAGTTTGAACGTTTCGACAAAACTGTTGGCCCCGAACAGGGCCGTCTGATTTGAAAATTATTCTCCAATTTTCCTTTCTACCGTCCAAACGAAATTTATTAATCGAAAAAAAAATTTAAAAAAAAACGAGAGTATCTTAGAGCAAGCTCCCGCGAACTTGCTAAAAAAAAAAAAAAAAAAAAAAAATCGAAATGGTTTGTTCAGTTTCTGACCCACGCCGAGTGAAAAAAAAAAAAAAGAGATCGCTGTGCAACGAGTTTCGCACGACGCCCGTCGCGCCATCTATCCCAACAGCTGTCCGTTGGCGGCGCTGGCCTAACCTATCGTCACGTAAAATAATGCCCGACGACGACCTTCCGCTCTCCTCGACAACTCGATACGTAAACATACGCTCGGTTGTGCCGTATCGGCAACGCGCAGGAGTCGAAATAAATTTCTACCGGGTGGATTCTGCGAATCGAGTAACAATGCTGATTACAGGCGAAAATTTAACGATCGCAGGGATTACACCAGTGAAAGATCGAATTTATCGTTAAACGAGGCTCGTGCGGGGTTATTGTAACGGTGAGATAAGAGACGCGGCAGGATTTCCAGGGACACCCGGTCGAAACTGGTGCATTGACAAAGGACTTCGGAAAATGGTTCACTGTTAGACGACGCGGAACACACAGAAGACTCGGCGCGTATGGTCGGACGACATTGATAACGCCACGACAAAAGATCGTACGCCGCAAGTTGACTGTGTTTCATAATATCCCGTTCGTCAGTGTGCGTTACCAACACTTTCGAGAATCATAGCAGGAGGATTAAAGCCATTCGCGTGTTACACACGCATTTACGAATCGAGAGTGACGAATGAAAGTTACCGAGGTGCATTTCAATGGGATCCGCCGGAAACTGAGAATTATATTTAGTTTGTATTTTGCATAATAATAATAATAATAATAATAATAATAATAATAATAATAATAATAATAATAATAATAATAATAATAATAATAATAATAATAATAATAATAATAATAATAATAATAATAATAATAATAATAATAATAATAATAATAATAATAATAATAATAATAATAATAATAATAATAATAATGTGTATTACGATGCGGCAGCTGGCCAGGTTCGCTTGCTGTTATCACGGCCCTATATTGAAAACGAATCTCGACTTACTTTTTACACCCCACGCGCCTTCTTGTTATTCCGTAATGAATACATATTTTTTCGAGCCATGTTGCCTTAAGCGAAATAAAAAAAAAAATTTTTAATGTTTACCCGACCAGCCAGCAGGCGCCGAATAAAAATTCCTCTTACGAAAAAATTCAAAGCAGAGAGCTCAATTCTTGGTCGGAATAATAAAAGTATCTCGTCCAAGAAATTGTTACCATTGCGGTTATAAAAAAAAAAAAACAACAGGCTACACAAGTTATTTCTCTTTGCGAGATGAGGTTGAGATACCGTTTCAATTACGAGCCATGGAAAATTAATTGTCCCAGGGTAAAGAATGCGAGAACCGAAGCGTCAGATATTGTTGCCGATTATGATATAAAAAAATGTATTTTCATTTCGTCTGTCTGTTATTGCTTTCTCCGACCCGCCCCCTTCTCGTAAGGCCTCTTGAGTCGTGCGGATTAAAAAAAATTATTATTATCATCAAACGTCCGGCGTGCGACGTTTAGCGAGGCCGGAGGAAGTGCCGCGGCTCCGGAGTTGGGAAATGCTATAAATGTCGGTATGCACGCGTTACTCCCATGCTCGCCCGCGTATCGTATTATCCCGTGTGTTTCGCGGTTCGCCTCTATCGGAAAGCCGGCAGGAGCGCAGCGGAGCGTGCATGCGTTTTACACGAAAACAAGTTTTGGCAACTGTTGGCACAGAGCGGGGAAAAGCGTCGAAACGCGCAGGCTCCTGGCGTCGCACGCGCGACGCCGTTACCACACTGGCGGTATCGAGGGACGCTCAGCGGTGTCGGTAGTCGGGCTCAGTATCAGTGCCGCGGAGCAACCGGCGCGTCGTAACCGCTCCGCTCGACCGTAGCTTCCGAGGATCTTTCCACGAATTCTCGACCGGTTTGCGGTAACGACACGAGACCATTGAAAACAAATATTCATGTTTATATCAATAAGAAGAAAACAAAAAAAAATTAAGAAATGATAAATAAAAAAATGCAAACAAGTACGTGAAAAGTCGGAGACTTCTTTTTCATCCCCCATTCCTCTTCTCGGTCTGCGCTTCGGTGAGTCAATTAATTTTGTTTTCCAATAATGTACAGCGTTAATTGGACGTAAATTTTAAGATTTTTTTTTTTTTTTTTTGCAAATGAAAGCTAAGTTTGACTGCGTCGGTTTTAATAAACGGCCGTTAGCTGCGTACGTTTAACACGTTTTCATTTTTATTTCACCCGGCAAACGAGGCCAATCGTCCCCCCCGAGCATTCAATTCGTCGACGTTCTATACTAGTAAAAAAAAAAATATATATATATATATGTTTTTTTTTGCCCCGAGACGGGGAACAAAGTACCATTAATTTCTCCGGGTGTCCTCGTTAATTTTGTCCTCGTTATAAAATTTTGCGTATCCAACGGAAGTACTTCGCGCATGTCGTGTTTTTTCACTACCTCAATATTCATAGCTCGATGATTTTCAACTTTCAATTAAGCGGGCCGGGTTTCCAAAGAATTTCTCAAGAGCTCGCAGAAACACTCTGTGTTCGAGCGAACGGTGAGGGGGAGGGAGGGAGGGGGGGGGGGCTTGGGTTACAACTGCGCGCTTGACGATGACACGGGTTCGAGTTACCCCCATTTGACACTTGATATTTACATCGAACTTCCCGTGACTTGGGCATCTCGAGTCTCCCGACCGATTCTCATCTTGCAAACCCGGTCTCGATTGTCGATCCTCCATCTTGAAATGTTGACGGTGAAGAGTATGGCATCAAGGAGAAGAAAAAAAAGAAAAAAAGAAAATTAAAGTGCCAACGTTCAATCGGTATTTCATTTATTTAGCAAACTCTCTATTCCCGAGAGCGCCGACTCTCGTACGCTGAAGCAATAAAGAAAATTCCCACGCGTGTCTACTATCCGGAAATTGAAACTACTTCGTCGCTAGGAGAGATCGTACGATATCGGAAATTAATTTTTCTACACGTACGTTATACCTTACACTTTGCTACAAACAACTTGTAAAACTTGTATTCGTGGAACGGTGAAATTGATTTTAATCTCTTGAGATTCGAGCCTACGTCGTCGTTTTCATCGAATTTAGTTCCATTACCATGGTATTTAGGGTACATGTATAAGCCATGTATTGCCATGTAATTGGCACTCGACCATTTCTCTTAGATTTATCATTTGGAATATATATGTATATATATATATATATATATATATATATATTCTTTTTTCTCTCGATTGAGCGCTCCCCCGAGCCTCTTCGCTCGACAGATCCGTGAGACGAAAGTCAGGACGATATTCCTTTCATATTTTTCGCGTGCACTCGTCTCTTCCGCCGTCTCGTCTATTTCCAGGTTCCGTCGTATAAGCATCCGACCAGGAACTTTATATACGGGCCTTTATATTCATGAAAGTTGAAACTAGCGATGTATACAAATGCGGAAACCGAGAACACGCCGGATCCCGTGGATTTTGCTCGGTCGAACATGAGGCAAAATACGAGGAGTGAGGTCGTGTAAGAAGTGTGCGTATCGGTCTTCGACCTTTCTTCTCCCGGCATCGACACACTAGTTTCCCTCGTCTTTTTTTTATTTTTTATTTTTATTTTTATTTCTTTCGCGCGCTCGTTGTCCGTCCCGATTCCGCAGCAACCCGATCGTGGCTTCAAACCGAGACAAGATTATGTATGGGTTATCGGGTGGAAACGTTCAACGTACCAGAACGGGAGAGGTTGACCGCTCGGAAGGCGTAGCCTGTGGAGCGACGTCGTCGATTCTTTCGAGTCTCGTAGTACACGGTAAAAGAATAAATAGAGTACGTTGATTAAACGAAACGAATACTTTTTGTTATTTTTTTTTAATCTTTTTTTTTTTTTTTTCGTGGATACCGACCTATCTTGTACCCGACTATCGAAGTACACTCGGGGACAGAAGGAGACGAGAAAAAACTATTTTCGCTAACGGTGTAAAGATGATAATACGAATAGAAGTTCGTTTGAAAGTTAAACTATGAAAACGCTGTTGATTTTGCATTGTTGATTTTGCGATACGTGAGCGAGATTCGCATTGGCGATTGGACGTGACGAAGACACAGGCGAAGCGGCGCTATTTATTTTCTCTTACTGTACTGCGAGGTGCAAAGATGACAATACGAATGGAAGGTCATCTCAAAGTTAAACTGTGAAACTATAAATCGGGCGGACAGCTCGATCTTTGTGTTTTCGATTTACGCTCTCTTCCTCGGCGAGTTGAGGTTATCTTGATTACTTTATCGAAAGGCGAAGGGACAGTGTACTTGCCGCGCGAGTGACGACGATGATCCCGCGGCGATCGGCACGGTCGACGAACAGCTGACTGATGAACAGATGAGGAACAGATGAGCCACTAAAATAAGAATAAACGCTATCAGATCAGCTTGTTTCGCGTAATCCGAGGTTACTAATTCGGCACTGAACAGTTGGACACGTTTAAAATGCGAATTATTATTGGGAACTGAACAAAAAAATCGTTACTGACAAACAAGCTGGATTAACGTAATTCGCGTTAATATTGCGAACTAAAAGAATCAAGCCTATAAGATCAGTTGGGTTCGCGGAATCCAAGGTAATAATTCGGTACTTAAGAAAAATCAACATTATCAGATCGGCTGGGTTCGCGTAATCGAAGGTAATAATCGGCACTGAAAAAAAAAAACCGATACCGCCAGACAAGCCGGGCTCGCGTGATTCGACTTAATGTTCGGAACTGGAAGAACAAAAAAAATAAAAAAATCGACACTACCAGCTGGATTCGCGTAATCCGAGCTAAAGTTCGGATCACTCAATTTTTAACGAGACGACGATTATATTTAATTTCATTTAACGCGGCAACGATTATTTTTATTTTTATATAACGCAGCAAAAATGATTTTTATTTTTGTGGACAGTTGTACGCGATAAAAGGAACAATGGGGAAAGGCCGTGCTCGGCGGCGCGGCAGTCGCGTTGGGTTATCGGGACTCCGGTCGCCATGTTCGAATCTCCAGATGTCCGTCGTTCGGGCAATCGTGCAGGAAAAAAATATAACCGAGTTTTACTCGCCGACTGGGACGTGCCGATAGCAACATTCGCGAACGTGGCTACTCTGACGAGAAAGGAAACGAATTTATGCCCGTGGACGACTGACCTCGGCTTCGGAACTTCGTAATTCGTGCGTAAAATTCTGGGCACACATAAACTGTTTACGTGCTTACCATGGCGTTCGCTAACTGACTGGCAGCGACACTCACACCCTTGTAGGGTATTAGCGCCCCCCCCCCCTCTCCACAATCCTGTTCCGTCAACACCTCAGTGATTCAGGCGGCCATTTCGTTAACTGGGAAAATCGCGATTGTTCGACGCCGACAAAAAACGCGAATGCACGATATTTCTGACAAGACGCGAATTCCACCGTTCCCTTTATGTATGCAGCAGAGCGATACAGAGATTCATCGTATTTTCAACAGGCGATTGCTTTCGCGAAACTCGGATTCTTTGCGAAAAAAAAATTCGACTCGTATACGCGAACGGTCGTCGTCGTCGTCGGGAGTCCGTTCGGCAACTACCGAGACGGCGCGCATGCGCGTGGGAAATAATTTAAAGGTTCACTTTTTCAACCAATCAAATTAACCGGATTAATTTAGCCAACCGGCAGCGTCACTCACCGTTTCAACGTCCCCGTGCATGTGGCGGTCATGTTTATTGGCAATAGAAAACGCGAATGCCCGATATTTCCCGCGTTACGCGAATCCTAGCATTCGATTTGTGTCTATCGCGAAACGATATCGAGATTTATCGGACTTTTAATACTGGGAGCGATTGCTTTAAAAACTCGTATTTTCCGCGAAAAACTCGGCACTTGCGCTACGGGTCCTTTGTCGTCGAGGGTTCGGCTCAGCAGCCAACATAGCGAAGCGCACGCGCGGAGGTGGGGGAATAAAACCGTTGACTTTTTCGACCAATCAAATGAATCGTTGCTCGAATTACGCGGCAAGCGGCTAGTTATGCGACAAACCCTAATTTTAACATGTACATTAGTCAAAAGGAGAAATTTATATCGACAAATTAATATTGATAAAAAAATAAAAATAATGTCTCGAATTTCGGACGGTAAGAAAAAAATTGGGAACAGAAAAATGCGTGTTTGCGAAATAATGCAACGGGTTGACTTTTTAAGCCAATCATATTGATCGATTCTCGAATGGCGCAACAATCGACCAATAGCAATTTCCTCATGTAAATTAGTCGATACGATAGACGCAAAATATATAAAAATAGAAAATGTATAGTCGATATTAAATGTTCGATACTTAGTGTTGATATTTAACAACACCAATTACACTACATATCTGACTGTATATTTAATACATAGTCAACACTTAATGTAAATTATTCATAACTCTTTAATTAAATTACCTACCCCAATTAATATTTCAATTTGATGAAATTTTGGTTCTTTATCAGGTTTATCTCCAATTATCCAAATTCTATCCGGATTATTTTTATCAATACATTATTGTGCAAGAACAAATTTAGCCTTCAACAGATAAATTCATATTATTCAAGATGTAAATTGTGGTTGAATAATTCGTTCAATTCACATAAATGGAGCTTCATTATTTTTTGTATATTTATTCACATTGGACGAAATTTATATCATGGTTCATATAACTCAATAAAAACATGAATTATTGGAGTTTTAATTTTTTTTTAGTTTCTATAGCTACAGCTTTTATAGGATATGTTTTACCTTGATGTCAAATATCTTTTTGAGGAGCAACTGTAATTGGAAATTTAATTTCAACTGTTCCTTATATTGGAATTAATATAGTAAATTGAATTTGAGGAGGATTTTCAGTTAGAAATCCAACTTTAAATCGATTTTTTACTTTTCATTTCATTTTACCAATTTATTATTTCAAGTTTAATTATAATTCACTTGATATTTATTCATGAAACAGGATCGAATAACCCTCTTGGAATTAATAGTAACTTAAATAAATTACCATTCAATATTTATTTTACTCCAAAAGATCTACATGGATTTTTTCTAATAATCTCAATTTCAATAAATTTAATTTTAATTAATCCATTCATTTTAAGACATCCGAAAAATTTTACTTTAGCAAATTCTATAATTAATTTATTTGCATATACAATTCTTCGTTCTATCCCTAATAAATGAGGAGGAGTAATTTTTTGTTATTCATTAAATAACAAAAAAATATGTAAAGTACTTGACTATAAATTTAATATATAGTCAATATTGAATGTTTAATGTTATTGAATGCATGATAGCTCGAACTTCGGATCGTTAAAGGCGACGAGAGAAAGGTGAATCGCAGCGAGCTGCGAGAAGCTTTGTGTGCAGGCTCAAAACTCACCTACATCGGGAGTCTGCGGGACGAAGGTCAACGTTCCGCGTCGTCGTTGCGAGAGTGTATCTCGTGGGACAAATTTGAGATTCCGCCGGAGAGGCTCTGCAGGGCACTCTTAAATAGCGTTGATGTTCTCGTCGTAAGTGTCTACTTGCTCTGTAAACTGTCGTGCGAGAGATTATATCGAGTACATAGCATACCAACGAGTACCTCCGGCTTACACTATAGAGGAGTACACCATAATACATTATCCCGCACAGAGTCGTAACTCGTAGCACTCATCCAACAGTTCACCATCCTAATGCACTGTACACTTGGGACTTCGAAGCCATAGCAAAAAAAAAGGGGAAAAATTTACACGCGTCCCTCGATCTTCGAAGGAAAAAAAAATATCTCCGAAGAAAAAGTAAATTGCTCTCGACGTCGATATTCTCGCCGATCGGTATTGTAACGGGCGATGACAAAGGGCCCGTCGTTCCATCGACTTCTTGCCAATAAACGAAAGGCTGAGGCGATTAATCGAAAGATGCTTCGAGCCCGAGACGCAAAGTGCTTCCATTGCTTCCTCATAGAGGAAGCTGTGTTTTCACTGAAAAAAAAAAAAAAAAATCAGGCTTTTAATGTCACCGTCACTAGAAATGGTCGAATCGATTTTTATTGTTTCAAGTGTATTATATCGACGTTTTTTTTTTGTTTCTCACTGATCACGAATATAACAATTATTTAACTCTCAGCCCAATATTTTTCATTTAAATTCCAAAAATATGATTTTTCGTGCATAAAATCGAGACTCAATGTTCGTTGCCCTAGGAGGATACATTTGACATGGCTCTGAAACGACGAATTGCACAAATTTCAATTAGTGATTTTCGACAAGAAATTTTTGCAGAAAATGTTGACCGTTCGTAAATGTTTTTTTTTTTCCTCAGCAATAATAATAACAAACGGATAAATAATGAGAATACCTTCACCGAAGAATACGACGGATAAGGATGAAATAAATTTGATCTCCAATTAGCATAATTAGATCGCACCCTCTTTCGCTTACAATCCCCATCAACGATAGAGAAATGAATATTCATTTATCTCGCGTTGTTTTTTGTTTTTTTTTTCATTGCGCGTTTGCGTGACGATTACGAGAGAATGATAAAACATTTTGAATAAAATCATTATCCTACAAAACAACATTACGCATCTGCTTTTTTTTCATCTGTCGGTCTTTCGTGAGATCGCACCAGTCCTTCGTCGTCTCGAACCTTAATACACTGTAAAAAAAAAAAAAAAAATTTGTTTGAAAATCACCGAACAGTATTGGAAGCTTTTTTACATTAACTGCTTCTGAAATTTCGATTACATATGCGTTGCAATTTTACCGTAAAATTAGTGGTTTTGATGGAAATTTTTTGTAAATTTCAGGCGAAAGATTTGTAATCTTAATATTCTCGTATTGTAATTTTACAGTAAAAGTACATTGACGTTCGATTAATGTAAATAATGTGAGGAAATTTCAATTTTCCGTAAATTAAACTTACAATTTTTTTTTTTTAACAGTGTAGCACAATATCTCGAGCCACTCATTACACACATTACACTGTCTGAGTACGGAGGAACGGAATTTGCAGTAGATAGTGCAGGCAATAGTCAGACACCGTGGCGAGACGCAGCCTCGCGAGTCTCTTCTCTCGCCGCCTCTGTCGACGGGAGCTTTCACCAGCATCCCAAGCTTGAACAACTTAAGCAAACGTTTCTCTGTGCTACACGTACACCCAGGTTCGGTGCGATGGTAGGGCGAGACGGGACTCGGCGGTTTGTCCTGGTACGGTTCCGTTGAAATTTCCGAATTACCGAACCGCATACCCGGGTTTCCTCCACTCCATTATTGCTCTCGATACACCGGTGGCGAGTAATTACATGCTTCGGCACTGCCTGGCCACGATTCTCGTCGTTGAGTGAAGCCACCACGGGGCAACCGCAGGATTTGCGTAGAACAGGCGAACAACCTTCGAACGAAAATGTCGATCGAATTTCTTTGTTTGTCCAGTTTGTTGGGAAAAATTGAATTTCTGACTTCGAAACTCAAAATTTGAGCACATTGTTTTGTACGCTCAGTTGAGTTCTTACACTCGAGCGTAGAGCTCGAATTTAAGCGAGGTCAGCGAATTATTACATGCTTCGCAACTGGGTGACAACAATTCTCGTCGTTGACCGAAGCCACCACAGAATGACTGCAGGATTTACGTAGAACAAGCGAACGACCTCCGGACGAAACTCTCGAGCGAGTTTCTTTGTTTGTTCAGTCTGTTGGGTGAAATTAGATTATTATGATACGTGTACAAAAAGTCTCACTTTCCGTGACTGGTAAGCGCGACGAACGTGGTACTTTTTTGTGAGGCGTGCGAGAAAAATATTGCACATACACAGATGACACTGGTTACTTGTTTACACACAGTTTTAACACCAGCTATTTTTTTACAGGCATAAAAAGTGAGAGTTTCTGTGCACTTGTTACAAAAATAGTTATTTACGATACAAGTGCGATAGAACTTTTTCTGTCGAGTGTGAGTGACGTAAACTACTATTGTAACTTCGAATCGCACAATTTGACCACAACGGGCTTTAAATTTTCAGTGAAGTTTCATCCACTCGAGCGTAGAGCTCGAGGTAAAGCTAGGTAGTAGAATTATTGGATGCTTTGGCCACGATTTTCGTTGTTGACTGAAGCTGCGACGGGGCGAGCGCAGGATTTCCGTAGAACGAGCGAACAACCTCCGTACGAAGCTCTCGGTCGAATTTCTTTATTTGTCCAGTCTGTTAGGAAAAAACTAAATTTGCAACTTCGAATCTCAAAGTTCGACCACGACTGTTTAATACTTTCAATTGGGTTCTTCCACTCGAGCGCAGAGCTTGAGGGAAAGCGAGGTCAGAGAATTATTACATGCTACGGCACTGTGCGGTCACGATACTCGTTGTTGACCGAAGCCACTGTGGTGCGACGGCAGGATTCGCGTAGAACAAGCGAACGATCTTGGGACGGAACTCTCGATCGAGTTTCTTTATTTGTCCAATCCGTTGGACAAAATTAAATTCGCAACTTCGAATCTCAAAGTATGACCACGACTCTTTTATACTTTCAGTCGAGTTCTTCCACTCGAGCACAGAGCCCGACGTAGAGCCTAGTCGGGGAATTAGTTTTTTCAACTAATTTTGGATATCTCTGAGAAATTGAGTTTTCTTCCTTTCGCGTCAAAAGAATATCCTTCCGTTGCGTACGTTGCAGATAGCTCGGATCCTCGAGAGCGACACTCCCTTACGCCGAGATAAGACGCTTCCTTCCGCCATCCTTCTCTTTCGTTCGATATGCCGGTCTGCGCTCCTGAAAAGAGAAGAACAAGTGAGCACGAAAAAAAAATATATATATATATATATATATATATATATATATATATATATATATATATATATATATATATATATATATATATATATATCCCGGCGTGATAAACTCGCAGCGTCGGCTATCAACAATTGGATTAGTAGCTTCGTAACGAAAATCTCTTCCGGGCTCGTGGGGGTCGGTTCTTTCGCGGAAGATCCCGCCGTTGGCTGCGTGGTACATTTTTTCCCTATCCTCGTTCTCGTTCCCCCCCCCCGGTGCGAACACCTCGCCTGTCCTCGAGTCACGTCTGGTGTCAACACTTCGCGGGGGCGGAGAGGGCTCTCTCGATCGAATAGCTTCCTTCGTCCCACGCTCGGCTCAGTGATCGCATTAGTACTTTTTTTTGTTTTTTTTTTTTTTACTTTTGTTTTCTTTTTTACGCTATCGTCGCCACGAATGAGCCGATACGAAACGCAAAGAAAAATAATAAGACGGAGCTCGGTCCGAGGACGAAGAGAATCATGCCTGCACGGAGAGTAACGTCTTCACTTTCGTTTTCTCACCGAGTCGGTAAAGAGGATACACGAAGAATGAAAGCAAGAACTTTAAAAATCTTTCGATCGGTCCTCGCACCGCCGGACTTCCCGGTTTTTCCACTTCTTTCCTTTTTCTTGCGGTTCGTTTTTTTTGTTACACGAAGTTTGGCGATTCGACCGAGAGTTTCGGAGCTGCGGTCTCGAAACTTTGTTCGTATATTACGTACGCATGAAAAAAAAAACTCGGTTCTCCAGTTTTTAAAAAACTTTTTTCTTCTTTCTTTTTCGTTGAACCGACGCAAAATCATCGGCGTCATCTCCCCGTCGTGGAGCTCTCTATAATTCCCTGGGCATTATTCCGCCGGGGGTGAAAAGGTCGCTTCCGCGACCCGGGCAACACCTTGACGTGCGGCTACTACTGTCGTGTTACCCCTGAAGCCGTTACGTTGGCGGACGACCGCTCAACGGCGAGCACCACACTATTCAATACTTGACAATAGCTGCGGCAACGAGGCGGAAACGATAGACGACGAGGAGAGCGAGAGAACCGGAGTGCGAGGGTAGTCGAGCCACGGGATGAACTGGCTTTCGCTCTTGCTTACACCTCTGCCACGCTCTCTCCTTGACGCTTGCGATTCCCAACCCGGTCTCACCTACGTCCTGCTAGTGGCGTCTTGCATAAACGCTTCCGACCCTTTTCCACCCTTCACCTGCCAATCTTATTATACTGATTTTCCTGGATGCATACACAAAACTCCATTTACGCTATGGGTCGTATATTTTTGGTTCATTATTCCTGTCGCTTTAGTATTCGAATGATAATTCAATTTTTTTTTTTATTTTGCTAGAAATAACTGTTGCATCGATTTTTGGGCTTCTTTGCCTTCCAACTTCGCTCTCGACTGTCGTTCCTTCCCGTGAATCGTGGCCCCGTGTATACGCGAGCAACGGAACAATATCGGAAAGGACTTTGCATAAAATCCCATCATTTCTACCGAAGGGAAGAGCAAGGGAAACACACGCGTAAGGCTTGCTCGAAGGATTCGACTTTTCTCGGATTCTATAACGATTTTTTTTTTATCCTCGACAGCCAGGTTTTCACGAAAGCCTCTGTCTTTCGATTTCCTTCATTTTTTTGTTTTCTTGTTTTTTTGTTTATCCTATCGGGGAAACTCACTATCAGCGAGTTTCCCTTATTTTCCGTCGGCACTTATATATCTCCAGTCTCCACTGGTGATATAAGACTATTTGTACGGACGAGGCGAGTTCTACATATTTTATTTTCCGTACGTGAGGCGTCCCAAGGCTTTACCATCACTCAGTCGATGCGTGATGCGACGCGTATTACACGTTCATAGTCTCTTCAGAAGGAAAGGAGCTCGGTACCCTCGGCTCAGGCTCGGTTTTTTTAACGATGCCCTGGCCGCTATTTATACGCGCCTTCGGGCTCATACCGGCATTTCCATTCCGAGTCTGTGGGAGTGAAATTCTTTTCGACACCCACGTACGAGGAGCCTGGAAAAAAGGAAAAACTATTTTTTTATCTGTACGATAAGAATATTTTCTGCGTTTAACAAACATTTCCTGGTTACTATTTTACTATTTTACTATTTTACTATTTTACTATTTTACTATTTTACTATTTTACTATTTTACTATTTTACTATTTTACTATTTTACACTTGAATATACGGTTCGGTGATAATATAAAATGTACAAACCGTTTTTTGTGGAGGTGAAGGTCCCGAGAATGTTAATATCTGATGATTAGTGTAATATTCAAGCCGGAACATGACGGGTACGATGTCCCGGATAATCAACCCGCAGCCTGTACGCCGGTAAAATAATCTCCGCGCTTCCTCGGCACATCCCACGGCATCTCGGCGTCAGCGCGATAAGCACACGGAAGAGCGTGCGAACTGCGTAAACTTTCGCCTGACGATGATACCTCGCGACACGACAGTTTCTTCTTCGTTGCCAGCTTCGTCCTCGTCGTTCTTCGGCCACTTTTCTCTTCCCCTTCGACATCCATCCGGTTATCAGGATAATGGATCCTGAAAGATTCATCGGCGCATCACAAACAATTTACTGAGTTTACTCGCCTTTGCTATGGTAAGGGGTATTATCGGGACGAGATGCCAATATTTATTATGCGAAACTTAGTCGGAAACGCCTCTTCCGTGATCATCGATAATCGATCAAAGGAACAATAAATAATGAAAATTGAAAAAAAAAAGAAAAAAAAATGTACAGAGAGGAAACGTCACTGCGAGGGATGAAAATCCCTGACGCCGATTCAATACATACGAGGCATAAATAATGAAAAACTTTTTTTTTAGGATACTCGGTCACAAATAGCTCGAACGGAGGTTCGAGAAAACGTGTAGGTGGCATAAACACACAACGAAGCGCCCACGGCTCATGCTGGACATTGAAATATCGTATCCAAGGATATAACGAGGTCGGTTTTTTTTTTCATTTTTTTTTTTTTCGGCAATCGCACCCTCGGCGCACTCCTTGCGCGAAGAAATAGCCTCGTTGTACTTTTTCCGTCCACCATCCACTATCCGCTGAGAGACAACGATTTACAACCTCCGGCCCCACAATTTGGAGCCACCGACGTTGGAATTAATACGTGACACTCGTTAGGGATCCGTGTCGCCTTACCGGACGGCAGATATTGCCTTTACCGCAAACGCTACACCGTAAAAATGGTCTGTTTGAAAATTCATAAGTGTATACGAAGTTTTATGCATATACAGTATATGAAATTTCGTTGACACGTATGTAAGAATATTGCGTTACCGCTATATTAAAAACAATATTATTTGTATAATATCTCTAATAATAACATAATTTTCATATACGGATGTCTTGTATTTCAATGCCATCATCGGTAATTTTAATATAGAGATATGGCATTGAAGATTAAATTATAAAAATTCAAGTACAATGTATATGAATTCGAATTTCATATACCGAGGTTGTATATTTCATGTAACCTTGTACATTAAACGCGTTGTAAATTTCATAACATTTTTTACAGCGTAGAGATAATGAGCGTGGGGAAAGAAAAAGAAAATCCATTGTTTTTGCTTCCTCATAGAGGAAGCTTTGTTATGGTGAAAAAAAAAAAAAAAAAATGAATATCGAGATTTTAATGAAAACGTGTTCAGAATGTCCCATAAACATCGAAAAATCACATTTTTTTTTAAACTTAGTTAACGGTCGTAAATTGACGATACCTTTACACGAGAGAAGGGTGAAAGCAAAGGGATGGAGAGGGCGTGCGGAAAAGTCCGATACAGTGGATCCTCGACGTCCTTCGAGACGGATACGAGAGGGTGGAGACGGTCCGTAACCGGAAGCCCGGTCCGTAGACCGACGGAGGCTGCAACTTTTATCGTCTGACCTATACAGGGTTACACTACTGGCCGGGCATTACTCACCTACCGCGGATGTTTCCGCCGGCGCGTCTGACCCGCAACCGGCACATTCTACTGACACACCTGATTACCGTTGTCTGCGGGAAAGGAAACGCGCAGAGATGCGGAGAGCTCGGGGCTTCCACACAGGAGGCCGGTTTTCGCGCTCCGGGTTTTCCTCAATAATGCACGTTCTCACCTACCGAATATAAATGGCTTTTTCTCGACATCCACCCAGCAGTAGAGTATATAAAGTGCGAAACTACGCCGATACGATCGGAATTCTCCACCGTTTCCACTCTAATTCAACGAACGGTTTACCTCGCGGGATTTATCCGTCCGATATTTTCATTTCAGATTGCGTAACGATTTTTCTGAACATTTTTTTTTTTTTTTTTTTTATTACAAATTAACATTTTGCCGAAGAAAAGGACTTTTTCTCGACATCCACCCGCAGTAGAGTATGTATATAGAGACGACCGGAATTCTCCACCGTTTACGGTCTAATTCAACGGAACGGTTTATCTCACGGCATTTACCGGTGCGATGTTTTCATTGCAAATTACTTAACGATTTTTCTGAAACATTTTTTTTTTTGTCCCAACGATACATCCGATTTTTCAAACGACGCTATTATTTTATCCAAAATGTTATTGGATAAAATTGCTCTTTGTCTCATTACACCGTTTTGTCCGACTGTGCAATTTTGCCCCGCTCTCCCCTGTATAAAGTGCGAATCGCGTAGAGACGAGCGAAACTCTCTACCGTTAGTAAATTCTTATTCGACGAATTAAAATCTCGGCATTTACCGTTGCGATATTTTCATCGAAGATTGCATAAAGGATCTTAAGACAATTATTTCTTGTCTTAAATCTTAATATCTTGAGACAATTTTTTGTACTAAAAAAATTTGACGTAAAACGAGCTCTATTGAAAAGTTGCTGCAGAGACTTCTTTTGAGGGTCCGCATTTTTCCAGTAAGGTTTTTTTTTTTTTTTGTTCAGCCAAATTTTTATGCTGCCTCTTTCCCTGATCCTCATTTCCCCAGGCTTAATATCAACTGGCAATGATGGCGGCATTCGCGAACGCACTCGTGTGTTTGATCGGGGGGAGCGAGGAAATTTCGACTGAAGTCGCGACTGGCTCGGCTGATCGGTAACGGGCTTGTGCCACTGACAGTTTGACTAGCTCCGTTTTACTCTCGACGCCCGGTGAAAAGCCCGACGGGTCGTCAGCGCCATTGCCAAACTCTGCCAGAATCCAATTGCCTCGTTTGCATTGTTTTACCTGATACAGTATTTTACCGCACGCAAAAACTGTATTAACAAGCGAAAGGATTATTCCTATCTTTGGAGTTTTATACTCAACGGTGTATAAAACACGCCTCTGTTAACTGGCACGAAACGCCTCTCACCTCACTTGTCATACGGTCACTTCTTTCTCCCCTCCCCCCCCCCCCCCAAATCGCTTCGATCGATCGATAATAAAATCAGGGAGGTGGGAAGGGGGGAGAGGAGAAAAAAACGTTACCATCGTTTCCGGCCTCGTAGCTAAAGAGATTTTTCGTGTCGTTTGATGGACACTTTATTTTCGGGGTGAAAGGTCCTTCCTCACGATTCGGCAGCGAGTTTTCGCTATGTATCATCGACGAATAAGAATCAAAAGGGCGTAATTCGAATGGGTCAAGTATTGGAGAGGGAGCGTCGCATAGGGGGGGCTAAAACGGACTTGCGTTCTCCCCCTGAGATCAAATTTTGGATTTTATTACCGGGAAAACAAAATTTTAATGTGAAACTATCATATCGCTTTGTCACAATAAATTTTGAAGAAACATTGACTATTAATCACACATGCTGTGTGTGAAATTTCAACTCGATAGGTCGAGGCATTTCAAAGTTATAGTTTCAATTCTTCGTGTCTTATTCACACGCTCATACATACACATTTTTTCTGAATGTGATTTTTCATATTCAGAAAAAATGACATTCTGAACACGTTTTCATTAAAATCTCGAAAAAAAAAAAAAAACCGTTCACCAAAACAAAGTTTCCTCCGAGTAAGCAAAATTGCTAAAAATAATCCATCTTGCCCCGCTCTCCCACAAGGACTGCGCCCTTTCGATTCCTGTCCATCGATACCTATAATGAAACAGGTCAACGCAAATGGATGAAAGCTTTTCCATTATCGTCAATCTGTTGAATCCGCTTCGAAAAATTAGCATACCCGACAATTCCAAAAAAAAAAAAAAAAAAACTATTTTCGCACCGAAAAAATATGCTAATTAAGCGATTGGTTATCGTCGATTACGCGCTCGCCGATAGTCCGACGAGAATTGAAATTTCACGAAACGCGTTAACTTTTTAATGTCTCCCACATCGTATTCTCGAGCCCGTTATCCTCGTTCCCGCCGACGGTTTAATCAGCTCGTCTCATAACCCTCACGCTTCCAATTAAATTAAAATTAATCAAACAAACGACAATTAAACTAACCGAATCGTCATACCGAAGTCAGGAGCAAATTTCGTCTGCGTGTAACTGATTAGCAGCGCGTTTCCACCTTCGCGTTTAAACAGTCGAGGTATCAACCGGGACTGAAATCGTCGAGTGGAGATAATTAATGCAACTGGGTATCACAGAGCCAATTACGCCAGTACCTTCTATTACCCGCGCTTCGTAATTCGTACGCGGAAAACGGGGGGGGGGGGGGGCAAAACGGAAGCTCGGGACAATTTTCATTCTGAACGGAGGGCACCGCTCCATTTTGCCCCGCTCACTTCCTCCTGCCCCTTCCTTTTTTTTTTTTTTTTTTTCTCAAACTCGTCCCGTATCCCTGACAGCAGTACGTACGACAATTAATCAAATAACGTTTGTCTCCGATACTGCACATCTCCTTTGCTGTGCTTTGCTCTCGAGATCTTGGGCGTCCATTTCGGTTCCTTCGCCTCTCGTATTTCCCTTTCCGCGTGTAATTTCGAAAGCGATTCCCAACGCGACCGTCGAGCTTTCGTCGTTAACTCCGTTATATACGATTCCCTTTGTGCGAAGAAAGCACCAAGAGCAACCGGGCCCGAAAATCTATACCGATAGAACCGTCCCGTTTGCGTCTCAGTTACCGTCGCAATAAAGCCCTCGCTGCACTTCCAACACAACGCTATCGTCACCTCGTAATGATATCGGTTGCTCTCAAACTTCATCTTACGAGGCTCCTTTCTCCATTCTCTCGGCGGAGGACACGAGTAACAACGATAAAAGGACGACGAGAAAGAGAAGGGCGTATCAAATGGAATTTGGCGTGTAAAAACTGTGAGATATGCCCTTCTGATTTTTAGCTATCGATAGAGACGGTATGGATCGCAGTGGCTTGAAAGGCGTCTTTAGTGTTTCCCCTAACTGCGCGAGGCTCTAATGTTAATTAATTATGTCAGAAACCGCGCGCCGCCTGGAAAGCCGACCGTTCCAACGATGGGTCGACCAAGATGAAAGGAAAAAGTCCATTCACAATCTCGGATGTGAATTAAAAAATATATATATATATATATATATAAAAGGAACTTGTTACTTTTGCCGAAGACATTATATATTTGGCACGTTGGTAAATTTCATGTGATGAAAAATATGTTCGAATCCGACCTTTTTGTCAATCGGGCCTTTTTTTACTTTATTTGCGTAGCCGAGTTTCAATTTCACTGAGTGCCTTCCTCGAGTTATAAAAATGGATGTAATTTTTTAACTGTGAATGTCATCGTAAACTTTTGCCCGCACATTTATCTAGCGAGAATCAAAATATGTTCCCGAAGAACGAATGAAAGTTACACGTTTAACATGAAAAACAGAATAAAAACTGCGATTGGCTGAGCTGAGTTAAAAAAATTGTAATTGGTCCAAGCTGAGTTATTTCATTGAATTTATCGTCATCCTTTTTTCACTTCCTCGAGTATGAACTCATTGATACGGATCCTTAAATCCGCCGCACTTTGTTCTCTAAAATCCGTACAAATTTAAAGGCAATCGAATCCCTCGATTTATTCCGATGTACCGCAAGGACTATCCAACCGTGAATTAGGAACCGCAGCAAGGCTCAGTTAAATCGTACGAAACTAGGTGAAACAAGTGGCAAAGCAATAAACGGAACCACGCGTTATGCCGGGTGAAATGTAAATCCTGTGAAAACAACTGCTGCCGCGAGAACCGCCCCGCTCGTTCGGCACCGTTGGCCAAGAAAAATAAGATCCGCCGACAGGATAATGCCGAAGAACGGTGTTTAAAGCAGCGCACACTGATCCACATGCTCGTGCGATACCAGCGAGGGGCATTCGCTCTCGCGGCGTTCGTTCGTGCGGTTGTACATCACTGCGTGCATGGAGTATATAGCAGCGGGAGAGTTCATCGACTCTATCGATCCTTGCACCAGGCGAGAGTTCGTTGCAGGCAACGGCAACGATTGGATGTGGATGCATACTTCTATATATATATATATATATATATATATATTTTTTTTTTTTTTTTTTTTAGGCTTCTAACAAAAACGAGAAACACCAATCGTGATTCTCTTCAATGGGAATCTACCATCAATCATTCGGCCCGATAGGCAAGTTTATAACGGTATTCGCAGTCCCTAGTGAATTACTGCTGGGCAATTTAATTCGTTTGACTTGGTGATACAGCGCTCGCGTCCCTCGACGCAGCGGTGTTTCAGGAATCCTCTTCGAGGCTTCCCAGCAACTATATAAACGATCGATTCGGACCCCAGTACGTTTTTTCCCTTCGTCGTGAATAAATCTTTTTTGGACTTTCTCGCAAGAAAGTCTTCTTCGCTACTTTTACTTTTAGTTTAACCTTTACTTTCACTTTTACTTTTTCTCCCGTGTGACTCGGGAGAAAAAGTACTGGAATGTAAAAAAATTGGACTATCAGATTATTAGAGATCCGATTATTAGATTATATATATATATTGTATATATATGCAAATTTTTTTTTCCAAACTCTGGCGGCTACGGCGATAATGACGAAACTGCGAATGTTCCTTAAGGGGAACGGAACATTCCACTCGAGAAAATAAAAACTTGCGCACAAAAGCGCGTAAACAAAGGGAAGCTTGAAATTACAGTCTTCGGAAGGTTTCGCGTTGGTTGTGCAATTAAGCGTTGAATGGCTCGCGTTCCAAAAGGCTCGAACTTTTTTACTTTTTCGACCTCACTTTCTCATTTATCTCGTTACTTTTATAATAAAGTGAGTGCTTGTTTTTCTATTCTTTTTTTTTCAGCTTTTCGAGAAGCACCGTTCCGGCTTCCAGGTCGGTTCTCGTACTTTCTCCCCTATACCGATACCCTCGGGGTCAGGGCCAAGCGTCATCGACAGCCGAGAGAATTTGCTCGACAAAGCAAAAGTGCCGGATCTCCTTGATTTTTTAGCTTGTGAAATAACTATACCATCATCATTGTAGAGGCTTCAACATCGATGGATTAACTACCGCTTAATCCAAATCTATCGGCCGATGGTGCTCGGCTGGAACTTATAGGCTGTGAAATACTTCGCGGAGGCTTCGTATTGATTTTGTGTTATCAATCATCTTAAAAGTCGATACGGTAATTAAAATAAAAATAAAAAATAAACTTATCAATTAACTGTAACTTACAAGCGCTCTATTACTCTAAAGGGGCTTGGCATTGACATTCTGTAATCAATCATATTAAAAGTTGATCCGATAAAAAAAAAAAGAATAATAAAGTTAATTCGCCGTTCAATACCGATGGATTAACTACAGCTTAATCCGAAGGTATCGCCCGGTGGTGTTTGGCTGGAACTTACCGGCGCTGCGATAGCTTAAGGGCCAAATTTTAAGACGTTATTTTGAACTTAAGATCGCTCTTGAGATCAAACTTCATTGCGCGCTTAAGAACTATCTGAAGTTCGAACTTTCGATCGAATTTCGCTTCGAAATTGATTTCGTGGTGAAGTTTGATATTAAGATCAAACTTGAGTCCAAACTCATCGTAAATTCGAAGTTAAGATTGATTTTAAGTTCAAATTAATGGGAAGCGATAATAAGATTTTTTAAAAATCTTCTTACCGCCGTCCACCTATCGTTTTCCACCCAGAGTCACAATCACAGGTCATGTCATTGAGTGGAACAATTCTTCTCCAGCTATGATTCCATAGAAATGGATGCAAGAAATTCGAGTCTAAAGGGGTTTCATATTGACATTGTGGAATAAATCATATTAAAAGTTGATCCGATAATTAAAAAAATGATTACAAAATGAAAAAATAAACCTATCGTTTAAATGTAACTTATAAGCGCCGAGTTACTCTAAGGAGGCTGCATATTGATATTGTGTAATCAATCATATTAAAAGTTGATTCGACAGTAAGAAAAATAAACCCACCGCCTCGCCTCTCTAATTTCGTTATTGTTTTATTATAACTTCCGCTTTCGGGTCAGATGAAAAATTCGAGCTGCAATCAGTTGGCAACCTGAGCCTTTCGGGCTGTAGCGGAGAAATTGTGCAGATTGCAGGGGTGAAGCGAACGGAGGATTTGAGAGAGCGGTCGGATGGACTTGTTATGCAGTAAATAGCGTTACCCGGAGTACCCCGCTTCCCTCGGCAACCCTCGGGGGCGGTCGATTGTTGATAATAAGGTCGTGGGGCCAACACCTTCTCTCGTACACGGTGTATTACGCCGCAGTATATACAAAGAGAAGCGAAAGGGGCAAAACGGACTCGCTCGAAACATAATGAAATTGTTAATTACACTAGTTTTGAGCCGCAATCGTGATCGGCCTACTTTCCCAAACACCGCTCGGCCAAACCATCTTGTCCCCCAAAATTTTTACTCCCGACTGCCCGCTATGGCAAAAAACGGAAGTTATGCGTTCAACTGCGATTCGCTGGCTTTGCAACTTTCCGCAGGAGCCCGTAAACGTTGGGCCGCACAAAATGACTTAACAGATTTTGGTACACTAAACCTTGATAGCCTGATCGATGTTTGTGACAATTTGTGCAGCATTTGTGAGCGTAAACCATAATTAGAGAAATGCAGTTAAAATTTCGCCGTGAGATATTTAAAAAAAAAAAAATCAAGCAGCGATCTCCACTCCTACGTACAATGGCAAATGATGTCACATGCTTCACTCTGCTGCCGACATCATCAGAAATGCCCAACGAATAAGCCTGGAACATTGTAATTGTCCTTTACTCATAATCCTAGCCTCTTGTCACGTTTTATTTTTCATACTTTCATAAGAAATCAAAGAACGTTTTGCAAATCGATAGAGCTCGCTGAATTTCTTGTCCGGTCCGTCTCACCCCCAGCCATATTTGCAAGTACACAGTAGGTCGTGCGCGAACAATCGTGACGGGCAGGAAACTCGGTTCGCCAGTGGCGTTACCTGAATGGCTTTACCGCGATGAAAGGAGTCACCGGGGACTCCTGGTCGGTGCTCTTGCTACTTCTCGACGTCATCCCCCGTCGCAGCGTGTCGCCGTTTCGCGGGCGGAAAGCGTAACAGCGCCCGCGGATAAAGAGTTAAAACAGAGACTGAGAGTTTCGTCGCAGTTGAATCTCGTCCACGGACCCGGTGCGACGTTAACTCAACGAAATCTGACTGCCCACCTAAAACCTCCCTCCTCAAACTTTCAGCGTCGACTCGCCCATTCCGCAGCTCTGGCCATCACGTGGGCTACTCCGGTCAGTGTCATGCGGTTTATGCATTAGTGAAGCTCTCGAACGACGACGGCCACTCGGCAACTGCGAATGGAGCCGTTTATATAAACTACGACTGCTTTTACCACGTAAATAATTTTCCTGAGACCGCTGGTGCGCGTTGGCGTGTTGCCGGACTTTCCACCTCGCAGCAGTCGCGAAACCGCGCAGTATCGCATATAGCCGGTTTCCTTGTTTCCGGCGCCCAGCGGCCACCCCGAGATTCTCTGACCGGTTCGTTCCTCTCTTCGCCTCCGCTCGGAGGGGCGGCTAATAGAAATTTACTCGGTTCTCTGTGTCCCGGTGAGTTTCTCGCGCAGCAGTAAAGGTACTTTTCAAACGTGTCGGTTTCCCTTTCCTCGGTTTTCCAGCTAGCGACAGATTAATCCGAGTGTCGAGCCAGCGCGCCTCTATAGCTGGCTGGCCGGCGCACTCTGCCGACTTTGAGAACAATACGTACCCCGACTCTCCCATTTCGTATCGCGACGCAAACTCCGTTACCTAAGTGCGTCACTCCTGTTGGTTGTTTCATTTTCGTCATTTTCACCGCGTCGATCAAGCTGAACGGGCTCTCGTTGTGCTCCTTAATGATTTCACTTGTTTTCATTGTTTCCATCGATGGTTTCCGCGATTGAACGCCCAGTCCGCAAGTCCCGAAGCGCTGCTTCAGCGGCGAGCTGAAATAACGACGGAATTATGTTTAAAATATTCAAAGGGTTATTCAGACTTGGCAAGGCGCGCTTAAGTTTTTCTCCCGTTCTTCGTTAATCTCTGAATTTAAGATAACTTTTGTGCATCTAAGAATACTTTTTCGTTCGGAAACTTACACAATTGTTTTCTCGTTAATTTTACGAAAAAATATTTTTAAAGTTGAGAGACATTGTTGTGAAAGGGACAACATTTGTTTTTGTAAGAGTAACAAGAAATGGAATCGTGGACGCTTGCGAACAAGAAACGTCGGTATCTACTTTACTCTGCGAGAGAACACAGCAGTGTTCCCTCCGAGCTGAGCGCTAAGTTTAAAGCTCGAGCTATATCTTGTCGTACTAAAATAAATTTGCGTCGAAAAAAAGCAAATATCCGATAGATGATGAAAAGTAAAAAAAAAAAAAACAAAAAAAAAGAAAAGAAAACTAAAGTAAAAATATTGGAAAAATGAAAACTCTGAGCGAAAAGTTGATAATCCGCGAAAAGTACGAAGCAATTTTAGTGACTGGGATAAAAAAAAGTCTACGATGGAGTCGGAGGATAACGCGGGTTGAATTCTCGTACTGGCGATCCCCATCCGTACAGGATACTTTTTCCACGTCTGGAAAATTAAGCTTTTCGCGGATTAACAACTTTTCAGTCGGGGCTTTCTTTCTTTTTTTCTGCATTTTGTCGATATCTCTTTTATCCCCTAAAAAAAAAAAAAATCACGTTAAAAAAGCTAAGCTCGGTCTTGATTCTCGGCTGCGAGATACGTTTTAGTGTAGGCGCAGACGGGGTGAAATCGCGTGATATTAATAGCCCCGTGGCCGGATACTGATGAGGAGAACGATGATACGACAGGGGTGAATAATTAATATCGGCGATATAGTGTATAATGGCGAAGGATAGTGGAATTTGAGGAAGCACAACAGGATAGTGCCGCGAGCCGCTCGAAGGTGCGTGCACAACCTCCTACGCGAATTTCCGCTGGTGTCCGTACAACGGAGGATCCGTTCGTGCGAGCGTGTGAAACGGTTTCCAGGTATATGCGTTTCGGGCTAATATACTGTGCGAGGCACAAACAGGCCATTTGAATTGATTGTACAAGAGGATTCTGCGGGGGCCTCCGAAATCCGAGAACAATCTGGCGGGAGTTAAAGCGCACGATCCGACGATTAAGCAAAGCCGGCGTTAATGCCGTCGATAAAGCGTTCGCGGTGTACGTGCGAACAAGAAGATTGAAGGATACCTTTTAGTATGATATGACTTTCCTGCAATTACAGTGAAGACCGACAAATTGGAATATCGAAAAATGTACGGCTTCAATTATTTTCCGACTGAAATATAAAATCTTGGAAAATAGAAAAAAAAAAAAAAAACGAGGCAAGACGGACCAATTTACTCGAGCAGTGTTTGGGAGATTGGACCATCTCAACCAAGCTACAAAATTCGCGCTTTTCAAATCTCATCGTAGGAGTCCGTTTTGCCTCTCTCTCGGGCCGAAAGCGCCCAGGAAAAAAACGATAAAACGGGAGATTGGTAAAACACGAAGCTTGATGAGAGTGAAAGAAAAAAAAAAATTAAAACCACTGGGGAAACTACGAGCCGGCCAGCGGGGGAAACTTCTGTAGAGCTCCGCCATCCTCGCGTTTATACCCGTAGGAAAATAGTTTGAGCCCGTTGGCAAAGC